>KE525333.1:272331-296928 GCA_000441895.2 Anopheles sinensis
AAAACGACAAGCTTAATTGAGATAAACTTCACATTATTTATGAGCCTCTATCGGGTTTCGCGGTGTCGCTGAGGGCACGCGGAATATCTTCATTTGCATGCATTCGCTAGCAACGGAGAGATACAAAGAGAATGAGAGAGAGAGAAAGAGAGAGGGAGCAACAAATCAAATAATGGCACACCGAGGCTGGAAGGATGACTTATGGGGATATTCGACATCGAATTTGGACATTGAACGTCGAACGGTGTCGTCGGACATTAAATGTCTTTGTGTGCCGTGAACTCAAAGGGCCTAATTGATTCGCGGTGTTAATTTTCATTACACTGAGACGCGGTCCCTGAGGCTGATGAAGGTGATGGTGATGTTTGGGCGAGACTTGTTTTGATTATTGCAGAAGTACTATTAATCTTTGCTTTTGCCAGCTTGCTAGTTGTAGATTCTGAGAGTGTTTGTAACCACGTTGCAAATTTAATGTATTTCGATAAGAAAAATCGGCCCTTTAAACAGAAATTATTCTTGCGCGATTTTCTGTGAAAACCTTTAAAGGAAACGGAATGAATAGTTTAAGCTACCGAACCGTACTAGGAATTAATCTATTTATTGAAAATAAAAAATAAAAAGACACTCTCAACCGTTCATTTTAAAAAACTTATTGTGTATCGGCACAATATTAAACCCAATTGAAAACTGCTATTTGAATACTCAAAACCCGCCAGCAATGTGGGCAGTCTAATTTCTATATTGTTGGCATACATTTGTAGACGCTTTTGCGCTATAAACTACAAAAAAAAGATGCTTATACCACTTCATTTTATGCTCCCCAGTGCATTATGCTGTGCAAAAATTAAAATTGAAAGTCTAAATGGTGCCTAACCATCTTTCCTGATCCTTGGTTGATTCAAAAAGCATTGCACCTACGGCTGAAAAGAACCAATTTATGATGCTGATATAGAAGCTGCTCACATTTCCCTTTTGCACGAGGCAGGAATAAAAAAAACACCCCCACAAAAAGTGAACTTTTTGCCTTCTTCACCGTAAAACCTCAGTGGTTTAGTTTATGTGGCAGAAGCCTGATTCCGTCGGCCAGCTCTCCTTTGCGCTGCAGCTGTTCCGTTGAATTAACATTATCTCCCACCGAACATGGTATGGGGCCGGTGCTTGCTTGCGCCGAAATGTTTGGCCGGTTTTGCAGGACGGCAAATTCGAAAAATAATTAATTCCCTGTTTCACCAGTGAACATAACTACTCTGTTACTGTCTTCTGGTAAACTCTGTTCCCTAGGATGTTGTGCTGTGTTGGATTTTGCCGTTGTTTTTAAGCTTTGCAACACTCCCTCCCACATGTGTGCTAGTTTGGTAAGGCTTTTCCTCATTCTGCTCCCTGCAAGGACCCCTGCTGGGAGGCCGGGAGCGGGAAAATGAAAAATTTTCAACAACCTGTGCGCCCTGGTCGATCCCATCAAATGCTGCTGGATGGAAGTAAAGGAAATGCTCGAACATGGAAAAGTAAAATTAAAAAAAAATCGATCTGAAGTGATGAAGGGAGGGGGGGTGTAGAGCACAGTAAAAATTAAACAAAACAAAACACTGCGAAGACCGCCATTAAACTACAGCTGGCGGTTTCTTCCGGAGTTCCGGCGCCCCTCCCCCGCCCCGATGCGCCCGAAGTGGGAACCAAGTGGAAACCCAGGTTCCGCTCAGCTGCTGCAGCTGTGCTCTCCTCGTTTTGGCGTTGGTTATGCCAGTGTTTTTGCATGCTCATATCGGAACAAATAACCGTAAATAAGACAAAGTTTGAAATGTTTCCTCGTTCCCGGTCGGGGTCGTGTTTGGCCCTCGTTTCGGCGTCCCGTTCCCGGAGCTGGAGTTCCGTTGACGTCCATTTAACGGTTGTTCTGCGTTCGGATGAGCCTTTGGTGTGTGTTTTTTCTCGCTCTTCGTTCCTTGTTTTTGGAGCTTACATGGACGGGGGGTTTTTTTTGTGGCACAAGGTTTGTAGGTGGACAGGGGCCGATGGGGGAAGAAAAAGGACTACAGATACAAAAATAATCACCACAATCTGGTTTCGTTCATCGAGTGGGTGTGGTGAGTTTTTTTTTCTTCATCTGGTTGAGCCACACCCTCCCCTGTTTCTCACTCGAAAAGCGGCGGGTTGTGCAGCAAGTTTCGCACTGAAAGTCACGGCTGCAGCAACAACGCCGTAAAACTGCACAACACTGCACGTTATGAGCCCATCAACGGTCGATGAGTCGATTGGGAGCGGTTTGCTTGCCCGAATTGCTGCTGAGTTACGGGAAGGACCCTCGCACGGGCTAATGTGAGACGAACAATTTTCCCCACAATTTGTATCCCTCGCTCTAAACGTTTCACCGAGCGCTACAGATTGTTGCAAACAGCCGAAAAAGCCGGAAGATTTTTCCATGGGACTCGGTTTGGGCAAACTGTGCACTCTTCCACTCTTGTGATAGAATGTGCAGTTTTGTAGCAAAATTTACTCGAGGAATCTTGGAGTGCATTTTATGTTGTTACAGCATTCCACAGTTTTTTTCCGATCATCGCGGCAACTAAAGGATTAATTTTGATATTTTTATTTTCTATTCATTCTGCTAAGAAATTCGATTCAAACATTATTTTGGGTGGAAATTGTCTACAAAGTTTTTATTTATTATTTTTGTTAACAATGGGTTATAACTTATTCATGGCACTTTTAAATTCTCTTTTTAGTTGAGCAATTTTTGAACATCTTTCTAACAGTAGTTTACAGCATTCGGAAACATTTTTGATAAAACAAAATGATAATTAAAAATTTCCTCACAATTTTATCCGGTGTCTTAATCCGTATTTTTAAGAGAAGCGATTTAAAGCACAGATAAGATAAAAAAATAAGATAGCTTATTTCCTGGTTTCTTGTTTAACTAAAAAATTTCACTTGTGTTATGCAAGATTTGGTTAGTTTGTGTTTCTTTAAATAGTTTTATTCCGAAAGCACTTTAACACTTTACTGCTTCGAGATTGAATTTCTCGGAATAAAAGAGACGCCTCCCACACTCCTTTATTCTTGTTCGAAATAAAGTCCACCCAACGGAAGGGAAAAAAAAACTTATAGCAAAAAGGAACACTAATCCTGCCGGCTCTTTGGCGCTGGTTAAACAGTTCCGACACACACACAGACACACACCTTCCGATCCGTTTTCGGAGGCTAACCGACGAAATTCAGCGAATGGCTCATTTCGTGCCATATCGTCTCGCCCGCTTCCGATGAGAGGGATATAATTAATTTATTCTCACTGTTCACTTCTGTCGGTTTCTTAACACCAGCTAATTAGTCAATCTCGTTCACTTTCCTGCTTCGGGCTTCCGGCCTGGCCACTTCCGGCCAGGGGGTGGGAAAACGGAGGAACAGAACTCACACACAGAAGGAAAGAAATGAAACGAAACGACACCGGACGGACGCGTCTGACTGTGTCGCTTTCCTTTTTTTTCCATATCCAAACTTGTCAACATGCTGTTCGTTTGAGTTTGGTTTACTTTTAGCTTCAGAAGAAGAAGAAGGAGTGCGTTTTCTCTCTTTCTTTCTCTTCCATCCTTGCCATGTCGCTTTCGTTGGTTTCTTCCTTGCACCTCTCGGGTTTCTCCTGGGGAGCGGAGGACAATCTATTTGGAGTACTATCATAATTTTCCGGAAGCTTCCGGACCTTTCCGGGACGTGAGGATTTTCTCGTGCCATTTCGTGGCGCAGCTGTGTCCCGATTTTGTGGCCTGGTGGATCATATTTTGTCGCTTTTTCGTTCCCTCTATCTCACTCACTCTAACCGCCGCTTGGTTTTTTGTACTCTCATTTCCCATTTGGCGTTCAGTGGGTTTTTCGGTTTGACGGTCGGTTTTAGTGTTCGTTCGGACGGTTACGGACAGATGAGAGATCTCCCCTTCTGGGATGGGGTTTCCGCTCCACTGTCCGAGTGTAAATTGTGAAGAAAAACACCTCGACCGAAATGTGTGTGTGTGTATGTGTGTGGGCTCTTTTCCTTTTGTCCACCCTCCTCCCCTTCCCCAATTGATGCAAGAAAGGATTCCGGCGAGCAGCAGCGCGTTCAGTTTGCGAAACGATCGAGGACCTCCTCGGTCTGCTTTGCGAGCTTGGATGAGATAAATTATGATACTAGGCTAATCCTTCCCCAGTTCGGATCCACTTTCGTCGGTGGCCGGGGCTTTTTTGTTGAAAAATTTGTTCCGACAGTTTGGTGCTACTATTTCTCTTGCCTTCTTTTTCTTTTTTTTGTTCGTCCCCCTTCAACAACCGACCGAGGCGTACCAGAAAGCTTAGTGTAATAATTATCACACATTAAAATAACACTAGCCACTAGCAGCAGGTGGAGCCATTAATCAAGTCGGGTTTTTTTTCCAGCGTGGGTCTGCTAACCGAGCTAATCCAAGCGGGACCCGTTGTTCCTGCCAGTTCGTCGGAGTTGGCTCGAATAATCACTCCTGGGCAGGGAATTATCGAATTCGGACATTTATCTGAAATTAATCGTGCATTCGCCTTCAACAATTAGGAAGCTTAATGCTTGCGGCTACGGGGTAATGCAGAATGGAGATAAATAGCGCATTCCTTGAACGGGATTTTGAATGTGGGTTGTTATCCTTTTCTTGAAGTTGAGTTTGTGCAACAAGAAAATGTTGAGTGGAAGAATGGAAGAATTTAGTGATGCTTCTCAAAGTAGTTATTTTTAAAACAAGAATCGTTAGATGTATTTTTATACGCCAGCAATTTCCTCTCGCTTTTCACCATTTATCTGAAATACTCTTAGAAAACCAAAGCAAATGGTTAAACAGCCTTCGTCGGGAACGACTGTTAGACATGCTTGTTTGCCGATAGATAACCAGCAGTCGGTCAATCTGACGTGCTTAGGAGCTCACCACGCACCAAAATCATGTTTGTGGCCACTCGTCACGAGTGCTACCGGGAGGAGGAGTTAGGCATCCGATTACGGTACGTGCCGACCGCTTTGTCCACCGTATCCACCCGAACCGAGACTGAGTCTTAAGGATTGGACTACGAGGATGCCTTCGTGTTCCGTTTGCGATGATATGTTTGATTTTATTTGATCGCAAAACTTGTCACTTGTTGACAAGGAGGGATGGGCAAATACTGCTCGTAGCCTCGAGGAGAGGAGATTACCGTTTCGATGCTGGTCGCCCAATGTTGGTGGAAGGTGGTCTTCGTTGTCGTGATGCAATTGCACCCAATTTGAAACCCGGAATCGAATTAATATTTCGACCACCCGACCAACCCAGATTATTGGGTATCGGAAAACAAGCCGAGCTGTTCATTAATTAGTCCAATTGGAAAAGTTTGTACCATTGACGATTTCGAATCGCTCGAGCGTCGTTTCCATGCGAATGCGGTTCGGGATTGGGACTGCTGGAGCGTCCTCTTAATTCACCAAGATCGATACCGATCGTCCAGTTGGTGTATCGTTTGTGAAGATGGAGTGTTCCAACATAGCCGGTTTTGCATTTCCCCACTTCGGAGGCCTGGAGCTATAGTGCCGCCACCGGAACACGTGTTCTGTCTTTACACAATATGAGTTCCCTTTTCCGGCGCACTGCCTTCGACTGTTTTCGAAGTGAAAGTGCACAGCACGACGCTCCTGACGACGACGACGATATCGTTCCCTGTAGGCTTTGAAGCAGAATGACCACCAGAGAGTAGTGTAAGTCTGTAAGCAAAGTTCCTCCCGGTCGTCCTGAAGGTATACAATTATTCCTTCCTTACTTCCCCCCCAAAGGACGACGACCGGTTGACTGGCTCGGACTAACACAAACAGAAACATACCCCGGTTGCCGGAGTTTTCCCGACTCTCCTCCTCGGGGAGATACTTTTCATCCCACCCCGGGGGATTCCTTTCACTTCGCCCGTTTGGTGGAACTGGAACGAAAGCAACATTTTATCCTGTTCACTGCACCCGGTCCAACCCAACGGGTGGGTACGAGGGGTGGGGAAAGGTGGAGCTTTCAAGGAACTGCACCCACGGCAAGTGCACACAACGATGGGAAGTTGGACACTAGTTCCAAACCCGGCCAAGCGTTTTCCTTCGTTTGCTTGAGAAAAAGACAAGTCTAGAGTTTAGTTTAACATGTGAGTTTGTGTGTGTGTTTGTGTGCCGATGTGTTCCGGGTTGGGGAGGGGTTACAAAATTGAGTTAACCCATCAAGTTCCGGAGCCACTATCGTAAATTTTCAGCCACTCCGAATGCCACAAAACTTCCCACGTTCCCCTTTTACCCTTGTGAGTGTGTGTGAGTTCGGTTGTAAGAGCTCTTTTCCAAACGGAACAGAAGCTGTATCTTGCTTCCGGCGTCCACTTGCTTGTTATCGAAGCCACGAATTTTCCCCACAGCCCTCTTGGAAACTTGCGGAAAACCTTTCCCTCATCGTCGTCGTTGTCGTCCTTGGGGAAAGGTTTCTTTAACTGCTGCGTTTCAGTCTCCCGATAGCCACTCTTCATCGGTTTCGGTTCGTTTACTGCTTCGCTTCGGATGGTTGATAATGGAAGAAAGGCCGGAAGGTAGGAAGGAAGCAAGCAAGGGGAGCGTGGGAAAACCCGACGCAAAAGCAGCAGGTAGTGAGGGCAGTTGTCACCGATTGGACTAACATTTTTCCTTGACTCACTCCGATAAATCCTTTCACACTCTTTACGCTACCGGACGGTCCTCTTGCCCCGTTTTCCCTTTCCCGCTACCCTGCACACTGTGGAGTGCATATTTCAGTTTCACACTTTACAAACATTGCAATGAATAGGTTTTCGGTCAAATGTCACCAATAATTACTGATCGAAACAACACTTTCTCCACCGGAGCGTACTCTCCGGCACGAGGTCGGCCCGGATGTTTCCCGGGTTGAGCAAATGCCACACGCTCGGGGTGTGGAAGCTAATATTTATTGAAGTTCGGGTCAGCTGCCGTAGGGGGGATCGCCGCCATCCCAAGCGAGAAGCGAGAGGGGAACGGAAAAGGCCCATCTTCTCCAAAGGCTTCTTCACAATCTGCTCTCGACACGAACACGACACGCCAGTTTGTAGCAGTTTGTCCGAAGGCAGCCCGTGGTTGGTGCTTGTTGGCCCCGTCGTTCCCTCTTGTGTTTCCTTCGGCGAACGACCATTTCCATCGTCGTCTTGGTTTTATCGCAAACTCTTCGACCTCTACGGGGGGTGAACGCATGTGCATCAGCTCGCACTCGCTTCGAGGTGTCACAGATTTATGCTTTTTAGCTTTCGGTTCGCTGGTAACCGATGTTTTACCGATGTATTCCGGTGAGATGGAAAGTCCCGGGTCCTTGGATTGGAGATGTCGTGCGAACATTATGATTTTGTTGCAAATTAGCTTCAAATATGAATAAAAATGAAAAATTGTTCAGGCTGCTTTATTCAACAAACGTATGTATGTGATATGACCACATTAAAGGACTTGGCCAGCATTTCACACGAAGGAAAAGGTGCGTTATATTATTTATTCAAATCTGATTATGAAGCATTATACACTGATCGTTGTGCCAAAGGCTTTCCAATAACTCAGCGGGTGATGCTAAGCGGTCATTGCAGGTATTTTTTCAAGGAATTTCGAAGGTCATGGACATGTTTTGGTCCTGAGACGTCGGTTTTTCTTATATTATTACTTTGCTTGCTCTTATTAACACTTCCAAGTACCTTGACCGCGAGTGTCAAATTTATACACATGCATCTTTGCTTCGAAGGCGTTTTTTAAACATCTCACTTCTAAGATGTAAAGCTGGTTGAATGCAAAATATCAGAAGAACAGAAGAACTTACGAACAGAAGTCTAACTCGCCAATTCACTCTTGGTAGACCACTTTCAAGCATGACTCTATTCTGTTCTTCGGTTCTTTTGAACTTAAGCTCTGCTCTTCTTCTAGTTTATAAATTTAAGCATGTCTTTTCATTTGTTGAAGAACTATTGTTCTTTTTTTTATTTCAATTAATTAACCCCCTGATCCTATATGGACTGATTCATGGCAATACGTTGATCGTTTTACAAGAATCTTATTAAAAACTATGCCGCAACACAATTATCCCTCGTGTTGTCATCGTTCTGATCGAGCGTGTTGTATCTCGTGGTATATATTGCTGTCCCCGACTGTATTGGCAGATTTTCTGGGATTGCAGAACTTCTCGTTCTCGTTCTAGACTGATTGCCAAAGTCCCTGGCTGTCTATTACCTTCAAGCTAGTTGCCTCGTGCGTATGACGGGGGTCGCACTCTAACATGCGACGTGACTCCGTTGATAGCTTCTTTAAGTTGTACATCTCGGATTCGCTTCCAATCTCAAATTCGCCGTATTTATTTAGCGGCAGCGCCTTATTGTTTCGTTAGTTTCCTTAAAAATCTTTAATTTCCACCAATTGGCTCGTGTAGTCGATATTTAGTCAATTGATGGACATATTCCAGCCCTAGCCAGAACTCACCATCGAGATTTTCGAACCCATTGCGGTATTCGGTCTAGTTACGATAAAAATCGACTGAACCATCAAACCTACGTTGGATCACAGTCCAGCCACCATCAAACTTGGTTTCTTACAACCTAGTCCTTGAGTGGAATTAATTACTTTCTCTTTCGTTTGGAATTAGTGTTGGTCCATATCGGATAGGATATATGAGGTGTGAGCTACAAGTATCTTACACGGTTTAACGTTGAATAGCGTAACGTTAAGCCTGTGGAGGTGCAATGTTCAACTTATTCGAACGTTACATTTCTTGTAGCAAACTCATTTTCAAATCCCGCTCGACCTTTATCTCTTGCAGTTTGTCCTGCAAGTAATCTATTTTACTCATGAGTATTTGCAACTCAAAACTATTGACAGCCAAACCCAGTTCGGTTACAGCACCACGAGATACCCGCGTATGTATGTTTGTGGTTTTAAAATAGATTTTTTACACTTGAACACACGATCGAAACGAATGATGAAAGGCGAGTGAAAGATCGAGTCAAACGACACGAATTTTGTCCGAATCCAAACCCCCCTCCAAGTTTGAGGGCAGTAGCAGACGTGACGATCTTGCTCCATGTTACGCGTTTGCTACCATGGAGGAGGTCTTCAGGAGAACCAACAATCGGAGGGATCGAACCTTTTTCAAAGACAAGATCTATTTTAGTGGTAGCGCTTTCTCATTACACGCTGAACACGCTTGGCTGCTAGATCCTTAAGCGGTTGCCAAAATACAGGCAAGATTTGCTTGATTCATTTTCTTTTCAAGTGTTTCATTTTTTCTGGCCTAATAAGCCTCTTTATTTATTTTTTGTATGGTGGATAGGATATCAATTACATCTTAATTTTGTTTACATTGCGTATGAATTGGGTAGTAATTGAATCCTGGAATGTACAAAAATGTCAAAGAAATACTTCTCAGGAACGCAACCACGAGCGACTTAAGACTTGTGCATTTATTCAACTCGTATCGTTTCGAAAGACACTCGTCATCATTTGCAAGAATTGCGGAATCGAAAGATCTATGTTTCGTACCGATGACAGCTGTCATGCGTGTGAATTTTCTTCGGTTCTTTTCACAACAGTCACATTTGAGATACTATTCGACGTACAAAAGCATTTTCGCTGCGCCTGATTTAAGTAGTGTAGACTTTTAGATTTGATGAAACGCAGAGCGGAGCTTTATTTAACACCTGTGGTGTGGATAACAGTTCTCACAGAAGAAGGAAGAATGAAAATGACAGTTCAGCTAGGTCAAACGCGCTATGCGAACTATTGCGTTTATAGTTCGGGTTGGATGTTCAATCAATCCCAACATGTAGCAAGTTTATGAAATATCTTCCATTACAATTTATATCCTAGTAACGCAACATTACTCCAAATGAGACCAGCGGCCTTCGATTTTCGCTAATGGAACGACTTTCTCCACCAACCCTCAACCTCTTCGGACATTCTTCCACTGCCCGAGCGGGCCCACTTCCGGGTTCTCTGCGCTCGGTGAGCTTAGAAGAGGGGGTAAAATAAATGGTATCTGTCAATGAAGCCAATCAGTAGATGGATTGCTTCTCACATTGGCCAAAGCACCGCCCCACATGCCCTCCATCCGATCGTCCCTGGAATGAATCGGTGCGATTTGCTTCGCATCTCTCAGCTTTTGCGTCCGTAAAAATTGCAATCGAAACACACATTTTTCTTACCTTCCTCCGCCCCACTGCTTGCTGCACATCACCACGTACCTTTCCCGTACCGTCACCCCAACCAGTGGTCGAGAGAGTGATCAATATTTTATTTTATTTATACCTCACCGAGGTGTGGCGAACAAAACAATTTCCCTTACGAAAAAGAAAAGCCATTTTAGAGAATGGTTTTGCTTCCCGGTTCAGACCACTGCCGCCGCCGCCACAATCGTTTTGTCCACCGGCTTTGAGGCGAGGATCTTAACTTTTCATCAAATCTTCATCCTCTTCTCCGCTCCGACCACCTTCCATCAATCAAACAACGACGTGCTGGTCACTTTCGCGTGGTGAAGTGGTGCAAAGTTTGGATTAGAAAACTTTTCCCAACCTCGATCGCCAAGGTGTGTGCGGTTAGGAAAGGTGGCTCCGGATGGCTAAGAGGCTTTCTCTCTCTCTAGCTCGGTCGGTTTGTTTACCCTGACAATACTGCTTCTGGTGGGCTTAACTTAAGTGTTCGGTGGAGGAAATTTCTTCCCCGGAACTTTCTCTTTGCGAAACTCCTAGGCAAACATAGCAAACAATCGTTCTACTTTGGTGCAAAATCTCTCAATAACTCGTGGTTCTCTTTTTTTTCGTTCCATCTCCCATCGTTCCCATCCCTCTGTTTCTCTTTTTCTCTTGGGTTTGAAGAATACAATGTTGCCACTTTCTGTGGATATTGATTTCGATATCCATTCCATCACTTTGCTAAACATTTCATTTCCCGTCACCTGAGGTAAAAGCTTCCGTATTCTTTCGGAAAACTCATCATCCCGCGGGTGTGCTGGAGATGGTTGGAAAACTTTCTTCCTATTCCAACACACCGATTCGCGAATTCGAATACGATATTGCGTTTGATGTATTACTTCGTCATGCCCTCGGTTCCGGAAAGCGTTGGTATTTTGTTTGGACCATAATCGGCACGTCTAAACACTTCCCGATCGACCACCGTTCTTGGTCGGATTAGATTTCACTGTTTCCGTACGCTGGCCTAGGGGGGGAATCCGGACAAAACGATGTACCCGGGGTGACATCTAACCTCGAAGCGATCAGATAGCGATTTAAATCCGATAGCAGTCCCCTTGTCGCTTGCTTGTTGTCTATCTGCTGCCTTGCTTGGCGTGTTCGACAGGAGCCGCGCTTGTTTGTGCTAATGGAAACCGTGGAGTCACTTTTCAATCAACCCGTGGGGGGAGAGGGAGTGGGTGGGAACCATCGCCGTTCTCAAGCGCCGGAAGTTGCGCTCCTAAGTGCGCATTTGTGTTCGTAGTCAAGCGAAGCGCTTGGCGTTCGAAGCTATAATTTAATGGTGTGCCAATCGGTTTAATTCCTCGCTGTGTACATAAGATGCCACCGTGTTGGGAAGGCGGTAAACTGTACGAAACAAATTGATTAAATCGATCGAAGTGAGGCGTAGCGGATCTTGGTGTCGTTCGGTCGCCTTTTTGAAGGACAAATGGTTTGTTTAAGAAAAGTCGTCTGATACTGTGATTGGAGGATGGCTAAAAATAGGACCTTTTCTTGTCTTTTCTGAAGATAGTGGGTATAATGGGAAAGTTTCGTCGGTCGTACCGGGAAGGTATTGATCTCTTTCTGAGCGTAAACCGGAGTAGATTTCTAGGAATGTCTGACAGGAATAGAAAATATTCAAAGGAAATGGAAATTTCAAATTGAAGTTATTAATTATGTGAGATGCAGGATCAAAGATTGTATGAAAATACGAAAATAAATTGGCCTAAAATCTAGGCTATTGTGAATAATTAAACACCAAAACCCTTTTATTGATGATTTACAAAGGAAAGCATTTCGACACTGCGGCTGCAGGTGAATGTTTCCAATCTTACCATCCGAAACTTTGTTTTTTTGTCCGAACGAAAGGGTACCGGGAATAATGGGGACATTTTTACCCATCGCTTGAAATTCAATCCGATCCAATCTTACGAACGATTTACGATTTCACCAATAGCACGTAAATGATGCGACACATTTACCGAACGCGCCCCAGCCATCGGATTTAGGTCTATTCGGTTTCCGGTTTATTCGTGAGCGCAAGAAAATGTGTTCAGACAAAAAAAAAACAAGAATAGAAAAGTGGACAGTAGTTGCAATAAATAATCGTAAATCAACGGTTGGGAAAATTTACAGCTACCGTGGCGAGAATGGGAGGGAAGAAAGACTTCTTCCACTCACCAGTGCCCGGTTCCTCGAGCGCCGTAAAAGTTCGCTGATTTCCAACAGTGTTCGAAAGGATTTCAGGGGTTCCACGAGTGTGTCATGGTGGGGAAAACTGGAATCGAAATCTTTTCCCGTTTTGTGCCATTCAAAGTTGTAAGTTTTCAATCCTGGTTCGCGGCAGGGAGGGAGGAACGGTGGGCGTGGAGTTGTGGAAAGATTAATTGTACCGGAAACTGGAGTGGAATCGAGAGGACTCCGGTTTTTGTTTGCTGTTTTCTTTCGTAATTTTCCATCCCCCACTCTCCGTTAAAAAGATCCTTTCATCGAGAGAGGCAGAAAAAAGGGATCCCGCAGGTTCAGGCTACGCCGGGCGGTTTCGGGGCGGGCTGCCGGTGGCAAAAGGATAACGTCGAGAAGTCTGCTGAAGTGACCTTTTTTTTTCTTTTTGGTTGGCTCTTCATTCTTTATTTCACTCCAGGCACCCGGGGATCCATCCATTCTGGCGTCGTTTTCGATGGGGTTTTTGGGCCTCTCGAAAATCGTTTTACGCCGTTTAGGCAAATTGCTGCGCCAGCTCGGGCTTCGGGAGGTGGAAAATATGAATCGATTAGGCAAATCCATTATGTTGATATTCGCGTTTGAAGTGCCACTAGACGAGCGGCGCGCACACACTCGAGCAAAAAAAAAAAACGCGAAATCTATCTCCACCCCGATCTGCAGTGGAGGGTTCTGGATAAGAAAAGTCTTCCGAATGTTCCCCTCGGGGAAAGCTTAAAGCACTCAGTGAAGGAGCAAAGTGGCTGGAGGAAGGTTTCACCGGAGAGCCCGGAAGGTAGGATGAATTATCAAACCGAGCCGATTTGTTGCCGATATGGATTCGATAGATCTAGGGATCAGCGTGATGGACGGTGCCTTCGAATCCGTGTAACCATCCTAGAGTATCATCGGTTTAGGCTCAAAACACCACTCACCATGCAAAAAAATAAATAGAAAACCTTTTATCTAGAGCTCCCTCAATTTCAACTCCAAATGGAGACGCCCGGTCGTTCATGGAAATTCGAATGGAGACGCCCGGTAGCGCACTGTTGTGTGGATGCTACCAAATCCCTGCCATTGCCCCTTGTTGTTGTCGTTGTTGCTAGGTAAAGGCTGAAAGTTGGCGTGGCCGTGCGTCGTGGCGAAAGTAAAGTGAAAGTGGAAAGTGTAATTGATTTTGATAAGAGAAAATATTTGCTGATACATTTTCCCGCGGCTCCGTTGTTCCACTTGATCCACCACGAGCCAGCCGATGGCGGTACTCGTTCGGTGGAGTTATTTTTCCGTTTGGGGTGGGTCTTCGAACAAAATGCCACCCACGCTCGCTTTTTTCCGAGCCCGTTCGATGGATTATTGGAATCGTGGAAACATCCGCTGAAAGTCGAACGGAGGGCCGTACACCAAGCCGTGCCCTTGCGCGGCAACCAAGAAGGGCTTCCTCTTGTTCGGGCAGTTCGGGTAAAAAGTGGTTTGATTTCCTCCCGAAAGCCGTCACCACCTCCATCAAAATTCCGACCCTTTTAGGTTCGTCCGTTCCACAGAGTTCGGTTCGTTCGATCGTTCGTGGTGCTGACAAATTCTCTGCCCGCTTCACGAGCAGCCCGGCCAGCAGGACAGGCGCCCCCCCTCCTTTCGAGCGAAAACCATCAAGGGGTTTAACGGCATTAGCATTTATTTTATTGGAAATAAATTCCTCATCCCCGCCATCGGTCGCCCTTCTCAGTTTCCTGAATGTTGGGAAGAACCTTTGAGCGGATTGAGTACCGGAAGAAAATGGGAAAGCCCATCTCACTCTAGCCGACGGGTGTATGTGTGTATGTGTTTGTGTGCTGTGGACGTGCCAGACGTCATTAGTCAAATGCTGTGCTTGATTTTCCTTCTTGTTTTTTTTTGTGTAGGCCATCCTTCGGAATCGCCTTTTCGGGGGTGAGATTTTTCAACGGCGAGTTTCCTCCTCCCGTTAGGATCTATTCTCTCGAGATTTTCCGGTTTTACTTGGGTGCCTTTGGTTGTGAAAAGTTTATCGCCCGGGGTGAACCTTTTGTTTTCCAACCAGGGGTGTTTTTTTTCCTTTAGGAGTGCCCTTAGGAGACGCTTTTCAGGTGTAGGGTAAACGAGGTGAAAGTGTATAAGCACTGCCCCGTTATAGGTTAATCACACTTTAATGTTCCTACTATAAAATAAATCAACGACTGAGCGGGCATCATCCGATGTTAGCAGACACACAATTCGGCAGCTGGAAATGGTATAGATTCGATGGTTGAAAAATGGCCCTTTTCCGGACACTCTTCTCTTTCATGGGTGGAGCATCGTCAAAATGGTTTGGTTTTTTTTCGTAGGAATACTTTGGTTAAGCAGGGAGTACCCTGGAGTGAATAAAAATATCATAAAATATATTAGCTGCGTTGTCTGATATTTAAAATGGAATCAACGAGGGATGGCATTGAGCGGCTATAAACTGAAGTTTACTATTTCCCTGTCAAAGAGCCTTAATGTGCAGTTCAGTTGTGATTTTATTCGTTAGAGAAAAAGGACGATTGAAACAGAGCTGACGTTTACAGGGTAAGGTATATAAACCCTTAAAAGTGCTACGTATTTGTAAACGAGGTCTTCCGATGTTTTTCAAATCAATATTTTCTGTTATCAAACTTAATGGATGAAATTGTAAATAAAGAATGCTTGTACAGGAATATCGCAGAGTCGAAAGATACATTTGTTTTATTTACGTTCGAGCAAAAATGGTTGTACAAACTGATAAATTCAACGATCTGGCGGTGAGTAAATACGGATACTGGCGTGCAAAATTTGTTTACCTTGTTTGAAATTTCTTATTGACGTTTTCGATGTTTTATTCATGTTTTGCTAAACAATTAATTCAAATGCAAAAGCAAACTTGCAATTTATAGTGAAAAGGATCAAAATGGTAAAAAATTAATAGCTGAGTGAAATTTTCGATATTTAGGCATGATTTGAATTCCAAAATACTGATCAACAAATTTTAATGTCAATAACCTGTTTCGTTCGTAATAAACAAGATATACATTTTTGTACCTAAAGTTCAAACAGTATATTGATTGTTATTCTCCTTTTCTTACGACATATCTGCTTCACTTCAAATACAAAGGTATCCTTGTCATCGTAAAGCTAAGCTGCATCGATGTTCCTTCCCATTACCGAACCGGCTTGGTTTTATTTCCTCCTTTAGATTACACGTCGTAAACAACCTCATCATGCATGCATCCATGGATGCAAAAGAAAGCGCACTGCAATGCATCCATCGTACTCGAGGCTTACCTTAGAGCATCGAACACTAACGTGACTAACGATTTACAGTTCATTTCCCTCACGGGGATTCTGCCGAATTTTGCGTCCATCGAGCGACGGGATGTTAGTGCACTTGCCAGGAAACGCACCGTTAAACGGATGTATCTCTGCCGTGTAGGGTTGTTTTATTTTTTAAGCATGCGCCTCGAAGATGGCAACATGATTATACCTCTGCAAGCCTGCAACGTCCAGCCAACGAGCGGGTGTATCGCTTCGTTAAAACAAACGCAACAATGTTAAGTATTTTATCCCTTGAAAGAAGGGCTCCCAGGCGGACGTCCTCGCAAAGATTACAAGCCGTTTGCATTTCAAAGTGGTACAATGTTTGCTAGATTTATAGTTTCCCAACTCCCTGCCGAGGATCACACGTGACGGCAACATCAACATCTAGCTTGTTACGGATTTACCGTTTGAATGCTTCGACAGCAGGCATCGATGCGGGCCTCTTGATGCTATTATTTTGTCCTAGTTTTAGTCTTGTTACCGGGTACGCTGTACGCTTCGGGGCATATGTTGTGTAATTGACTTGCGTAATCGGGAACAGCTGGGTGAAAGCAATGTTTCGCCCCTTAACGGTTCCGAGAATATTAAATCTTTGTAAGATCTTGTTCTGTTGCGTGCCCGAGTCAAGCATCAAAGGATAGTTGATCAAAGCGGTGATTGTTGTAATCGGTTTGAAAAGTGTGTGTGTGTGTGCGTTGGAGTGAAGCATGGCTGTAGAAAAACCGACACACGAGTGCCAGGAATCAATTAGCATACAGAGAGATAGAGAGAGGGGGTTGGAAAAGTAACTGCTAGCACAAGAACGTCTCCCTTTTTGTGGATTGTTATTTTTGTTCGAAATCGGATGGTAATATTGTAATTGACTTGCGTAATGATAATTTTATATTTAATTTTAAGGCAAACAGCAAACTATCAATAATTTGAAAAACTTGACTTTTTGCACTGAAAATGCTTCCTCATTTAAAAAATAAAATTAGCTCAGAACAAACAACCATAACGGCACAAAGTATCGATGAATTTTTACGGCGAAAATGGAAAATCATATGTCGATCGAAATTCATATTGATTGAGGTACGTTCGACTCAACTGTGTAATTTAACCCCCGCACCGAACATTCTGTATGCGGCCATTCGTAATAATCATCCGATTGCTGGCATTGGAGTGAAAATATATGAATATGTAATATTTTTGCGGGTTATCCATTCCTGGAGTTGGAAATCGAGATGAAGGGAGAAATCGGAGAGAGCGGGGGGAGTGATGAAAAATGAGATGGCACATTAATGGAAAAATTGGGTAGAAATTCTCATTACCCTGCGAAGAACCTCGAACGTTATGCGTATTATGTTATCGTGTCATCATCAACATTATCATCATCGTGCCTTGACGCCGTGTGTGACGTTTGCTTTCGTTTGCGAACGCACTTGCCACTTGTCGGTGCTGGTACAAAAATATACCGTCAACGGGCACTCGTTGCCAGCACTTGAGCCAGCACCAAGAATAAGCTGAGCTTTTCCGAACGAGCACGAGCAGCAATATCTGTTGCGGCTTCGCGAGTTTCGCCGATAAAAATCATTCCTGCACGAGTTTCGAGCAGTTCCGCTTGACGAAACGCACGGAAATTTAAATTCAATTTTCAATCTAATCTAAACGGTACCGACCGCATGGCTAGGCCGCGTGTGTGTGGGTGTACGCCAGCTTGAACGCCAGCTTGGAAACGTGGGGGAGTGATTTTATTTCCATTCTTTTCATTTCCGTCGAAATCTTTTGCCATTTGGCGTTCCTCGGGTCGCTTTTGGGTGGGAGGGGGCAAGTTTTCGGTAAACCGCGCAAAATTTAAATTCATTCGATTCGCATATTCGGATTTTAGATATTTCACGGTGGCTGAACAACGAGTTCGCCATTCGCCTGCGTTACTCCAGCGTTAGGGGTTGTTTTTTCCTCCCATCCTTCCATGCGTACACTCGCGCGCCAGCGTTTCGATTGGGTTACATGTTGCGAAAACGTTGGAAATGTTTTGCACTTCCGAGGCCGCGCGAATCATGGCCCGTCGCTGTGAATGTACGCACCAGCGTATCGGTTAAATATTTTACTACATCAAATATTATTTATGGATGGTGTTCCGCTTTATTCTGCGGGCCCAAAGAAAAGCTGGTATTTTGTGACCGTGGATGGTAATAGGATTTGTATGTTTCTTTCCACTTTTGCTGTGGTGCTGGTTATTATTTCTGCACCTAATCCAGATATTCACTGTATGGTTTGCAGTGGAGCGAGTATATGTTTTGTTTCCTGTAGCTGTTGTTTAGAATTGGTTAAACTAGTTAAAAAATGTTTTCAAAAACTTTATAACGTAGCATAAGTGAAAGTTAATACGAATTGATTATTCGGTGACTGACGGACCATTAATTCTTGACTGTTTATGTATATGATTCAAAGAGTTGGGAGACTTAAGGCAAATAACGTTATACATGAAATATTCGTTTCAAAATTGCAACGTAAATTTGTTTCAATCATCTATGCATATTTTAACCTTCTTTCCAAATAATTTATGTTTACGCATGTTTTGGTTTGTTAGTTTCCTAAAATAAATTTCCTGGTAATAAAGCCATAAAGCCGACCGTAAATGGTAGTAAAATGCCTCGCGAACGTTTCCTTTCACAATTCCTCACACTTCGTTCCCGAAAAAAGGCAAGCAAACGTGACGTGCTACTTTTCTGTCGCAAAACCGCAATTTGACACACTTGAAGCTAAACCCAATAAACAACAATATGAATTTTTTAATCTTCCTCCATGGCGCACGATGGCGCCGCGTAACAAGGATTAAGGTGCTTCCAATAGCACTCGTGACGGTCGAAGCAAATTTGGCGGTTTCTCAAGACGGTCACATTTCGCGCAGGTGATGAAACCGTGATTTGGCACGGCCGAGGTGGAAAGTGAAAGTGGGTGAAAATCTCGTAATTTTTTTTTGCAAAGATAAAAGAAGGTAACAACAAACATTCAACCAGTTCCACCAGTTTGCACCACCGAATGCAAAGCGAGACTAGCGAACGACGAAATCGTGAACGACCCAGTGGTGGTGGGTAAATGAATGAATTATTAATGATTCACTTTTCACGAAACGCTTCTTTCGGGGGCTTCAGGTACGTTCGGATGGAGTTAAAGCGATTCAAAAGATGAGGTTTGGCTGAACGATTGTGTTTATAGCAAATTCGAATCATGAAGGTGTTTAAAACCATTTGGTGGTGTTTGAAACGAACTTTTTTTCTTCAACTTATCTCTGAGCTTGGTTGCTTTTTATCAACGTTAAAACTAAGGTAACAATTTATTTTGTCACACGACGAAAAACCCGAGCGCTTCGGAAAGAGGTTTCAAGCGCAATGTAAAACCAGATAGCGCTGCGAGTGGGAAGCAGCACAACAATCCAGGGCGTATCGTGCAGTCACCGAAACATAATTCAATTTTAATGAAAAACAGCCCGGGGAACTCCTCCGAGTCCGGCCGGATCCGGTCGGAGTTTCCAGTGCTTCCCGCGTAGAAAACCTTCGGCTAATGGCACGAACCAACCAACCCGGACCCACCGAACGCACACGCGTTAGCAATAAATAAATTTTTCAACAACTCAGCTGATGAAAAATTAGCTACACATACCTTCCGCAACAAAAAGAAAGAAAAAAAAAAACGGGGAGAAATTCCACCCACTTCGTGCCCCGGTTCGGGGACGAGTCTTAGCGACCAAGAAGTTGCAGTTCGTTCGAGGTTCGCTCCGGTTTTAAATCGGATTTTGGACTTCGATGAAGGCGAACCAGATGCTGCAAGTGATGAAGAGTCGGACGAGAGTTTCCATCCACTCCGGTACGTGAAAAACTCCCTTGCTAGACCTTGCCGGGTCGATCGAAACCGTTTTCCAAACGGACGTTTGGAAGTGCATTGGTTGGAAAAATGGACGGAAAATGAGACCGGTAGGAGGGTGGTGGGAGGAAAAGTTTTGTTATTAACTTTCTTAACCCCTCCCGGGGCCGTGCTCCCGGAAGCGCTTAGGATCTCGAAGTTTCTTCGCCTGCGCGTTCCAACCAATCATTCGACTTGTGTGCGGTGGATTGGCTTTTCCTCGATCGGGGTTTCGGTTCGGTCCGGGGATACTTGGTTTGGTTGGTTAGTGCTAGGTTGAAGTATGCTTTCGATCCATTCCCATAAAAACACATGAGTGAACGGGAGACATTTACTTTCCTAACCAGTCGATCGCATTTGTAGTGCCGTCAGCTCATCTTCATTCCGCCCTCATTGGATACTTATCTGACCACAACGGATGGATGTCACGGACTCGAGCGGGGAAGATGTTGGGCGATTCATTAAACATAAACAGAAAATTGTTTATAAGCCAAAGCATCCGATTCGCCATTACTCACCGAGCGGCCGAGAAGCGTAAACCACTCGAAACCGGGCGCAAACCTCTTCTGGATTTGCTAAAATAAACAGCACCAAACTTTGGAGATAATTTATTGGGGCAATTTGGAATTCCGGTGCGCTGTCGGGGAACTTTCCCAATATTCGGACCCTTTTCAAAAAGTGGTCTCAAGAAGGTGACCGATGCAGTTCCTCTTGCCGCCCGGGAAGTGGTGGAGAACCACATTAAGGCACCCTTCCAACACTTTCTAGAAGACACAAAGCGAGGGAAGGACTTATGGAGGTATCCAAAAGGACGCTGGCGCTAGTAAAGCACAAAGTTGTCGAGCAGCGATCCTTTCGGCTTCGGACCACGCCGGATCACGTCCAGGAAGGACCGCATGCTTTCTATTTACAGCCTATCGGAAAACACAAATCTATTGTGACGCAGCTGTTCCGATTCCGATGCGGCAAACGGGTGAAACAAAGCATCCTTTGGCGTGACCCTTGGAACAATGACCACGAACGGTTTTCACGAGCGAGGTGGGAGAAACTTGTAGATTCGATTGAAGTAGGGGAAGAATAAATAAACCGAGGTGGCTTATTGTAGCGCCAAAATGTTTACGAATTCTTTGAAATCGCAAATGATGACTTAAAAATGGAAAACGTTCTCTGCGAAACTGAGAATCAACCTTCAAAGGTGTTAGTAGGTGAAAGAAAAGGAATATAACGAACAACCCGATCTCAGCCGACCGTTACCCGTTGTGGACAGCTACAAAAGGATAGCAGAGTAAAAGGAAAAAAAAGCCAAAGCCTTTCAATTTATTGCCTCACCATAAACGCGTCGGTTGCGCAGCTTGGCGAGCGAACGAACCAAGAAGCTGCGTCCGGCAACGCTTGGAGTAGTCATCGTTTTCCCATCAGAAACGATCACAAAGTTGAAATGAGATTTGTCCGCTTGCGTGTGGGACAAAGGGGGATGGGAAGAGTGGAGAACGCTTCTTTGGAGTCGTGTATCTGTTTTTTCGTTTTTCGATGGAAAACTCCTACCACAGCGAAGATGTCCTGCCGCGTGATGACGGCAGCAACTGTGTGATTTTCCCGAACATTTCGTTCCACCGCAAACCTCCCTTGGAGGTTTTCCCAGTGCTTGTGATGTATGGAGACGACATTGTGGTTTCGTGATTGTGTGCGTTTGTGTGTGTACCACCCTTCCCTCTCACTAAGGGTGGAAAATTTCCCCCGAAACCCGCAGCGGGCGAACATCAAACCATATCGGACGCAGCCGACCACCGTCGGGGATTGAACGGAAATCAGAACCAGAGGTTTGGAAAGTAAAACGCGTGCAAACGGTTTTGTAAAAGCGTCCGAAGCCAACGGAAGTGACTCACTTTATCGGGGGTGGGGAAATGGAAAACTAACTTTCCTCATTTCACTGGTCGAACTTCGACGCTTCGGTCGTTTAGAGCAGGGAACAACAGTCAGACGCAGCGTCAAATACAACGGTACAAAAATGAATACACTTCGTTTAATTGTTACGGAGTAAAAATACATCGTTTGTTGTGTCAATAGTAATGTAATTTTGCTAATAAATTATTGAAACTGAAAATCACCACAAAAAAAAGTCCGTGGTTTCAATGCAAATTAAATATGTATCAGACACTTGAAGAATACTCTTTTTAGGTGCAGTTGAATTCGATGCAGTAAGTAATTATACAGTTTTAGGAACAACATTTAAAAAAACATTAAAAAATGTAAATTTCCGTACCTTTTCAAGCTTATGCTGGATTTTCGGACAACTGTTGTGGGTTTTGAAAAGTTCATCTCAGAAAACGAGTGTGGAATCCCGTCACTGATTCCGCTTGACTACCGTGGGCTGTGAGGAAATGTTTTCCCCACCATTGATTGGTTTTTCATTCAATGTGATCAATATGTGTTTAAAATATATAAGCTTTGTTTGTATCATTTCCACATGGCCATTTAAATGTATTAACTTGTCTTTTACACCGCTTACCTTTCATAGAGACAACACAGACACAATCGAAATGGATGTGGAAATTAAAACAATGGAGTATCTGTAAGGTAGCAAACCGTAACATATCGATTTTACGTGTCAAAGTTCGATCTTGAAATATGCTTAAAATAAAATAAGCTCTTATTGCAACTTAACTTTTATCTGATTTTGTTTTTCTTTACTGGCGAATCTTTTACTATTTACCACAAAATTTAGCTTCAACTTAAGCATACGGTATTTATTTTTAAGCTCCGCACGTTTTGTCAAAAGGGAACCTGAGTTCAGTGCTGCTTTTTTTCTATCAAGCTGCATGTGGAGAACTAGCACAAAATGTACGATTTTTTGTCTGTTTTGCAACACACCCAACGAAATGTGATGACGACGGCAAAGAAAGACATGACCATCCTCGGCCAGGATGAACATCGTTGTCTTGTTCAATCCATTTGCTGGAACACGCTGGACGGAACACGGTGGGGCGAAAAGGGAACAAGGTACGTACTTTTCTTTGAACAATTCTCAATTACATCCCCGTTCACCTTCTTAGCCCTGGTTCACCTGCCCACCTCCCTCCCCGTCCGACAGGTGAACATGTCGATGTCTTAGTTCTCCGAAGGAAAAGTCCTACATTGGCTCCCCAATGTGTGCAGACGGTGTTTGTGTTCGAGTTCGTGTGTATGTGTGTGTGTGTATGTGTGGGAAAAGGTTACAAGACCATCCGACTCCGATCGACCGGTGCCATGTTGGCGGCAGCCCAGGGAAGACCCCTGAAGGAGGGGGTAAAGTCAGAATGGTCAAAGAATTGCAGTGGTTCCACCGAATGCCGACTACTTCCATCCTCGACCTTCCCGCGGGAAAATGAAAATGGACATAAAGCTAGCTGCAGAGTTCATTTGGAATGAGCTATAAAGTGATTGTCCTCCGATGGTCGGTTGGTACCCGGGAGTTCTAAAGTTGGGCGCGGTCGAACAAGACGCTGTCGTAAGAAGTGCAACTCGGAAAAAAGCATCGGGAAACCGGTCCGGCTGTGGTGGCGGCGGCGGCCCGGAACTAAGTATGGACTGATGACACGATAATATCAGGGCGATCGTCCCGTCCTACCAACCCGGGAACTGCATCGTCTTCCTGGCGTCGAAGAAACGGCGAGCCGGTCGGTGTCAGGATTTATCTACATTTTATCAACCAACAGTTTTAAAAGAAGATTTTCCATTGCTCCGGTGGAAAGCATTTCCGTTCCAGGTCCGGGCGAAAAAAGGGGGGGGGGTCGCAGGATACCACCAGCATGTTCTGTTATCAACCCGGCCCTCGGCACCCGTTTGTGTTGGAAGTCGTAGCCGGGGTCTTCGCCGGCGTTACAGAAGATCTTAGATGAAGACTATTTTCGGGAACCGGGTCAACGACGGAAGTTCGAACGCCATCGGATGCGGGCCGGAATGAACTAACTTTTGGCATGAGGGTGGAGCGGTAGCAGAAAGAAGCGAACAAGATGCATGAGCTGGCTGCCGTCGAGTTTCGCGTGTCCTGTGGAATCCTGCCAGCATCCCAAATCAGTGAAAAGGGCTGTAAAAGTAACGGAAGACACTTTCATACGGTCCGCTTTACCGGGTTTTCTTTCAGTTTCAGTGTTCCCCATTCGATCCGGTTGATAACATCACCCAACCAGCGTCGTGGATTGCAGACCACGACCAACTCTGGGTTACTCACATATCCCAGGTCATCAGGTGGTGGCAGGACCTCTTCGCTTGTCGATGAGACACAAGAAAAAGTCCCGCTGACGACGGCGAAGGTGGCGGGGCACGATGGTGGGGTGAAGCTGTCAACATAGAAATTCAATTTTACCCGGAACACAACATTTCTTTCGCTTCGTATGAACCTGGGCCAAATCCGAGCACCGGATAGGTTAGGTCCCAGTCTATGGAATCAGGAATTTGTTCACAAAAACATCCCAAAAGAAAAAGCTCCTACATGGTTCACACCGAGCAGTCGAATGACCTTTTCTTTTTCTTGTGTTTCGGTTCGGTCTTTGGATGGAAAGGTAATCCAACGGATCGGTGGTAGATTGTAAGAAGATTTTGGCATGTCCTACCACCCGGGATTGGGTGATTGAATTAGAGGGACAGGATAAATTTATAAATTGTATGTGGAGCTGATTAAGCAGTCATCGGCAACGATGATAAACTATCATCGTTTCGGCTATGCTCGAGAAGCTCCGTAACGCTAAGGATAAATTATTCGTTTTGTCCAATGGTGTGTTTTCATTCATTTGGATACAGGGTCTGCAGTCATACAATGGCAGGCCTGAACCGGTACAGAGATTGTTGATGGTGATCGGGGGATTGTCTGAACCGGTAGAGGGTTTTGCGCAAGCATACAATTGCGAACCGTGGTGGCTCGGGGGAATCAAGCAAGCTAGTTGTTGCGGTTGTCAACCGGTCCAAAAATTGTGGTTGTCT
>KE525333.1:304060-337949 GCA_000441895.2 Anopheles sinensis
AAAAAAAAAAAAGTTTTTAATTATTAAAGGCAGTTGCAATTGTTAAATCTGTTTTTCACCATAAAAGGCTCAATAAAACTAATTTGACTTTGTACAGCCATCATAAGTCCCTAATAAAACTTGTTTAAGTCTATAAGGTACTGAATCTGTTGACTGGGTTGAGTCTGGTTCATATAACGTTTGCATTAAAAAAAATAGACAAATTTTGATTTTTCCTGCAAAAACCGAAAACGATAAAAACTTTCTGTTGAAAGTTACATAAAGAGTAGCATTTCTGTTACATTCCAACCAAATTTAACAACTTTATCATTAAAATTGAACCCGCCGTGGCCAAAACAGCAAACCCATTACGTTTAATTACGTGTAAAAACTTCCACCATTATCGCAAAACGAATTTGTTTGATTTTGTTAGACATTTCTTGTCCACCGAATTCAGCTGATATGGATTTTTGACTATTTTGTCACTTATGGAGAATGGCTAAAAAATCATTTGGAAGCCTTAGACCGGCCAAATGTGTGCTTCGGGACCCCTTATTGAAACAGAGTCCGTAACGACAGGCAGAAAGAAAAATTGTCTAATCATTCCGTTTTTTGGACCAGAATGTCGCTTCAACTTGCCAAATAGTTAAGAAAAACTTAGAAAAGATGGAGATTGTTATACTGATGTGTCGATCGAGGCCAGTCACTCAAACAAAACGGCTCGAAGCTCCTTTAAGACATGTGCTCGAAAAATCACAAAATTCGGTCAAATACCACGGAGGAGTTTATACAATACCAGCACTGACAACCCTATCTATGTCCCTCAACCACTTCCAACTGATAAAACCGTGATCAATCTTAAACGTAGGATCTATTCCAATAATTTAAACCCCAAGCGGAGCATCAGGTGGTGATGCAGGCCACACAACTACTGAAAAACATCCTTACACGATTGGTTTTGTCGACTATGGCTAAAGTTTCGACCAAGTACCGCATGGCCGCCTTACTGGCCGTCAACATATTTTTTTAAAGTACTTAAGTGATGTTACTTTACAATAAAATTTACTTCATTCAATTAGCTTGGTTAATTTTTTTCTTATTAGCTATGAAAATTTGTCTATTTTTTTAATGCATACGTTATTAACGAATATGTAACAGTTTAAGATACCTTTCTAACCTAATGAGAAAGTGAACATCATGTATAGCCTATTGTTTGTTGGATAAGACACATTTGAGTGTGTTGAACAATTTAATAATATTGTCTCTTCAAGAAATTCATTCTATTCAAGAAAGATCTATAGAATTGATAACACAAAACATGTCCTCAATGTGATTGTAAAAAGTTTGATGATTTTAGCATGATTTAAATACTTATAATAACCATCAAACACATTACTTGTCGTGCTTTGCCACCGTGATATGCGTATTTCAGATTAGACTTTAAGTATCGTTGACGTCTAGCGTAAGCCTCCGTTCGAGGGACAAATAAACTCCCACTAAGGAGTCCGCCACAACACAGTGCGTCACACCAAAGTCAATTGTGCAAAATGGGAGTATCTAGGGGTACTTCTGCGTGACATTCTCCTTTCGGCGAGCGTGCGACCGTGGGTTCATATTTCGTCGTTTGAAAAACAATTTAGTACCGCTCGGAATAGTTTCCGTTCCTGGCCGATCCTTGCTGCGCCGTAAAGAACCGAGGAAGCAGAGAAATTCGTTCCGCAAATCCACTTCTTTCATTCGGCGACAGGCAAAACCGGCTCGGTGGGCAGCGACGAACGTTCCGTCCCCCGAGAGAGCATCCGGTTAACCAACCGGGTGTTTCGGCATTTCGGTGTGGGGGGAAAAGGCGCGTGAAAAACCGGAACTCCCGTGTCCGTCCCGTGTCACCCACCCCAAAGGCTGCGTTTGGTACCGTACAATCGTTTCCCGGTGTCGTTTTCATTCTGGTTTGACTCACTTCTCTGTGTCTCTTCTCAGTGTCAGTGGTTGTATTTTTTTTCTTCACTTCTATTTGTTTTGTTTGTCCGAACATTCCATCCGTTGTCCTTCCTTCGGCCTTTTGCTGTGCGTTACTATATGGCGCGCTCGATGTTTGTGCTTGCACTCGGACTACTCCACCTTTTGCCCGGAGTGCGGTTCAGCGCGCTCGGTCGATGCGGTTCAACCGGTTGCCGCCGGCAAGTGGCAGGGCTATTCGATAGTGTCCTTTCACCACCCACCAGGACACTTTGAATGCGTTTTCGGGAAGTCTTTGGTAGGACTTCCCGCACGTGCACGTCTGCCCTTCCTTCAGTCGAACCGACAAGGGACGCCGGGATAGAATAAAGGACCAGGCCACTGTTTGGAGTGAAAATATTGTGTCTATCGCAGAACTAGAATGAATGTTTCTACCGTACCGAGGGATCAGGGCAAGGAAAAAGAGTCCTTTTTTTGTGGCACGTGTACAAGAAAGAGATCGCACAGACGCACAGCTAATGTAGGATTTATAGTGGAAAGTAGTTGAGGTTCCTACTTTTTTTGTTTGGCCAGCCTCATGATAGGATTCTGAAGGACTGAAAGGCCCCTGTCAGTTCGGTACGATATTGGGATCGAAAGAAACGGGGAAAAGAAATTCAATGTCCTCGGGAACGGACGGAAGTGTGCGAGCGGTGGTGTGAAAAATAAGTAATTTATCATCTGCTCCTGAGGTCACCATCGTCATGGCGTTTTCGTTCGCTCACACACGCACACGAATTTGGAGTCCCCGGACGATTCGCTCGGATTTCTTAGAGAGAGAAAGAGGCAGAGTGAGGGTGGAGGATGATTTTTTCTGGCTTGGTTTTTGGAAGAAACGAAGATGCGCGCTGACTGAAAGATCCGCCACCCGGGAGGGGGTCGACTAAACGAACCGTTTCGTGTGGAGCCCGGAATTTTGCGGGACAATAATGCCAACGTCGTTGATGACCGGTGACGCACTACGAAAGTCCGGAGTCGTGAAACGGTGCGGCAGATTTTAACGGAGACTGGAGAAACCTCCCTTTCGTGCTCGAGAAACTCTGGCCCTATGTCCGTGTGACGTGGACAGGGGATTGAAGTTCTTTTATTTTTTTTCAGTGCGTGTGTGTGTTTCGAAACAGTTTTCAGCAGCAATTTCTGTCAGCATTTGTTATCGGGCGCATCTGATCACATTCCCGTACGCATCGCAAACTCGTTTTTCTACGCACACGGCTCGTTCCGGCAGCTTGAAAGCGCTCGTTATCACGTGGCCGGCCTACGTCGGTCGCCGATGCGATGTCCGTTTGGGGGGGCGCAGCATTTTATTACGCCGAAACAAGAGGAAAACCGTCTGGCGACGGCGGAAGGAAAAGATAACGAACCGGACAACGAACGGTACGAGTTTTGCAAACGTGCGCTGATGATGATGATGATGATGATGATGATGGCGGCGATCGAACACAGCTTCGATATGGATCCCGCCAGCCCGTTTTTGCGACGACGGCACGACGTGTCCATTTGCTTATGATTTTAAAGCTTTATCTAGTAGAAGAGTGGGGTGCCTATTTGTCATGTGAAATGAACAGTGCCAATTTTTTTTCACTCGTCGTGTGGAAACCGTACGACTCGTTCGCAAATGGGATGATCTGACGGAGGGAACGTCCGATGTGCTCATGTTAAGAACTGATGCGTGCTTGTGTCTCCGTTCGTTGTTCGAATGCTGGTCCGGAGAGGCGTGATGTGAAGTTTCAGAAACAATATGATGTTGCATCCGGCAGTGCCAGAGATTTGCTTGGTACGATATTGATCATCGTCTGAGTACGTATTTTCTTCTGTAATCGCCTAAGAAATAAATCTACTTGTACTTGTGGGCGGAAGGCATTTGAACGGGTAGCAAAAGAGGCTTTATTATGAAGAGGTTAAATTTATACGATCCCTATTACAAGGGGATGTTTTTACCACAACATTTAACAATGTTTCTTTACGCCAGAGCTGGATCAAGAACGAGTTATTGATGCAATATGTTTGCAAAGCGTAAATATGTACACCCACACCCACACAAAATACTCTGCTCTGCCATCTCTGGACCGATCCTTAAACTTAGTTATTAATTTTAATTGTGAACCATCTACATCATTCTCGATTTTGTGAGAAATTTTCACAGTTTGTAATCCGGGTGTAATTGATGCCTCAAGCCGAGGACCAACAACCCGGTGGTTTGTATCACTTTTTCATCAGAGAGATAATCGTGTTACAATGACTACAACGTTGTCCAGATAATTGAATTTGGGGAACCATCATGCTGTACAGATGTGCCAAATACTGCTTGAGTGAACACTGCTTGGCAGCGGAACATTTACCGTCGTTCTAAGGCATAATCTTGTTTGGTTTCCTTTATAACACCTCTGTTCGAGCATCGAGCTCACTGCAGTTGAGTCCCTACCGATTACTTTACATTCCTTTCCGTGCTAATTGGTGAATAACACACGTCACTGAACGTGGTAACTTTAGCATGTCAATTATTTGCACGTCGATTTTAATAAACCGTTCGATTGGACTTCGACTTATTCAGCCAGCGAATGCATGTGCAAGTGCGGCTGTCAATTATCGGAGTGATTAATATTTGATACCACGGGTTTCCCTGTTTTTCCTGTCCTCTCTGAACGTCATTTCAAATTCTTCACCTTCGCTTCGAAACAAATTTAATTTTTAAATTTTTGATTCATTGGCTGTGTTTAAAACTAGTAATGATTAATCTGTTCTGGATAATATGAGTTTTGTAAAGTAGTAAAAGTTAAAGCGAAAAACGAATGAAATTTGATGTGTGGGGTATTTGTTCAACTACTCATGCTCTGGACCAGTTTGTAGTACGAATTATTCTAATTATTTTTAATCTTTTGTTTCAAATCGGTGGTATTTAATTATGTGCCTATAACATCACGTCACAGAACATGATAGGTCTACGATTGGCAATAACAGCTTGTCAGTTTCAATATTCCGATCGAGTAGAAGTGGATTCTTCAACGGCCCGAAATAAATCGGCGTGTAACTGTCAGTTGTCGTGCTGATGATTTTTTAATCCTTCTGAATCATCTGAAAACTAGATCATGTTTGTCTGTTTAAAGTCGCCGTTAGAAACTATTGTAAACCATAAACTCACGATCTTCCCAAGAGCAGGTGTTGAACAAGGTTGCTTCGATGGTGATGATTTCTCTGGCCATCACAAGTAACGCACTTCAGATGAAGTCGAAGGGTGCTTGTCGGCATGGAACTGTCGTCTGCAGTCTCGTTTGCCGACAAGCATTTGTTTGACAAAGGACCACTGGTCCCGAAAACGTACGCCTCTTGGTGGCAGGGAGAGGGTCCTTATCGATGGAACGGGGGAAAATGTTGTCGGCAGTAAGCTCGCCGAATGGTATTTGACCGCTCGTTGCAAGGTTTGCACGCAATTGCAGCACAATACGGTCAGGTGTGAGCTCATAAACACTTGAGATCTCGGCTGTTGGACGTTGTTGGTCGTCGTCCGATTGTCGTAAGCCTTCTGCATCAAGTTTGCCCTCGGTTTCGTGAAACTAATTTGTCCGTAGAGTGAGAGCCGGGGAAAACGTAAAACATTCTAACTGTGGAAATGGATGTACAGTTTCGTCGCAAAGTGATGGTGGCCGGAGGGGGTAGGATTTTACTTGCTGAACGCTTCGGCATATCCATTCATCAAACCTGGGTGAACGACAATCAATTGATGCCGGGCGAGGAAAACGGCGCAGGCAATATGCCAAAAACAATCAAACTACTTGACGCCACTCCCGGTCCACTTCACGCACGCCGGTCCTGACTCGAGTGCGTTCCGGTCAGTGGTGAAAGGTTGCTAGAGTAAGCTGTGTGTGAGTGTGCCTATGGTTTCTCCACTCGAGGGAACGCTCTCGGGTGTGTCACAGAGCGGGGGATGGACGGTTGAGAGGCACAACATTCGATTATTGTTTTGTCAATTGATTTGCTAGCGGTTTCATGGATGATTAAACAGCGGACGCAATCATGCATTTCTACCGCAACCGCCGCACTCATCGCACTGCATTTCGGGGCCAGCGCGTTTTTCCTCGCAAGCTTTTCCATTTTCCATCCCCCGTGTGACGTGTGGAGGACGCAGCAAGGCGCAGGTGTTATAAATTCACCGAAAAGCGTCCCATCTAAAATGGCCTGACGACAATCGGGAAACCAATCGCCGGTTCACATTGGAATCGGTCGTATTTTCAAATGATTTTCCAGTTCATGCCTAACGGCTCATTCACTCTCTGGTGGATCACTTGTGCTGCAGAATTCTTCTGTCGTGATTCAATCAAATAAAACCAACAACATTAAACGGTACAATTCATGGTGGTTTTCTCTCACGAAAACACTGGTTGATTGTTGAACGAGCAGTTTTGGTCGCATGGTGGAACGAAAGCTTTTCCGTTTTTTCTTCTATGTGGGTGGAAAGAGTGTGACGATTTTATTATACGAAAATCAGGCTTTCCTTTTGATGGAAAGCGTGATTGGTATAGATTATATTCATCACTGACTGATGTAAACATTATAATTTTTGTCTGCTCTTATGCTTTTTCTGCACATCACTTTTTATCTATCCGTCTAGACGTGCAATGAAATGTCCGCCTTATTTCTTTATACGTTCGATCGTTTTCGTAAATCGATGTTGGACTTGGTATAGAAGTTAAATATTTTTTTTTGTTAAACGTTACTCGATAAATAAATTAATAAAAGGGCAAGATTACATACTTAAATTTGAGGGCATGTTTGATGGTACATATAGTGCAGAGCAGGGGCTATAAAATAATTCTTCCATAATGTTTAGCCGGCATAAACATCGCACTAATAAAATATTGAAATTTGAACTGAGATAAGCAAAATAACTCATGTTATTTTACATAGTTGAAGCCGCATCGTATAATAATTGTTAGATAAGGTATTGTTGTAACAATGTTGTTTTCAATCAATTTTAGACAATTCCCAAGTAAATTATGACCAAAATTTAATTGTTGAAGAGGGATTAAATAAAAGATTTCTTTGCTTATCAATTTATAACCCCCTCTGTACCTTTTTAAGGACATAATGGTTTGGACTAACATTAAATTCTTTTCCTACCGCCACCATGCGAAGAGATAGAGATAGAATAGAACCATTCTGGTAGGCAACGCCATTCGAACGCCATCACACATTGTCCAAATCGATTGAGTTTGCTCGCGCCGGTGCAATATCCTGTTCGCAAACAATTTTCCCTGGCGAGAGAGAACCATTCCCTTTCGAGTGCTAATTCAATTGATCGAATAATGTGAATCCCCGCGCCACCCAACGGTGGGCAACACTTTCAGCACCCGACACTAAAGTGCAATCAAACATCAAGCGTTGGCCAACACCAGCCGCCCCAACTATACCCTCCCAGTGTACCGATTTGGGGCTTTTCGGCGTGGAACAAAATGTGGAAGTGGTACCAAATAATGCGCTACTAGGCCTCTCGGTCGGCCGGTTTGCTGAAGCTGATGATTTCTGTTCACATTCACTTGAAACCGACCGGTTGTCGTCACTCTGGGTTTGTTTCGTGGGAAAGGGTGAGAAGACAGGGGGTGTCGCAAATTTTGGGGCCTTTTTCGTGCCACCGGCGCACGACGATATCGGTCGATGCAGACGAGTGTAACGACCCGAATGCACTTAAAGCTGCCTGTTCCGGTGATCTTTTGCCGAGGCCGTGTTAGAGGTCCGGAGGGGGAGGGGGTGAATGTATTGATTATCATCGAACCGGTATATTGGCTCGTCCGCGGGAGGGTAAACTCTGTCACCTAATTGGAAATTCTGGTCTTCCCAGCTCGTTCACGTTCGTCAATGCATTCGCGAGCGACCGACCATCGATGCGTTGCGTTGGGTGGGCAGGAAGGTGGGCGAAAGAACCATCCCCGGATGGATAGAGCGGAAAGCTTTTTCACAGCAGGCCGGCACCATTACGTCGGCGGTTGGACCACGATCGAATGAAGCCGTTACCAGAGCCTCACACAATCGCCCGATAGAGGGCGTAGGTTGATTGGTTTTATTGTTTAAATTAAATTTTAATTAAATTTTAAGCACACAGACCAACACAATGGAGGGGAATTTATCGACCATAAATAGAACACCGGTATCATGTCCGGCTTCCGGCCTCCGGTTGCACCAGGTTGCACCGCGGGACAGGCTCAGGTTCATCGGTAGGGTGTCGTCGTGTGCCGTTTGTGTAGGCCTCGGATGAAGCCGGTGTTCAAGGATGGGTCTTGATTTTGTGGACGAACACGCCATCGTGCTGAGAACGGTCAGTTGAGAGCGAAAATCGGATGGGATAAGCAAATAATACCAACAACGACAAAAAATGGGCTCCCCTTATGTAGCTCCAAATTTTACGGACCTCTCGAAAAATCATCATCGTCCTGCTCGTCGTGGGCGGAAAACGGATGCGCTAACCCTCGCAGACAGTGTAGTCAGCATTTGCCGATCGGCCGTCTCGCCATACTGGAGGGACAAGTGCCCGTAGTTGGATTGCCCTTGCGTGCCCAGCGCAGTCGGTGGATATTTGGGCAGACCCCGGCTGGTCGGAAAAGCTGGGGATTTATTTAGTCCATGAATAGAAATTACACCCAGCCGAGATTGAGTGGCACCGCCACGAGTCTGGCCACCCGTTTGTCGCTAGTCGTACGGTAAGTTGGCGGCGGAAGGCATGGCATGATTGCCTTCGGCCCAACAGCGAAACGAATTGACCACCGGGGCCAGCAGAACGATTGTGACGGAAATTATGGTCGCTGCTGGAGCTGACATAAATTTTCATCGCCGATTACAGCGCAAAGGAGATCCGCAGGCTTCGATCCGGGTTGGCGTCGGTTCAATTGGAAATTTTGGAACCGATGCTGGGATCGGTGGGCAGAACTGGGGATTGTGATTGCGTTTCGAATCCACCATCAGAGCGAAGAAGCAACCCTGGATTCGGTGGTCCGTGATTGCTGGTGAGCTAATAAGTTTGCCAGAAACGAATCCCGGGTGTCCTGGTTTGCGGTGTGGCTGTGTTTTTGTCATGATCTGGGTAGGGGTTGCAGATTGTGGGGGTTGAGTCGCAACTACGAGAATTATTAAGCTGTTTATTTAACGACTCTCCGGTTGATGACGGTTTGGTTTCGATGTTTGCTTCAATATTGCACCGGAAAGTGTTTTAATATGAACAGAAAAGTGCAAAAGTATAACTTTTCAATTTTTCCCTATTTTTTGATCATTGATGAGAGCATATCTGTGCGAATTCGATGTATATTTGATCACTCTTTTGTTATATTGATTGTTGATGAGTTTTAACAACGACTGAACTACAGCTTTTGTTTGAAAATTGTAACTGCATTTTAAGAAGAATCAATCTTTAGATTCTGATAAACCATAGGCGCCTTTCATTGTAACAATTACAGGTATTGAAAATATATAAAGTAGTTTGATAAAGAAAATCGATATGTTTTTGTTGATGAATTTAAAACTTTGTTCTTGTGCGATGAAATAACATGTAGCAGATTTTGGGGCATGTGTGCCATATTTCCTGCAGAACAGTCCACTTTGCGCATTTTTGTCACATACTTTATGCTGCGAATCAAAGTGGAGGGTAATCTTATAATATTCCCACCGAATTAAATTATCATCATCAATAAGCTCTCAAATAATTAAAAATTAAAAATCGAGTAGCCATGTGTCACTCCCCAAAGCTGAGTAAAAGAGAAAGTTGGTCGAGGGGTCAACCAAAAATTTCAATACTTTTTCAACGAAAAATCTGAGTTTTAAAAAAAGTTAACTTTTGGGGCAAAAGTGCCATCACTATTTGGGGCAAAAGTGCCACCTCTTTATCTGCTATTATTCTTCAGAGAAAAACCGCTTAAAACTAAGAAATTGTTGTTGAGTTGACAGTGAAGCATGATGGTACGCTAAAACAAGCGGATGTTGCCCCAAAGAAGTTTTCCAGTGGCCAGAATGGAAAAGCCTGAAAACCCTCGATAAATAACAGAACATCAAGGAGACAACTCCTGTCGCCAGTTTGGAGCTATGCTTTGGTCTTTATGAGACTTTAAAATGTATTGAAATGCTCTGTTTAATTAGTCTTGACAAGCGCCACATATGCTACGATTTTAAATACGATTTTCCATTAAACCCTTAAATTAAACTAGATGGCCGTCTTGCCCCATACAGGTGGCACACTTGCCCCGAAGCACAAAAAAGTGCGTGATTTTTATCCATTTGTGAAACAATTATAATTTGGATGTTTTTGCGTTTATATTTCTGAATCACAACGATAAGTGAAAAAATAAATGTAAAATTGTATTATAAATAAAGCCGCCATTTATCAAACAGATTTTAGTAAGGCCCTAGAGTGCCCTTGAGGCGGCACACTGGCCCCAAATTCCACAACTTTTTTTTCAGAGATAAGATTGTCCAGTTTTCCGTTGCCCTGCTAAAATGAAAAAAAAGTGTGTTTATAATACATTCGATTTTTCAAAACTTTACACTAGTAATCCTTACTTTTCCTAGTAATCCTTGCCTTCCGTTTCCAGTGAATGGTGAGCCAAATTTTCTATTCTACCCACGTAGTGCAAAACTTTCTACTGGCCGATAATATTGAAAGACAATTTTAACCGTTTCCTAAATATATGATTAAAACGATAGCTTCGCATCGCCTGAATCCTTCTTCTCCATCATCGTATCCGCACAAAAGGGAAACCCGTTTGGGATTGCCTTGTAGTTTAAAACAATCTGTTACATGTTAGTAGTTAATTGGATGGAAACAACTCAAACACATACACACGCACGAAACCACCGGCAACTCCCGGGGTTGATGCTTCGGGGATTTTCAGCGAAGAAGATAACCGCTTTCGGATGGTGACGAGTGAGAAAGGGAGCAAGAGAAAGCGAGCCAGGAAAAAAAAACACGCCGTGTCCTTTATCGGACATGTTGGCAACATTTTGCCCCATTTGCAGACCCGTTGCCGCTGCGTTCGCCTCCACGGACGGAACTCTCCGAGGAGTAAACGAAGCGGAATGGAGCGGATTTTATCTATTTAATTTGGCAAACTTTTTATGCTGTAATCAAAGCTTCTGCTGCCGGGTGGTTTTCGGGTGAGAATGATGGTCCCGGGCGTCGGCCGGCGGTGCTGATGCTGACCACCGGACCCGGCAGCAAACGAGAGTAAGACAAACGATGCCGTTCCGAGCGTTTGGGGACCGACCGGCCTGTTGAGTTCGGCCCGAGGACTCGTTCGAAACTTTTCCGGCCCAGCTTTCGGTGCCCACAACCCCGGGCAGAAAGGGAGGGACGCGGTTACCTCGTGTGCGGAGAGTGTTTCCATCGAACCGCCCCAAAAACCGAAGGAGAAGGATAAGAGGAAGTTGAACAACGAATTCTACGAAGCAATTACTGGCGGACAGTCGAACACCACACCACGGTGGTGAAGACGAACGGGTTGCCCGTGTCATGTCGGGGTTTTCCCCTTCCCGTATTTGTTGATACCCAAGTTTTTCGGGACAATCTTGCCAAGTTTCCTTCTAGAAAAGGAACCCTAAGTTGGTCTCCATAAATGGAGATTCACGACGTTTCTTCAAGATTTCCGGTCGGCACCCATTGGTTATACGCGAGTGGTCAAAAGTTTTCTCTCGACATTTTATCGCACTCCCGGCGCGGCGGAAACGGAACCGGTGTGTTGTGTCGGTATCGGACCGGATATCGTTGGGAACAGTTTGTGTTCGCACTGGGATGGTAAAGCGATCCCATACGCATCGTTTCCGCACAGGCTGTTGATATGTAAAATTGAAAAGAAGCCTTTCTCCCAAAGGACACTAATCAGTTCGGAAAGATGGGTCCGAGGGTTTCCCGGAGGGGTTTTTAGTGCGGAAGTGGCAATTATAACGGTATCCTGTTTATTTTCCTGTGAGGAAACAGTTTTATTCATCGTCCTTTTCCACTTTCGTAGCGTTTGTTGTTACGAGTTGCGATTCATCGGATGAATTTCCCGGAAAAGTGCATCGGTTTAGGTGGATTTTAGCTGCATGCATGCGGATCTTTTCCACCGACGAAGAAAAAGAGGCCAAAGTAGCATATTGAATCTTTCCCACGTCACGCCATACCACGAAATCATCATCTTCCGACACCATCATGCATAGCTAATGTGTGCAGCCTCTCGGGAGCTCGTGTGAATTGATTGATTTTCAAGGCATCCCCGGCGTGTTGGTAGAATGTGTCACAGTGTCGTGTTTTGTCGTGAGCACGCAGCGGGCACGAACATGGTGCCATCGTGACAAAATATGACTATCATCCTCGGCACTGCCGGTACGATGATATTGAAGATTGGCTGCCCGGGTAAAGTAGTGGAACATCACATATATGATATGATGTTCGCTACCGCGGTGACAACCCTCTCCAGCTTCTCGCTGCGGAGTCTTTTCCTGCCGGAGTGTTCCGGATAGATCTGGTTGTAGAAGCTTGAAGTTTTTCTTCTTTGTCCCGCAGGACATGTAGGGGAATGTGTTCCAATGTGAACCATCGAGGCATAAGACAGACATGATTATTCAATGAATCCCGTTAGGCTATTCTGTTCTTTATCACGAATAAACATCATATGATTTTAACGAAACTAAAATATTTAATCCAACACAAAATTGGAAAAAATGTTTTTCCCAATTTTACTCACCATACGCGTTTCTTTCGTACACTCATGTCCAAACAAAATGGTATTAATTTACTGTTATTTAGTGGACTACATAGTTTGTGTAAGAACTCGGAACATTTTCGGCGTTTAAATGATTTGTAGCATCACTTGAATGAACTAACCAATACAACTTCAAGTCAAGTGATTTGGCTTAAGTCAAGTGGTGTCTTTTACCCTACCGGTGTATTTCGCCACACTTTCCCCTACACACAAACTCTAATACCGTCAGGATTGTGCATATCCTTCTTTCAATCCTTTGCGTTTCCTGCGAAGCGCACGATACATGATACGGATTTTTTTCTTTTTCACCTCTCCTTACCCATGCTGTCAGGTTTATCTTTCTCCTTATACATCTCACGCCACTACTAGTAAGCCGTGGAAAAAAGCTCCGTCATACCGGGGTCGTGTGTGCCTGTGTGTGTGTGCCAGCGACTACCACGACTTGATAATCACATGTAGGATCGAGAAAATTGTTTCGCGTTTAGCTGATAAATATTTGAATAAAATATTCAAATCATTTTCAATTTCACTTCCGCGTGGCGCCCACCGAGCGGATGGCGGAGCAAGGCTTATGCGTGACGTACTTTTTCACTCCACCACTGACACGAGTACGCGTAAAAGAATTTCTGCTGCCTGGAAGCAGAGGAAGGCTTCCGTGTGCTGGTTTTCGTCGTCTTCCTGGAAATCTCCCTCGAGTTTGCTGCATTTTTTACTGTTTCATTTCTTTCCGTCACTCCGCCAAGTCGTCTTGTGGGTGGGAGGGTTTCTTTCTACCGCTGTGATACTGCTCTTCCTTTATGCAGTAAACTGATTTGCGGATGATTGTGATGAGATGAGGTTTTGCGCAGTTGGCTCATTTCTGGCGACCCATCGTCTCGGCTGCAGATGTCGGAGGCTTTCGGTCCAAATGCCTTTGAAGTACTTGTAGCGGCATTATCATCATATAATTTAGAACCAACAGCTTTTTTGAAATCCGACGCGCGGTCAAAATATGCTGTCACGCGAAACGCTGACTCGAAAACGTCAACGCGAAACGCTAACTTAAAACGCACCGGAAAGCTACTCGACGTCAGCTGTCAAAGTCCACGTGAGGCTTATGACATTTTCAAAAAAGTTATAAAAAGCAAGTGTGACGCGCACACCTTCTCTTCTTCGCTATTACGTCTCGAACCGAGTGCACTCGCACATTTCTTCTCTCTTCGAAATTCGTTCAAACCGAGTGCACGCGCACAAATCTTTTTTCTTCACTTCGACAACCCGAACACTAAACGTGACGCGAGTGCCATCTTTCCTTTTTTGTAATTGTGATCCCACTTAGGCGATAAAATAAAAAAAGTGGAAAATAGAAGCTTCGTGTTTTTGGTATACGGGCGAACTCGCTCCATCGCTCCGCCGCCCTCACGCACGCTTCCGTACACATCCCCACAAATTGGTGACCCCGACGTGATCGCCGGTCGGATCAGCAAGAAAGGCGCGACATCGACGGACAACGCTCCCGGGCAGTGCCGAAAAACCTCGACAACGCGATAACACGAACGAAACAACGAAAATTCGAACCCGCCAACAGTGTGTTCAAGTGCGCTCCGAAAGTCCCCCGAAAGTGCAACCTCGTGCTTCAGCATCGAACCATAACCTCATTCCACGGTGCGAAAGTGCAACCTCGTGCTTCAGCATCGGACCATAACCTCATTCCACGGTGCGAAAAGTGCAACCTCGTGCTACACCATCGGGACATAACCTCGTTCAATAGTGCGAAAGTGAAACCTCGTGCTGCACCATTGGAACATAACCGCATCGACAACACACCGACTTCGACCTGCCCAAAAAACTCGATCTGCTACGAAGCACGACACCGACACGCCAAGCTCGCCGCTACGAAGCAAAAAAACCGACCCGCTGACCTCCTGCTACGCTAACCGCTCAGTCCACGAGGATGATACGCCACAGCCCGGAACGAGCCACCCACGCTGCGGACGTCGAGATCGCAGCACCGCCAGAGGCAAGCAATCGCGATGACGACATGCAAGGGAGTCTCGGAGATGGCCTTGGGCGACGCGAAGCCATCCCAACTGTACTACGATATGCGAAGGGTGGCGAACGGTTCCATATCAGACGAACTGCTACTCGACTTGTGGGCCACGAGGCTCCCAGCTAACATCCAGCACCTCGTGGTAGCAAACCAAGGCCCCGTCAACGAGAAGGTGGCCATCGCCGATGCAGTGATGGAGTCCCAACGCTGGAGGCCCATCAACGCGATTAGCAGCGCCACTCCACGAGGAGCACCGACCGACCACGCGCCCCCCCGGAACTGACCCGCAGTGTTCACACGCAAAGTGTCTCGATGCCTGGAAGGATGTGCGACAATATCTTCATAGCATCAAGAACACCCTGCAGGACATTCAAAGCACGATGCGCGTGACGACCCCGGACCGGAGCCCGACTGCTCGAACCCGACGTTACTCGACCACATCGGACTCATCGACCGGAACCCAGCGAACCGCACCCCAGTGCGAACCGAGCGACCAACGACGTGTGTTGGTACCACGAGAAGCATGGCGTGCGTGCAACCAAGTGCCGTTCTCCGTGTTCCTTTAAGGCCAAGCCCAACCAGCCTTAGGAACGCGAGTCGGGACCCGAAGTAGTGGTGCACGCGCTCACCACCTTCAACGCCGCACCTCGACTGTGCATAACCGACACCACCACAGGAACGCCTTTCCTGATCGATAGCGGCGCCGAAATCTCCGTGATTCCACGTGATCGACGAGTAAACGGCGCGCGACCTACCAGCGCCGTACTAGTAGCAGCGAACGGAACCCCTATTTCCGTCTATGGGGAAGCAACTTTTAAACCTCAACCTCGGCCTCCGCAGGGACTTCCTGTGGACCTTCATCATCGCAGATGTCACCACCGCCATCATTCGGAGCAGACTTCCTCGCGCATCACGACCTCCTGATCGACCTGAAACGGCGCCAACTCATCGACAATACGACACATCTCCAGATGGCCGGCATCCTCATCGACAATCCAGTCAGCGACATACGGGCATTCTCACGTGAGACACCCCTAGCAGACATCCTCAGCGAGTTTCCAGCTATAACAACGACATCGCCACCGGGACCGACGTGCAAAACCTCCGTCATGCACTTCATCGATACAACCGGTCCGCCGACAAGTGCGAGACCACGGAGGCTTCCCCCGGAAAAACTCGCTGCGGCACGAGCTGAATTCGATATCCTCCTCCGACTGGGAATTTGCCGCCCGTCACGATCTAACTGGGCGAGCCCCCTACACATGGTGCAGAAGCCGGATGGAACTTGGAGACCATGCGGCGACTACAGGGCACTAAACGCTCAAACAGTCCCTGATCGTTACCCCATTCCATACCTTCTGGATTTCACCGCAACTCTGGCTGGGAAACACGTGTTTTCCAAGATTGACCTAAAAAAGGCCTTCCACCAAGTGCCAATAAACCCTGACGATATCGCGAAGACAGCGATCATAACACCTTTTGGCCTTTTCGAGTTCGCCTACATGACCTTCGGCCTGCGAAACGCCGCGCAGACCTTCCAGCGAATTATAAATGAAGTTGTACGGGGATTGGACTTCGTCTTCGTCTACATTGACGACATCTTCATCGCATCAGCCACCATGGAAGAACATCGACTACACCTCATCGAACTCTTCAAACGCCTTGAAGAACATCATTTACACATCAACTGCGCGAAAACCGAGCTAGGCAAATCAGAAATCGTATTTCTGGGCCACCACGTTAACAAGGACGGCATCAGGCCCCTCGAGGATCGTGTGGAGGCAATTCGAAACTTCAAAACTCCAGCAACGGTAAAGGAGCTCAAGAAGTTTATTGCCACCATCAACTTTTATCGCCGATTTATTCCAAACGCTATCATCGCGCAAGCACCGCTGCTTGCAATGATCCCAGGGAATAAAAAGAACGATAAAACGCCGCTCGCCTGGACCGCTGAGACGACTTCAGCCTTCAACGAGTGCAAGGAACAACTTGCAAATACCACACTCCTAGCTCACCCCATATCCAACGCGGAACTATCACTATGGGTCGACGCTTCCGACACCGCAGCCGGCGCCGCGCTTCATCAATTAGTAAATGGGAAACTCCAACCACTGGGTTTCTTCTCCAAGAAATTTGACAAGACGCAGCGCCGATACAGCACTTACGACCGCGAGCTAACAGCGATGTACCTAGCAGTACGACACTTCCGCCACTGGCTAGAAGGGCGAACCAGCCACGTCTACACGGACCACAAGCCGATCACGTTCGCCTTCAAACAGAACCCCGACAAAGCATCACCACGACAAGCTCGCCAATTGGACTACATTGGCCAACATACGACCGACATCCGACACGTTCATGGACAGGACAACGTGACTGCCGATCTCCTCTCCCGGATCAACGCGATCGAGAACAGCAATGTGATCGACTATGGAGCATTGGCAAACGACCAGGCCAAAGACGATGAGCTCCAACGCATCCTGCGAAATGAGGTAAGTACAAGCTTACGCCTCAAACAAGTGACTATTCCAGGTACCGAGCACCAACTTTACTGCGACGACATGGACGGCAAACTCCGACCGTTCATCACGAGAGCCTTCCGGGAACGCTTCCTTAAGGCTACTCACGGTCTTCACCATCCCGGCGCTAGGACGACAGCTAAACTGATGACCTCCCGATTCGTTTGGCCCAACATCCGCAAGGACAGCAGCCGTTTTGCCCGAAACTGTATGGAATGTCAGCGAGCGAAAGTCACGAGACACACGAAGACGCCCCTCGAACGATACCCGACAACGACAGGTCGGTTCGCACATATCAACGTTGATATCGTGGGACCGTTTCCTCCAAGTAACGGACAGCGTTACTGCCTAACAATCATCGATCGCCGAACTAGATGGCCTGAGGCTATTCCACTACCCGACATGACAGCACCCGTTGTCGCCCACGCGCTGGTTGCTAATTGGATTGCGCGTTTTGGAATCCCCCAGTACATCACAACCGACCAAGGCCGACAATTCGAGTCGAACCTCTTCGCCGAGCTCCTCAAAACCTTGGGCACCAAACACCTGCGAACGACAACGTATCATCCGCAAAGCAATGGCCTTATCGAACGATGGCATCGCACACTCAAAGCTGCCATCCTATGCCATGATACAACCCGTTGGACAGAACATCTACCGATGATCCTACTGGGCATGCGCACATCATATAAGGACGACTTGCAGGCTGCCCCAGCTGAACTCGTCTATGGGACAACCCTCCGAATACCCTCCGACTTCGTGTGCGAACCAGCAAGGACACCATCCGACACTGACCCCGAGCTTCTGACGAACCTGCGAAAAGCCATGAAACTCATTCGCAATGACAAAACCGCTTGGCACGGTCAACAACACGTGTTTGTCCACGACGACCTCACAAAAGCTACGCACGTTTTCGTGAGAAACGACTCCGTCCGACCATCGCTCTCAACTCCGTACGACGGGCCGTTTAAAGTCCACCAGCGCATGGCCAAGTACTACGCGGTGGACATTAACGGTAGAAGAGTCAACGTCTCACTCGACCGATTGAAACCGTGCTACTCAGCTGACATCGACTACCAACCAACGACGACGACGCCAGCGGCTGCGACACGTTCCCCCAACGACGCCGAACGAGCCGCTACTAGATCCAACATCGCCGAAAGTCACCAGGTCTGGTCGACTCGTACGGTTCCCGCAACGTTTCCTGCAGCCCCGGTAATTCGGCTAGCAAGGGGGTAATGTAGCGGCATTATCATCATATAATTTAGAACCAACAGCTTTTTTTGAAATCCGACGCGCGGTCAAAATATGCTGTCACGCGAAACGCTGACTCGAAAACGTCAACGCGAAACGCTAACTTAAAACGCACCGGAAAGCTACTCGACGTCAGCTGTCAAAGTCCACGTGAGGCTTATGACATTTTCAAAAAAGTTATAAAAAGCAAGTGTGACGCGCACACCTTCTCTTCTTCGCTATTACGTCTCGAACCGAGTGCACTCGCACATTTCTTCTCTCTTCGAAATTCGTTCAAACCGAGTGCACGCGCACAAATCTTTTTTCTTCACTTCGACAACCCGAACACTAAACGTGACGCGAGTGCCATCTTTCCTTTTTTGTAATTGTGATCCCACTTAGGCGATAAAATAAAAAAAGTGGAAAATAGAAGCTTCGTGTTTTTGGTATACGGGCGAACTCGCTCCATCGCTCCGCCGCCCTCACGCACGCTTCCGTACACATCCCCACATACTTTTCGTGCTCACCTACAAGTGGGCCAAAAAATCGGTTTACCGAATTTGCGTTTCCACTGTTACTGGGAAATATTTTCCCCTACGCTTGTAGCACTTTGTAAAACAGATTCTCGTGGTTTGTTCGTATTTCGTTTTACGCTGGGTTATTCATATGAAAATTTTTATAGTTGCATCATTTAATCGATCTTTCCACTTTCCCAAGCTCGGTGCCAGTAGGGTGACAAATCAAAACCAATACACTCATTTCACCCATGATGGTGCTTGGTAATGTGGTGTTCCGATTTCAAGTAGCGTTTTCTGTAGTGCTGCAAAAATCGGCGACCCCCGCTGTACGATTGCATTTTTGCTGCAAAATATGTCCGTTTTCCCAAAGCATGTTCCCTCGTGTCGGTTATTTAACGGACGGGACACGGCTGGCTCTGATCGCAAAAATAAATTTCTACCCTACTTCAAAGCGATCGCTGATCCGGAAGACAATTTTATTGCATCCGTCAAGCGATCCCACCGAGGTCTTTTCTCGTTTTATTATGTTGCGGAAAAAAAACGAATATATCATTACGAGTGAATGCAGCATTGAGCAGCGAAAAAGAAATACAGGTGCCATCGTGTTTGTGGTGGTATTTCAATTGCACCTCTATTTTAGAGCATCATACATTTCGTTTGGATGTATTTTGTACCATGCAAATGAAGGGTAAACGGTTCCATCGGAGAAGGCTTTGGTTTGCATAACTGGAAACGATCCACATGAAAAAAAAACGCATCAGATTCAAACAAAGTAAAGTGGGAAAAAAAATGTAAAACCATGATGTAAGCAAACGCACAGTACTGCCTTCTTCATTCGCTTTCATTCAAGTGATCCATCGTTTGTGAAGGAAAAGGGACTGGTAAGAGTTGCTACCAACAATCTTATCGCTGGAGCGGATCGGGGCGACTGATTTGGCGTCCCGAAAACTGCTTGATTGAAAACCGAATCGAATTTCTTTCGATGGCCGATTGCTCAATACTGTGTCCGAGACGATGGGAAACCCTTTTCACGCGTCGAATGGACGGAGAAGAAAATCAAAACCTTTGATGGCGGACCAGGGTGAGTTGAAAATGGGCAGCAATAAGAGCTTTGCTTGTACTTGTACAGGCACTCGCAAACGATATTGTGCAACAAAGATTTGAAAAAGTTTGGGGTCTTTTTTGGAACAAAATGTATTTTCAAAACCTTTTAGGCTTAATTTCATTTCTTGTGATTCCTTCTACAACACAAATTAAATACTTTTTGAGGGTAGTAAACGTGGAATTCCACACTGTACCTCGACTTCTGAGAGTAGCTTAATGTGAGATATTTTTTTCGACCCTCTAACACCTTTCAAGAACTATGTGTCAGGGGTAAGGTTCCGGTTTGCTTTCGCGGGAAAGCGAAGAAAACCAAAACTGGGGCAAGCAAAATGAAAAAGAAAATGAAGCTGATACACGGATGGTTGCATTTGACTTTTTCGTGCTAGTTTCCCAGAGAACCGTTTCGCAAAACATCATCTCCGCTGCCAAGACACTGACGCCTTGGGGCCGCGTAGTGACCGACGAAGATCGACCCGTTCGGTTGGTTGATTGTAGTTCTTCGGCACGTTACAGTGAGTGAGTGAGTTTTCCTTCCTCCAACGATCATATTACAGTGAGATGGAGCGGTTGTGAAGTGGCGGAACGGTTTCATGTGGCGGCACACTTTTCCGTTGCTAAAAGTTGGTCCAGGCAAGTGCTTGGAGATGTTTATCTGTGCGGTTCTTCGGTGTCTGCAGCACCATGTGTGCTTTTGACTCTGGAGTCTGCCCCGGTCAACGCAAGGCGGCGAACGAAGGCTAGAGAACCATGTTTGTTGTTTGCCGCTACTCCAACTGCTCGAGTACCAACGGCAAGTGCATTGCTTCGTTTGTATGTTTACTGCTTCCATTATTCGAATATTGCTCGGTTTCAGTGTGTAAAGGATGGTGGCAGTGTAAGACCGTTGTTTGTCAGCGCCGTCTGCTGAAGAGCGCAGCGATAAGATGCTCGAGAAGATAGTTATTGGAGCTTATGATGCGAATCAATGCCGGGGAAAAGGAAAGTCGATCGAGAGTGACTTCAGCAAAGCGTTAAAAAGCATTTAACGTTTTGCAGAGAAGAGAAGTTAAATGGGTTGGAAAAAATAACGATTAAATCTGGTGTTAAACCTTACGATGGATAAACATGTTTACGTTGGTTTGAGCTTTATCTCTACCTAACCTATGTTTTTGAGGATAAAATGTTCATTTGTTCAATCACATAGATTGTATCTATTATTCAATTTTTCTTCGTTTCCAAGTAAAACAGAGAAAAAGCGCTTCCCAAGTATGATTGAATTGAAACGATTCGCATAGTTCTTATTTGAATATTTTCTCTTCTGACATAGTTTCACCAAATCCAGTGAATCTGAAATGAAGTCACAGCCAAACTTTCAAGTAATCGAAAATCAACCGGTTTTTCTGCATATTGTTAATCAATACAATCAACAGTTTCTACCATTTGGATGCGCCAACATAACAGCAAACTACTTCTCTCCTCAATGGGCAGGTTCTTGTTCGAGTGAAACCGGTTGTAAAAACGTGTTTCAAGTAATATTTGGAAAAGAACAGGGTCTCTTGTCCCCCATCCATAGGATCGCAGCAAGAAAGACTGATTCTACTGATTGAGTTCACTCGGTGCCACATCATCAAAACAGTTGGATGTGCTTTCGGGTCGCCCTTTTTTGGGGCAGGGTGACGTTTATGAAAGCGTTTAGTATTGTTTCTCCCCTCGCATGGTGGATATTTTTTCACTCCATCTACTACAAGTGTGATGTCCTGGCTTTGAGAAAGTTGGCTTGTTGATTGTTTAGCTACACGCGCACCGGAATGTGCCTTAGGAATTTTTCCTTCGCCGTAAATTCGCCAAGTAAACCCAGGAACCGGTTGATGCAGGGAGGGGGAGCAAAAGGCCACATCAGTTGTGATGGCTTGGGTTATTTGCTCAATCTCGCACTCGTTCGCGGCCCGACCAGCAGAACAAACGAACGACCGAACGAACGAACGAACGGAAAAGCTTGCCACGTGGAGGGCGGAGCATGTTATTTTCGTAAAGTTAAATTGAATTTTTCCATAAGAAGTTTTAACATAATTTCGCCAGGATTCAATCTTGCCACGAGCCCAAAGGACGGGGATGGACCGGGGAAATGGCAACGCTGCAGTTGAAGCTTAACCGCATTTATTTCGAGAGGAAGAACTCGCTCGTTGAGCTTAAGGAGATAGCAGTGGTGTGGTTATTTTTTTTTCTTCTCCCGCTCTTCACAGCGAGCGAGAGGGGGACAGACAGGGAAGAAGACGCAGTGGAAAATGGATGGCTACATGGAATAAAGCCGTGGAAGCAGAGGTGATTGCTAAATGCAGAACGTATCGAACCAAATCAGATCACTGCGTCGCTCGGGTTCGGAGGGAATGGCGAAAAAATCACACTGTATCAGTTTAGGCGGATCAAAAAAATCGAACGATTGAATTCTTAGATTCGATGGTAGCGTTTAAGATGATTTGATTTTTTTTCTTCTCATTCCTTTCCTACCATCGAGCGTGGATTAAGCGACAAAACTTGTTGAACTTACTTCACGCGCTCACGACATCAACGCACACCCCGGGCTTTGGCTTTGTGGGATGGAAAAATGGGTTACAGAACAGGCAGTGGGATTTACGGAAACCCTATTCCACTTTAACGGTGGCCGGTGGTGCCGGAGTTTTACGCCCAGCGTAAAAGTTTGGTCCAAATTAACGTTGTAGACGTTCGAAACAATAGCTTCCGAGGGCTCGGTAGCGCTGCAAGTTGCGCCATGTTTCGCGGTAAATCCCATGGATTGTGGTATTAACGAGTTTGAGCGCGCCCGGTTGGGTTGATGCACTTAACGCGATAGTCGACGCCATCGACGGACGTTTGCTGGGAAGCGGAATCCTTTGCGAACTCCCGGCGATCCGGCTTATAACACATGCTACACAGCTTTTGGGCATAAACTTTCCACTTTCCGGCGGGCAGCGGGAAAAAGGGTGAAAAGTTAGGCACATTTCATATTTTGAAAACAATAATCTTAACTTTCGCCCACTTCACCCCGGCGGATGCCACACAGCTGGTGCAACCGCATTAGACGGGGACGGTTCGGTTCGGTTGCCATTTCGCGTCGCAAGTCGATACGGTGCAGCTTATATATGTGTGATGAAGAGAGCTACCAGGGAACCACTTTGTACACGGCGACTTTTCTTTTTGCGTTTGGCCCCAGGAAACTTTGCGCCTTCCAACCGTTTCCCGGTTACCTCGTTCCGGCATGGCGAGGAACAAAACCTTCGGCCCGATAATGCATCCCGAGGGCTGTTTCCCCGCGCACGGGTTGTGTGGTTTTTCTCGCGAGAAAGCGGAAAAGTTTCAATCCATCCTATCTGGAGGGGGGACGCGAATACGATGCAGTTCTATCGTATTGCACCGGCAGCAGCAGCAGCTGAGTCGCGCGCGTAACTTTTCCGACGCAAGACTTGGGCACATTATTGTATCCCGGCAGCGTTTGCAACCGATCGTGAAACCCATCCCTTTGCGGAGAATATGTTTTTCGAAAATTGAACCGTTGCTTTTTTGTTGCTGCGCGTCCTCGTTTTGGGTGAAAAAGGGGTAGGTCGCAGGAGTTGAGTTTAGGAGTTAAGTTTCCCTAGCGGTGCCCGGAGATCATATGTGATACTTTTCGGTCCGGGTTTGTTCCCCGACTGTACGACGTTTACCTTCCCCAACACACACACACACACACACAAAGTGAAGAAAGCATCCCGTCGGATTCCCCCTCGCATCCTGATTCCCTTTCGTACGACAGCGTCTCGCGAAAAACCGAAACTTCACCGCGCGTGGCAGAAGGGGAAAACAAAGGTTCACTGAGGGAGGAAAGTCGCGAAAAACATATTCGCAATATATGTGTGTGTGAGTGTGTGTGCAATACACACCCTTGGCAATCATCAACTTTGTAGCGTCTTCGAACCGGCCTCGTACTCCACTGCGCTCCGGGGCAAACCTTCCGGTGAATGGAGAAAGTTTGATAACCTTAAAAAGTTAAAAGTAATCAACGGGATCAGTAAGTCGCGGTGTACAGCCACCCTCGGGGTTGTGTCTTAGTTCTCGTAGGGGGTTCTTTTGGTAAAGTTTTTTGGTGGATTGGTTGGCTGGTTGGCTTGGTTGTTGCTTAAATCGTCAATATTTTTGATGAATGCACTTGCTTTGCCGGAGAAGTTCGGAACTACTTTTCTTTTCTGCGGTGAAATATGAATTTATTATATTGATGCTATACAACAGTTTTTTGCTCTGGTGTTTATAATGAGCTTATTTTCAAACAAATGTTTAACGGAGAAAAAATTCCCAGGGTTACAAAAATAGTAAACGAGAGGCAGTAAAGTAAAAAAATAATGAAGGTAAAAAACTTTGGCTTGGGAAATTGTTCATTACGCGGAAGCGTTAAAAAAGTTCTCTTTCTTAATTTCTGCTCCGAAAGCAACATCCAACCGCAACCGTGTTACAACTTCATCCAAACAGCCAGACAACGGTGACGCCAACACCGACGCCGTCTGCCAAACAAAATGCACCTCTCTCGCTGCACTGCATTCTGGTCGCGTTTGCATTCCTGGTTTTACAGGGTTGTGAAAACTCCGAAGGAAGATGCAAAACTAGCACTTCCGCGTCCGCCGCTTGGTGTTAACTGCATTATCTTTCGGTGCGCGACCGATAAGATTCGTCGCTAAGGGAACTTTTTCTCCCCGCCGCTGCACTGCGAAGGAGCAAAAGACGGTTAACTTTCTACTTTATTCGACGCCGTTCTGTCCCCCTTTCTTTTGCTTCTGCACCAGAACAACTGTAGTGCTAGTGATGTAGTAAGCGTACCATTGATTTCGGGACGACGCAAAAGGACGCGGCGGCAAGTTCGAATTAAATTTTTAAACTTGTTTGCTCCACCGTGAGCTTTTTGCAGTTTGCTTAATTTTTCCGGCTACGTATTTTTTATTTTATTTTTCGCATTTTGCCGTTGAAGATGGTGAAAGCTTAGCCACGACCGGAGCTACGGAGCGTCCGTGGCAGATGGTTGTGGAGGATTCCGTTTTCGTTGTTGCAATTTCACTCGTTACTAGCAGACTCTAGGTGAAAATTACTTTTGGAAAAACTTGTTAAAGTTTCCTGCAGCGCAGGTACACAATATATTTGTAATATTCAGAATGAAATTATTTCGCGTTGCAAACAAATAATAGGATCGTTGGGCAAGAAACATCCTATTACTTAAGTTGCGATACGGAACCTCAATCGGTCGCATCGTCGTGTAATCGTCGGGTAATATAATCGAGCGCACTGTAGCACAATCGTAAGAGAGTTCTCTGCTACTTCTTTTGCTGCTACGGCTACTGTCCAACTTGTCCAGCGTGGCACACCGGAGCTGAGCAAACAACCGACGCCAGTCAAACTCCGTTCGAGCCATTTGAAGCCATTTCTAATGGGAAAAGTTTGCACCCACCGCAACCAAGGCCGATCCACGCACCGGCCATTTCAAACACTCAAACACACACACACCCTCACAAACGCTGGGGCCGATGCCGGGCACAAGGTTTTCCCATCCATTAGGTTTGCGTGAAAAAGTCAGCCGCGGCAGATGGCAGTGGCATTGAGTTAGGTGAATAGTTTTGTTCGCCCCGTTTTTGTTCGTAATTAATGAGGTTATAGTTTTGTCATTTTGTGCTGCGCCGCTGCATTGCTGGGGAAGGGGAAGGAGCAGGACAGAGAGGAGTTGGCCGTGTGCTGGATGTGAAATCGATGAGCCAAAGTTTGCGTCAAACTTACTTTGCTTCAGGCGCTCGCGTCGCCGAGGTGACCGGGCTGTGTAATTAATGAGCGCTTGGAAAATCAGTGGAAAATGAAACTGTACAGAAAAACGCAAATTGCATTACAATTATTGCTATTCAGACGATGTTTTGAGTGTGCAGCAATGAATGTTAAACGTTTGTGGAGAGCGAGATGCTTTGTTAAAGAGGATGCTTTTTGTAAAGTTCGATCATGGGGAGTGATTTTAAATTTGATATTTGTGCATTTAAACTTCAGTTGAATTTTATTTCATTGAGCGATGGTCTTCTGTCGTTCAAGAACCATTAATTAATAGATTTAACAAGTTTGGTTTGATTTAAAAAATTATTCATTTTATACAATCAATAATAAATAAAGCAGCGTGCCTCCATTCAAAAATAAAGGCCTTTTAAATGTAATAATGAACCACCATTTTCGATTTATTATTGCATTATCGCTCACAAACCCCAGTGAGGGGAGTTTTCCGAGTTATCACGAGTAAAAAAACTAGTTTCTCGACATGCATGCAAGATTTTCTGAGCAAAAAACCGACTTGGATGCAAGTTTTTCCGACTAAGCGGTAGCACTGGGTAGAACAGCGGTCCATGACCTCAACGGCGTGAGTTCGAATCCCATCCGAGACCGGACCCTACCCTGTACGAGAGGAGTGACTATCCACGTACATAAGGGGAAAAACTCTTGTAAGCCCTTGAGCAGGCATGACCAAAGAGGTCGTTACGCCAAGAAGAAGAAGGAATCTATGAAAAAAATTATTTCTTTTGCTCGTTTTCTCTCCATCAAATTCATTTATTATTTCGTACCATTAAGAAAATACCTCGTGCAAGCGCAACTGGATACTGCATAGAAAGAAAAGCACCCCCGGCGTATTTGGATTGTTATCGATGGAAATTGCATCGCAAATCAACTGTGCGTGCATGGACATTGATAGCATAATAAATAGACGAAGTGCAGTGATAAAAGACAGCGCCCAAGCACAGAACCTCCACTCGACGGTGGAAAACCAATTGCCATTGCTCAAAGAACATTTTCCTCGAATCGATCCAAATCAGACGCTTTCAAAGTGCAACAATTCAAATCATTGATCAGCTCGAGTTTGTTCGATGGCACCGACAAAACCCCTCCGGGGTCGGGAATGGCTGTAGTGAGTGAGGATTCGAAGCCTTAGCTTCCCGTGCACGTGGGTTCAATGTGAAGGTTTTCGATTCGATCGAAAGAAGCCATCCGATGCTATTTAGTATCAACGAAATGGACAATTTAGCTAGGGTTGTTGGTCGTCTGGCTTGCTGCAACGTGTGTGGGCAGTTCGAACAAAAAAGGGAAAACATCAAGTGCAGTAAGAAAAGTCACTACGGAGGAGACAAACAAACTGAGAGACATTCCAGGGTGGGGCACGGGTGGGTAAGAAGTAGTAGTCGTGGAAAGTTAGAATGAAACGGTTCGCAAAACGATTGCATTCGTTGGACCAACCGTGTGGTGATCCAGTGAATGGGTTGTTGTTGACGATAGTGGTTGAGATTTTTGTTATCGTGCAGGAAACGTAACATTTACCGTTTCTGCGCCGTCAATTTGTTGGTGCAGGGTTGTGGAAGGGAGGGTAAGAGAAGAAAACGGCACCTTCTCGGCACCGTGTGGTGTGGCCAGATCCCGGTTGGATTTGGATGCCTTGGTTCGCTTAGAATTTTGTTTTCCTTTCTCGACGCTCGTCCCCGGTTGGCGTTTGTTTGTTGCCCTGTTTTTTCACGATTTTTTTCCATTTTCAGGCCGCTAACTTTTCCGCCCACTGATGGTCGTTGTGTTTCTTCGGGCGCATTCTCGGGCATTTTTGTTTGCCTGCTCTACTGCGGTGCTGCATTTTTGTGCGGTCAGTGGTTCGTTTTTCCTGCGGTTTCTTTTTCCCTTTCTATCGCGGGGAAGGGGTACGTTGTTGGTTGTCCGTGGGAAACCCTGCCGCCTTAAATGGTATCTTTGAAACGATATCACATTACGATAGATCGCATGTCGAATGGGAATAACCATCGCTTGTAGCTGTGTGCAGTGTCTCGGACATGCACACGAAGCAAAACCGTACAGCGGCCTGGTGAAGACGGTTGCACGCGTGCACCATTTGCTGTCGAGTATTGTTGTTTAAGAAGTTTCAAGGGTTCGTTACTATTATGTTGAGAAAGCATTGTAAAACCGATGTGCAATCATATGTTAGTGGTTGTATAAAAGCAGTAGCCGTCGGTAGCATTTTTCATGTTTCACTGGTTGTTATGGATACCTCATAATGACATGTTTTTCCCACGCTATTTTTCACGGATCACAGACTAGCGGAAGTTTCACTCTTGAGCCAGAGATTCTTCGCTCCACGCAATCCATAAAGATTTTCTATTCTTTCCTAAGTTCTTACATTTTTCCGCCCCTTTCATGCTCACCTTCCATCGCACAGATTCAATTATCTGATGAAATTAAATAATAAACTATGTCTGATGGGAATCCTGCCAGCGTCAGCATCCACACTCGGACGGACGGGAAAGCAAACAAACGATTTATTTTCTTATCCTTGAAAAATAGTCTGCTCGCGAATGGTGGTTGTTTTGTTTTCTTACTGCTAAACTCTGTAGTGTGCGTGACTTTAAACATTTTTCTGTGAATCTTACGCCACCCAAGAATTTAATTCTGCTTTAACGTTAGCTCTTTATGGTTGTAGTTCCTGATTGTCTTCAAAGACATCAAGCACATTCACTGGCACTTTATAAAAGTTACACACAAATACTTTCATGCATTTTAAAGGGTACGGATATTGCAATCGATAAGTTTGCCGCTAAAACTTTTCTTACCGCCTTTGCAACCATGCACCGATTTCTTGCCAGAGTGCCAAGAGCGATAATAGGCCCGTAATAATTATTATGTTTCCCGTTCCTCTGGCTGGGGAGATGGAAAGTGTGTCCCTTAGGTCGGGAGATGTTATCGGTTGCAGAAAATTACGCCAAGCTAATCGTTTAATTAATTTCGGGACGGCCGGGATTCGGCCGGGAACGCTTTATCTGATGGGCCGTTCCGCGTACCGGATAGTTTTCGTAAATTTTCCGCATCCGCTCGGCACTTTGGCGGAGAGAGCGTTTTGTTTCCTTCGACGGGGGACAATTTCAATCGTGATTTAATTCATTTTCACCGGTTAGAATTTCTGTTAACTGTGCAGTGAAATATTTCAATGGTCCTTTGCCAAGATTCGATTGACGTTATGTAAGCGGTTCTGGCAAGAGAGACTTGATTTGGCTCGTCAAATTTTACTCTAGGCTCATTCATTGCCGCATTAGAAGCAGATTAAGAATTTCGGAGTTTATTTGTGATCTAAATTATATTGCCCTCGTCAGTGTTTTTATTTTATTTTCTCCATTAGAATGTGTAGATGGATAATTTTTCTTAAGCGCGAAGAAGGAAAACGAGACAGATCAGGCCATTTAAAAGGCCTGTGATTTTTGTTCTCTTGTTTTGTAGTTATTTTTTCAACACTCTCGCTTCCTTCATTTCGGTCATCCTCTTGGCTCATCCTTAATGGGACTGAGCGTTTTAATAGCGTTCATAAAATGCGCTTTATTTGCACTTTCCCGCACCATCGAGCTTAACGATCTGTCGCAAAATAACGCCACGTCGGGGCAATCGTACGGTGGGCCGACCGGGCGGGGCCGGTTTTCGGGACCGAGGAGAAGGTTTATAATTTTATTTATTATAATGATAATTGCACCGTCTACTCATGCCGCCGGATGGTGCACCAGCATTCCCGTCCAGAGTGTGGCCATCGACTACTGCGTGTCCGATTCCGGTTTTCCTTTTCGGGCCTCGGCTCGTTTAAATCTAGAAATTAGTCGCTTATTCGCTTGACAGGGCGTTTCGGGCGTAGGCTGCAGTGTGCTCACCCCGGGGGAGGGATGATGTTATTTTCCTGACCTCATCGAGAAGAAGCGCCACTTCACAGCGATGACGATGCCCGAAAGGCATCCTTCGGTTGGGTTGTTACGGTTTTTGGGATGGTAATTTTCGCGGACATTCCACACCGGGCGGGCAAGTGGTTCGAGCATTATTTATAACTCACGCGCACTGAACGGTCGCTTAGACCGTCGCCATTCGTCAAGCCGACCACGCGCTTCGCGTCGGGCAAATGGAGGCGCCTGGTGGTTCGTGAAGTGTGGCAACAAAGACAACACCAAGCCGTACTGTGTGTGCGTTTGACGCACGGGGGTTTGGTGAAGGTTGATGAAAATTTATCGACTTTAAACGTGAAACCTTACCCACGCCCCTACCAACCGTCCGCATGAATCATGTCCTCCGTAGATCACGCTTTCGTATCCTGCCGTGCTGCGCACGGAAGGACACGAAAGCGAGAGCACTCTCTAGGTCAACGGTGATTTTCCTTTCCACTCCAGACAAGTCTCGGGAATCACTTTTCCCACCCCGTTGGATCCCACCAGTTTAAACGGGTTGACCGATGCCGGTCACTTTGACGGCCGAGGCCAGTTAACGCACCTAATTACGAATTTATGATGACGGCCGATAAATGGGAGCCATCCCGGCGCCAAAACCGGTAATGAGATGAAAGATGATGCCGACTGGATCGGAAATATTGTCAGTATTAAAAATGTGCACACAGCCACCACAGCCAAAAAGGATGGAAAGATGCGAACTGACAACGGGGGTAATGAATGGAGGCGCCCAGTCGTTCACGAGCGAAAGGTGTGGCGTGGTGACGGTTCAGATCCAGCCCGAAAACCCATCACGGCACATTCATCATTAATGGGCTCATTACGGTGAATGTGTTTACACGAGACACACCGGGCTGGGATAATCGTTTGCGTTTGCGGTGGATGAAATATTTGCCCGTTATTTTATAAACACGCTCCGTAATGCATTTAGTGGCTTTCGTCGCTTTCCGTTACGAGTGCTAGGTATTGTTCCGTGTTCGTTGGTTTAATGGTTCGTTTTATCCGAACGATGGGCTCACCCTCATACGATTACGTTTGTTTAGCGAGCAACCGAGTACGGGGGAGGAGGGACTCGTTGCAGAAATATTTGATTATTTCATGCAGAAGAGCGTGGTGTGATTTTTAATTTCTCGGCCCCTTTCGGTGCGATTGCTTTTTCGGTTCACCGGCTTTCATGGAAAATTCACGTGACTTTTTAACCGAATGATTGCGTGAATGAAAATGATAAAGTTGCCATTGCTGTTGAGGTTTTGAAAATAATTCCACAAAGGGTTTCGCTGTTGCGTTGGTTTGTAAAGAAGGTTAATCAAATATGAAAGGTTATTTTGTTCTATGGTGAATACGCTAGTGATGTGCATTGTTGAAGCATAAAATTTGCTTGATTTTTACTTCAAAGGGAAGCATAATTTTTTCCAAAAACCAGTTCAGTGTGGCGTTAGGAAAAATATAACTTTCAAACTATAGCTTATTGCACACATTTACCTTTATGTGTGGGTGAATTCATTGCACTGAAAGTTTCAAATAAAAGTTTCATTACTGTGCTCATGAATTTGAGTGGTTCGCGGTTAAAAAGCAAAACCGGGTGCGCCCCGTGCGATAAATTTCCCGACCCTAGTGCGGTGAATGGTAATTGTTTACCGTTTTGCAATTCCGGGGTATCCCTTGTGCAGGGTTTAGCTTTCGGCTGTACCGGGGATCATTGCATACTCTCCCAGATCTCCCTACATTCGCACGTGCGATTTGTACATGCCTGAAGTACTATCGCGTGCCAATAGAACACCATCCGGAGCGGGATACATAAAGCGATGGTTAGCTAATGGTTGCAATGTTTTTGTTTTGCTTACCATCGAAAGCCATAGAATGCCGATACCGATGGGCCATGGTGTGAATGGCACCCGCGCGGTAGGAGTGTAATGAACAGGTGAAATTTATCGCACCGACAAATACGCGGCCAACCAATGCGCGTGTGGCACACTTATTTTGCGATTTTTCGGTGCGTTACGTGGCAACAATTGTTCCGCGGCATCAAACCGCAACGATGCTTAGTAATTATGCGTAGCATCATATTGTCGGGATGGAAAATGGTTTTATCATTCTTTACATTGGGCAAACGCTTCCGGCTAAGCCGACGTTCCGTTCCGGTCCGCTTCGCCCTTCGTGGCGATCCCAGACAAGTTAATGAAAATCGCTCGAGGCCGTTTGATGCTATAGAAATGCTGTTATCTTAATGCACGTGCGTTAGCTTCTTCGAGTTTTGTCGTACGCGCGGCGAGCTTTTGCTAATAGGTTTTAATTAAATAAAGCTCTTAGTGGGTCACCGCAACGCACCTGTGTGCGTAAAGTTTGGCGAAAAGTTCGGCTCTTGTACCAAATTCACCTAGCACCGTCTTATTGAACGGGCTTGCGAATGCCCTTTTGAACCGAAGCAATTCTTAAATTGTGGAAAACAATGACTGGAAAGGAAGAGGCAAGTTGGAAGGCGAGTCTGTTAGAGACCTTCATAGGGCTCGGTGGCAAGAAACTTGAGCCAAATGTTTGATCTCGAGTGTTCGACTAGCATCGCCCCTTTAAGTTTCTCGTTCGAGTGCTTTTCCGAAAAGCGTGCGCCATTCATGGTACGCTTGTTCATTGTAATCATAAAAATATGTAACAAACAGCTTCAAGGCACCACAAACCTTTATCCAAGGGGAAAATTGTTCCGGGAAGTGCTACGAAAAGCGCTTTGAATCGTTGCGGTGAATTAAAGTTTTGGCCTGGCAGCGTGCTTTTAGACTGTAAGCATAAGCATTATGTGATACTTCATGTGACTGAACATCTATTAAAGTGAATCGGAGTTCTTTAAAGGTTAAATTATTCTTTGTTTTCAGTAAAGGGTTAATTTTCATCATTTTTGACAGCCTATGAATGCCTTCTAGCTTCATAAAGTATGATTTGGATGCTTCAACACTTTAGCTATTGGCTTTGAATTATCTTAAGCTTTTTCGCCGTTGAAAATTTGTTGCCTTCGCTATTACCCTTTTTTGTTTCGTGCGTATGGATACTACATACTCTATTTACTGTTAGTTACGCTACAAAAACTTTAACATACCTTCCTTCACCGATCTTCTTACGTGTGAAGCATTTACTAGCGGAATTTGGGGCAAGTGTGCCATAGGGGCAAATGAGCAAATGAGTATACAGATACGTTTATCCCTCTTACTAGATATACTGTACCGAATTTCATGCGAAATAGTACATTTTTCGCATTTTTGTGATACATTTTATGCTGCGTATCAAAATGGCGTGTAATCTTATAATATTTCCACCAAATTAAATAGGCTCTCAAATCACTTAAAAACTAAAAATCGAGTAAGCATGTGTCACTACGCATTGCTGAGTAAAAGAGGAAGTGGTTCGTGAGGTCAGCCAAGAATAACAATAATTTTTCACGGAAATATCCGAGTTTTAAAAAAAGTTAACTTTTGGGGCAAGAGTGCCACCCCTGTATCCGCTATTTTTCAGAGTGAAGCCGCCAAAAACTGGAATAGTGTTGTTGAGTTCATAGTGAAGCAGGATGGTGCGTAAATACAAGGGAATTTCGTCCCAAAGAAGTTTTCCAACGGTCGGAATGGAAAACCGTGAAAACGCTCGCCATATGACTGAACCTCAAAGAGACAACTCCCGTCGCCCGTTTTGAGTTAAGTTTGGGTCGTTATGAGACTATAAAACGTATTGAAATGGTCTATTTGGCATATACAAATACTACATATGCTAAGTGTTAGAAAGAGAATCGATTCTAACGCCAGCTGTAAATTCGGCTTAGAACAGGCAACCCGGCGATAAGCGATAAGAAAAGGGAACTTCGTCGATCAGCTGACAGGTCGGTTGATCGTCAGGATCAATGACCCGTTGCGGCGGCCGTCGAGTTAAAACCTTATAAATAAGGATAGTTTGGGCGCAATGAGCATTGTGCAAAAAGGAACCAGTGAATAAAGACTAATTTTTTGGAATGTTACGAATGTAACTTGAGTGTGCTTGGAACAAGGAAGGAAAGAAAGTAAAGACA
>KE525333.1:346234-367251 GCA_000441895.2 Anopheles sinensis
ATGGTCTTCCAGTTGAAGGGAAGAATGCCATCATTTATGTTTTTTATGTCTATCCGTGCTCGTGTTTTTTTTGAGAATGTCCTTTCTTATATATTTTTTATTTAATTAAAGTGGTGTATAAGCGACCAATAGAGTATTTTTGTTAAATTAACGTTGATAAAATGAAAAAAAGTGATGTCTCATAATATAATTATCATATTATCTTTCTATAAAATCAGTGTTTGTTTTTCTCGTCCTTTTCGTCCATTCAATAATAAAATAGCATAAAACCAAAAGATATTCGGTTTCGCTCTTCGACTACATTACTATGCGGCAAACCATCCCGGAATTTATCTTTGAAACGTCTGTCAATTGCTATAATTTATCGCTTTTCCGTTGAGTTACGTTAAACAAAATGATGGGAGGAGAACCATCCGAACCGGTGGCGACGGGGAACCGAAAGCCTTGTTCATCTTGATCGACGTTTGGTTGTGACTTGTGACATCCCCTCGGTGTCCCCGTGCTTCCCGCGAGGCGTACATACATCTCCATTCTCAATGAAGGTTATTATTGAACCTTATCAACCCGAGGTTGGTTGAGGTTTTCTTTTCAAGCACCGCTATCGGTTTAAGCACGACAAGTTCCCTCCCCCGGTGGAACGGAACTGGGGTTTGCTATCATGATGTGGGTTCAACCGATTCGTTTAGTTTTGGCGCCACATTTTTGAGTGAAACGAAACAGTGGAAATCGGCTTTCCGTACCAGCTGAAATGTGAAGTCAACCGTCCCGAAGAATTGCCTGGTGGGAAAGGCCACTTCGTTTCCCGGTTGAATTTGAAGCAGGGCGTTTTGTGCCGGTTATCGAAGGTGTTGAAATGGGTGGACATCGAAAGCGGAAGAAAAACTGTGACAAAAGCTGAGTGAGGTAAGATGATTTCTGCCTTTGAAGCAGGCGAAAAACAAAAAAAAAAAAACAAAAATACGAACGAGGGAAAATAAATTGACAACCGACACCAAAGGCCTATGGGATAAAAGGAGGAGAAATAAAAAGGGTGGCTCGTTGCGAGCGAAAAAAGAATACAAGACTGTCAGTGTTTTTGAAGCGCTCCCGTTCCGTTGGATGTGTGGGTGGGTTGCGCAAACGCCTGTTCCGGGGAAAAACTGTGGCCGATGCGGTATGGCTCGGTGCGGTTTGTGGTGATTGTGATTGGAATAATTTCGTCACCGTTTTTCGGGAATGTGCAGATGGAAATGGAAGGAACCAAACAAACAAATCAACGTTCCATCCGTGCGGCTTGTCCGGAAAAAAACGAAGGTTGAAGAGCCAAGGGAGTTCAGGCCGGTAGCAGCAAGCGGAAATGTTATAATATATTCCGTTTCCATCCTTTTTCAATTTCACCAACCGTGTACGCGTTGCGCCAGGAACAAAAGCGGGCGGAAAATAATTCCGGTTTGCCTTCGATTTCGCTTTTTAGACTTATACCGCATCTTTTTTCGCCACCGAACCAACCTTCTCAATCCACCTACCGTTTGATTTTGGTTCCAATTTTGAAACAGTTTTGCCACCCCTTTCCCTCCTCCAGCTCCTCTCCTGGTTTTATCTTGCCGACCGCAGCCAAACGCCAGCCGGACGAACGGAAGCAAAACGCACCCAAAACGGGTTGTGGCAGGTTTTGGTTTTCATCTATCAAACCTCCGCCGTCACGGTTGTCCCCGCTCCTCTCTCCAGTGACTCCCTTTCTCAGTCATCAACCGTCTGGGCCGACCGGAAGGTTCCCGTGTGATTGCCAGGGATCGTCGGGCACGCGGTTGACATTTTGGTTTTGCGAAGAGAAAATGGCATTTTTGAACCTTTTTTAAATGGTCTGATAAGAGCGCCATTCGATGGGGCGCCTGATGGCACTCTGCGGTTTGGGCTGACCTGCCCGACCCAACGAAACCCGATGTGGTTGCAAGACGAAGATGAAGGGAAAACGATGCTTCTGGTGGTGATTTTTGTGCCCGCGGTTTTTGTCCCCCACGTTTGGCTTTCTTTCAGGCAGGTGAAAAACAAGGGAATCGAGGGGAAACGGTTTGTCCAGGTGTCTAATAGGAGAAGACTGTAAATGTTCACATTAAATGAAATACATCTATTAAGAGCTAAAGGTATGTTACTCACTCCTGAATCGTGTATTTAAAACCAAACTGAGGAGAATGAATTGAACTAAACGCAACAATTGGGCAGCCTCCCCTTCTTTATCCACAAAACTTGATTACAAAACTTTAGTACGACAATTTTTAGCCAGCAGATTCTTATCCTCAATCATCTAAAAGTTGTTTGAATGCTAATGCTTTTGACCGATTCTTTATAAATTGCGTTACCTTTATTTGTATTTGTAAAGCGAAGAAAGTTCGCCATTGTATGATTGAGAAAATAGTTTCGAAGAAGGCCCAAATTCTGACAAACTATTTTTCTATTCATCTGTGTGATTTAACGTTGCTATTGCTTGTGTTGGAGCGCTTGTACTGGCTTAATAATCTGTTTGAGTTTTATTTAGCTAACATTATTAGCTACATATCCCGTGCTAAGATACATATTATAAACTTCTTAAACACCTCAATGTTTCCCCGATCTGTGCTCATATTGACAATATTTCTAATTGTGTTTTTTTTAATTCTAACTTAGCCAAAGACCATTTGAAAAAAGTCCTGATGTTTAAAAACGAGAGTGATATAATGAAGATGAGACAGTGAGAAAGATTATTAAAATAGTGTACCAAGCTTCCCACCTGATCGTGGAAACTTGTTCGTAATACGAATTCAACGTCTTTGGTGGAGTTTGCACAAGAAAACACGACGGACGCAAACGCGGTGCCGTTTCTGAAATAATCCGCTTCTAATGGTGTGTGTGTGTGTGGAAAGAGGTCTTAACAGGAGGAAAAAGTGGCCCGGTGCAGTGTGCTCTCGTTTCGCCAAAACGTTCACCATTAGTCGGAGCGGTGTTATTATGACATTATGCAAGGGTGCATCGGACGTAAGACCATCATTAGGAGTGTTTCCACTTTCGGTTCCGTGCTGAGTTGAGTGCTCGCGCTCGTCCCACCGCGTTGTTCCTGTTTTATGCAATTTTTTGTCCGAGCCTTTGTGTGTGTGTATGTGTCTTCATCCGGCCGTTCTTGCGGAGCCTGAATTGACCCGTCCAGGTGAACGTGGGTTTTCTTTTTTCGTTTGAATGCCGCATTTTCATCTTGCGCAACAAGGGACGACCTGTGCGAGTGGCACTCTCGGTGGGAGCTTAAGGATCACGGTGGAAAAGAATAAAAAGACGGTAAAATAAAATCCCTGACCCCTTTCGTTTGCCCGGGGTTGCAAAGTTTTCCTCATTCCGAGCGACTCGGTCCGCCGATCGTGAGCTGATGATAGCTGAAATGCAAACAACGTCCACGGCAACGGATACCGTGCAACCGCTAACAAAATAGGATTAGTTAGCGTTGTTACAGCTGGAACCATGCCTGTCCTGCTCGGCAAAGCTGTGGCCGGTCGCCCGTTGATCTCTGCGTTCGCGGCCTCGCACAGATCTGTCACCGTGCGGGAATTGATAGCACTGCCGGACGTCGACGGGTGGTAGTACATTTTGTTTGCATGTTGTTTTCAATCTTTTTTTTCCTTCCTTTCGCTGCATCTGCTTAAGGCTAACAGCTCTTGAACATGATACTTACGCTTTTGGTCGCTGGTGATGGACAAGTGCCTTTTTTTTAAATGGTCCTCAGGTTGGTGCCACATTGCCTTCTTGTGGCGTAACCAGTGTCAAAAGCCTACCTTTGTAGCACAATCTATGTTGGGAATGGAAAAAAGAGACAGTGTCACCTGAAATTGACGCAAAATAGCGTCCGCATTGGGTGTTCTCAGTTTGCACAAGAGGATCCTTTCATTCCGGGAATTCTCTTTACAGTCAAGAATGCTTCGGTGTCCTAGGACACAGGAGCAAATGGGAAGAACATTACTCGTGGTACATAGGAAAACAATTCCGAGGAAAAATACGCCTCCTAGTTCGGATATACGGAAAATAGCATAGCCCCGGAACTTCTGCAGAAAAGCTCATGGTTTCGTTGGAGTTTTCCTGAAGTGAAGCTAGTTGATCTCATATTTTTTAGATAATTACTACGCCTTTGGTTTCGTTTGGGCCATTTTTCGATCATACGAGCATTATCTGCCTTGAAAACTGCCTACACAACACAACTCACTAGTTTTCCCAAACCATTGTTCTACCCCCGGTTGTGTTAGTGAAAGCCAGACACAAATGTCCTAACAAATATGTTAACTTGTGGTGGCATTGGTGGCCAGCGGAAAGGTAACCCTTACCCTTGGGGAGGTTCGGAGGGAAGTATCAAGGATCAACACCAACATCACCATCAGAGTCACATTGTTATGCTAATCCTTGAAACAATTACGCGTCAAATCTCGAGAACAAGCAGCAAACAGCACCGTGACATGATAACGTGTGCCGGTCTCACCACATTACCGTCAAGATTAAGGTAAACATGGTCACTCTCCAGCGCAGAAACGGACAAAGGATTGGGTCCGACTTTCCCATCCCTCCCGTCGTCCATCCTATTCGATAAACCGACCACACGATCCGCAGTGTATGCCGAAGTGGAGGTGAAGTGACTTTTCCGCGCGAAATACGTGCCATGCGACACATCAAAGCCTTGGGTCGGCATCTTACGCGTTCCAGGGATGATGGGATTAATTAATTGGCAAATTTTAAACACTCCCGGAAGCACACCGGAGCCTGCGAGATCTTGTATCATGCTGGTGGCTTTAATGTTGTTTTTGGTTGTTGCGGCAACTGTGCAAATGCTTTCCAATCGAAGATTAAAACCTCTGAGTGGATTGCAAGCCATTCAATCATGCTTCTTGATGTTTATAAGCTTAAGAGGCTTAATGGTAGTCGATTATTTTGATATAATTGATAATATGCATAGTTTTTGAGTCTTCGCTCTCCATTTATCATCCAGCAGTCCTAAACGTATTTTTTCCATATCCGGTTTCGAGTGGCGCCTTTATCGTTCATTCAGTTTTGTGATAATCTACTTGATTAAAGTTAGTTGATTAAATTTAATGTAGAATTAAAATAAACCGTGGGAGAGTATTGAAATTGTTTTTGGTAAAATTCCTAAAACTGTCACGCCGAAAATGTCGCTACGTTATCCTTGTACTCTAAAGTTGGCTATGAGTTGGTGCCGTAAAATGTAACAATGTAAAATAGTTATACGAAAAAAGAAATCCCCTGTGAGTTGACTCCCACCACGAAAATAGCAATTTATATTAAAGTGATATTTCAAGGACCTTTCATTGTCGTTCCTTTCCCGCAACGAAATCGTGCCAAAAACCAAGTCTTAACTCAGCCTTTATTTAAGGTCCCTTCCAACACCACATTTCTTTTGTGCACCAAAAGACGCTGGATCATCTTCACTTTTTCATTCATCGCTCTCCTGCCAGGTTGGCTTGCCGGGTTGTCTTTCGTTATTGCTTTCCTTTCTCTTTCCATTATTGCTGATGGTTCCCAAAAAAAAACAGCGACGAAAATTACCAAGACACACCAAGGGCAAGCGTTAATGTGCCACATAGCCTTGATGAACCGCAGACATGGCTCAAGGATGTGTCGTCTTCGGTGTCTTCCCGCGGCGGCGCTTTACTTTAAGCGCCCTGCTCCAAGACGTTGTGTCGCCCGGGAACCAACCGGGGATGGTGGGGTGAGGGAATGAGGAGGGGTAAAGTGTCCCGGCCAGACGGATGGAAGTAATTGGTGCTGGTGTTGGTGTGCCATGTTGTGGATAATTAATTAAACTTCGGACGGTTGTTTGGGAAGTTGAAAGTGGATTTCACTTTGACACCGAGAATCGATCGAAAATAATGACACGCTATCACTTACCTCCAGACCGCACGCTCCCTCCTCTTGGGTTGGTATGCTCTTCGAGGCGAGGATCCTTGCCTACCTTTTACCTTCGGAAGCGGAGCAATACTAGCCACACCTTGTCGTTGTGGTTGTGTTCCGTAAGTCAGCAGAAAGAAATCAAGCTTACGAGGCGTCAGGTTGTCGTTTTCGCCAAGCGGGTGGAAAGAATGCTGCGTCCGAGAGGAAGAGGTGAAATAGCGGAAGGGAAAAGTCGGTGGAACTCCCGTCGTTATCGATGTAGCATTTTATGTAGCCATGCTGTGTCCAGAATCGATTCGCATCGCAAAAGCAGGGAAGATGAGTTGTAATTAAGAAGTTCTCCTTCATCTCCTTTTCGGTGCTCTAACAGATCTCGGAAGCGAGCTTTTGTTCCATTTCTTTTCGTAGGACAACCCCACCGGGGGTCTCTGGTTTGGTGGAAAATCGCTGAAAGAGATAAATTACTTTATGATACAATATTGTGCATTTGGTGGCTTCGAGCCTGGGAAACCGGAAAGCGAACCAAGCTTTGACACACCTCCGCGTGGAAAGCCGGCCCACCCACTCGTCCACCCACTCGCCACGGTCGTCGTGACGGAAAGCAAAAGGATGTCACGCTCGTCCGATTTGGGAGTCGACGACGGTGATTAGCCGGGATGTGTCAGCAATGGCGAATGAGTGGCCAAATTACCGGCTGGCTGGTTCCGTCGCCACCTCGTGCGCATGATGATGGTTGACAATTAATTATTCCATTATGCTCACCACCCGCGCATCCAGCACCGGGGTGGCATTTTCTTCGTTCCTTTTTCGCCAGCGGTCACCATCCGTGCGGACACAGAGCGGCAGGATAGTGATTCGCCCCTCCGGTGGCTAGAGCTAGGTGTAATGACAAGTACACCGAAGGCCAAATGGAATGAAAGCAAAATCCCCGGAAGAGTGTCGCCCGAACGGATGGTGATGATTTGCTGAAGAGTTATGCTAATATTAATCTTGAATACAATTGGACGATACTGTCTTGGCTCCCTGCGGGGATGGGGTCTCAACGATGTTCCGTTGATTTGCGTAATCTTCTTTCCTCGCTGGGTGACACTATCGAGCCATTAGTCATCGGCGAAACAATCGGTGCCGATTATCAGGGTTTGCATCGCGTAATTGACGGCCCGAGGGCGCGTGTTTGATGATGCTTTGTTGTGGTACAATCTATTGCTTTGGGTGATTTGGTTTTGCTTTTTATCGGTATTGTCTAGCGTCAAGCGTCGGTAGTTTATTTATGAGGTAACACTTGCTTTGTTTTGAGTAAAGCAGTCAGGTTCTTTGCTTGGATATGAGCAAATTATTACGAAAAGCATGTATGGATTCAAAATCACCTACTTTCGGTATGGTTCTTCTATTTAAAAATTTGGAATAAAGGTTTTCCAACTTAAATGAACAGCATAAAAGAGCCAGTGATCTTCGTGGCCCAACATGACATACCGTCTATCGATCACAGTAACTCTCTTCCAAGAGAGGCCTAGTCCTACTTAGGGGATGGTCGGGGCTAGTTTAAGGATCCAATTAAAAATGATTCTTTGTATAGTTTATATCCTCTGTATTACACATTTCAAAAACGCATCCCATTTTTAATAATTTAAAATCCATAAGATTTGAGAAGAACGTGCTACTTGAGCGTTCCATTCGAGTTCTGCAAAAAGATTCCTGGGAAAATAAAATAAAAATAACAATTTTGATTATTGTTTATGTTACTCCGATACAAAATGTAGAATTTTAATCATGTAAGAGATTTAAAAACTGCAAACTACACAAAAGCTGCGTTGTCGTTGTTTCTCATCCTCAAAGTTCCATGATTCGGTAGAGAAAGGGCAGCTACAGACCTGATACGTAGTTTTTTTCCTCCATTTTATTGCTAAGAATTGCTTTCATCCATGTTTTTATTTGCCCTAATTAGGGACTATCATATTTTCATTCGTTTTCTTATGTTCGTCATTAGCGGAAACACGTTCTTTTACCGTTTTTTTTAAGTTATCCGTCCGTCTTATTCAAGACGACGGAAACCATTAACCATTTTCTTGGGATTCAAAGACCTGAACACCTCACCTTTTCTCAGAACTGGTGTGACCTTTTTCTACGCGTAATGTTATCTCTAAAGCGGCAAAGAACACCTTACAACGCGCTCAGGGAAAGTTGACGATCGGGATAAATAGAACGTGTACATTCTTGTAAACCCATGTTTTAGCCAGCCGTTTTCGCGAACGACATTCGCCCATGCCAAAAGCCCATAGTACGCATTTTTCTTCCCTACCAACACCCTCCTCACCTCCTTCCCAGTAAGATTACAACATGACTCCCACAAGGGAGGGAAACTGTCGCTGGCGGAGGAGCTTCTCGCGGCTGATAGAATCATTTCTGCCTTTTCACTTCCGGTTCCCGGTGCTACCTGCCACGTGCGAAAGCTCTTTAAGCTTCGCAGTGTTTGGGTGGATTTTCTTTCCTTTCTTTTTTCATTTTCCTGTGCTTTCGTTATGGTGCCCTTTTCCCGAGACATTACCCGGACCCTGTCGTTAGCGCGTATCTGTTTATGTCTTATGTTTTGCCACTTCTCTTATCTATTTCTTTTTACTCTCGCCCGCCTTCGCACACACATATACTTTCCCTGAAACTTTCCCCCGACCCGTCGATTGCGCACATATGTGTATTAGAATGTTATCCTCTGGTCCAAAGGGGGGGATGGTCGGCCCTTCAGGAGCTCCGTCGTCCCAGGCGATCACTTCACGACAACCTGCAACGTGTCCGTGTCCATAAATAATGCTCATTTTCCCCATGGCTTAATCACGTTGTGCGACATTTACGATTCGGGACCTATAAATCATTCTCGCATGAGCACGGCGGCAAACAATGTGTTTTCATTTCGGCGAGCAGTGCGACAGGCAGTGGGCGGCATTTTGTGGTGGGTGGTGCTCCCGCCAAGCCGAGCTCTCCAGCTTGGAACACCTTGCCGGAGTTGACGCTTATCGGTGCCTTTGCTGCTACGATGATGTGTCGGGGGTGTTGGTGTGGGAGGAAAGTTTTTCCACCTACGGTCCCGCGCGCTTTTTTTCCCCAACATCCTTCTGCAGTTGTTCGATGGGCTCTTTTTCATCTTTCACTGTTTTTTTTCCTGCTTGTCGCCTATCTTAGAATACAAGGCACCTCTTTCCTCTGTTCCGGTTCCGTGGATGAGCATTTACTTCTTTTTTCGGTTGATACGTTTTGCTTTTTCCTTCTCACCCAACACTTGGGACTTGGTTATGAAGGTTATGAAGGGAGGCCGGGCCAGTAGATAGACGTTTTGTGCTTTTTTAGAGGCATTTGAAGAAGGTTTTTTGTTCTTTTATATGCATAGTACAGTAGGCTCTGGAGAAGATATGATGGCTTGGATGTCTGTCATTTTGCGTTTTTACTCTTCCTCCCAGAGAAGAAGTCATAATTGGATGCGATAAATACAGTGAAGGAAGTATTGTTAAGTCTTTCCATGCGTTTCGATACCCGGTTGATTTGCATGAAGCAAAAAGTTCATTCTACATTCTTATGCAATTGCTTGCGTTTGCGTCTCAAAATCTTTCAAATTCAAATTTATACAAAATTTTGTCCCACAATTATTATCAGCCTCCTCTACGGTGTTCTCTGGTGCCTTGAGTAAGCTGTTTATGATGTCGTTTGTAGATTTTATTAGTATGTGAGCTTCATCACTGTGTCCGTTATTGGACGATTAGCCAGCACACAAACAAAAGTCGAACGCAAAGAAAAGGACATACATATGGACGAAAATGGAGCAACATGGAAATGTGTTGGTGGTCGCTGGAAACTTTTGGTTAATTTACAAAACAACGTCGGAACACACCACCACGGGCAGAACGCGAGCTGTTGAACGCTTTTCCTTGCGCTTTCCTCTTCCTGTTTTCCATTCATTTCATTCTTTTCGCACAAAGCATGCACCGATTAAGCTTTACATTGGCGAAGTTCTTGAGTGTCACCATGAATCGTGTCACCCGTCCCCAGACTACTTTTCGGTTTCCCCCGCGAAACCCACCCACCGCAAGATGACATGGTTGATGAGGTGAAGGAAACCGTCCCCGTTAACCTTATGTTTGGTCGTGTTGAAAAAGGCGGCTGAAGTGGTTCACAATTCGTCGCCGAGGCTGCTCCTGGGACTGAGTACAATCCGCGCGCGCGTGTGTGTGTGTGTGTGTGTGTATGTTTGTGCTTACGTACAATTCCACCGGGGGAAAGAGGAAACTGCGGGAGTTGTTTCATTATGTGCAAACGATTAAGACGGCAATTAAGCTTTGATTTAGAGGATCGTTGTGCTGGAAAGTTCAAGCAGTTGGTGCCACAGTTGTTGGTTCACAGAAAAACCCCGTGCTAGATTGTGCCGCTTCTGTCATCCCTTTTTCCTTTTATGTTTTTCTTTTTGGCAGTACACAAACGAGAGTTTCTGCATTTCTTATCCCTCTAATGTGTGGTGCGGTGCTGCGTGGGTACGTGAAAGGGGAGCGAGTTTGCTATCGTCGGCTTAACTGCTCTGCAGATTGTCATTTATCATCAGCTAGAATGCTATTTACCTCCCGACAACGCTTGGGCGCCAATGTGTTGAGTTTGTTCTTGTGTAGATTTCTTTGAAGAAAGGAAAGATTTAATTTGGACAAATTAATTTCCAAACTTAAACACTGACAATATTGAGCTTTTATGTTGGAGTTTCTATACTATACACTTGAATTGAGAATACAATTAATAGAAATTAAATATAAGCGACGTAACGGTAGTATAGACGAATACTTTTTTTTATATGACATTAAAATTCTTATATAGGATACTTCAATAGTTACTATAACACGTAAAATATATTTTTTTAAATGCGTCTATTAAAATTATTGTACTGGAATTTTATGTTCAAATATTTCTTTCAGAAACTGTGACATTTTAGTAATAGTTTTTAGAACTAGAAAATAACGAATGTTTCTGACACAGATTTTCCATTGATAAGTATTCCTTACTAGACGAATTGACCTTTCCGAGATTTCCACTACTATCGTTTCGATTATTCAATTTATTTCACAAAATTAAAAATCAGACAATCTATTTTTAGTGTTCTACCGTTCCGGTACACGCTGACTTACTTCCTGCAGGGTATGTGAAAGTTCGCAATATCTTTCCTGTAAGCATCGGTTGTGCAAACATCAGTACCGAAAAAAAGCTTGCAAGCAAATATTTACTACCGATGGGAGATAACAATTTTCGCATATCGCTTTGAAACTAGCTTTTCGAGCCCATCATCTTGGGTGCATCAAATATTTATCCAGGACCTAAATTTTGCATACGGCGTAAGAATAGTGCTGCGTCATTAAAAAATCAAGATAGCGCTCACATAACACCTCGTCCACCGAGCCAGGGTTTCATTGGGTCGCGCCTCCAAGGACGGTGGGACCCTTTTCTTCGACCGGATTCCTGCCTGACCCGGCGTTCTTCCGTAGTGAAAGCGAAGGAAAAGTAAATCCTTCCTGCCTACACTACGACATCAAACACACAAACACACTCTTCCTTTCCGCTTCGCCCGGGAAAAAGGATGAAACGTTCCGATTATCCTTTACGGCCCTTTGTAGGCCGGGGTGAAAAGAATCCCCGCAGGCCGGCCGGTTTAAGGCTTACCGAGGCCAGAGTGTGCGGTGTGCCGCATAAAAGAATCCGGCATCCGTTCCGTCGGTGGTGGCTCGTGGAAGCCTGTGTCCGAGAGTCCCGGGCGCAAGAATAGGTCCCATGATGATCGCTCGCTCGCTGGCGCTTGCCAAAAAGTGGAAAATTTCCCCCCAGGTCCGTGCCTCTTCCTCCACCTGCTCCATTCCGGCTAGTGGGAAACAAAAATGGGAAAAGGGTAAACTTCCTTATTAGGCTGGCAAAGTCCAATATTTGCTCCCACATGGTAAAGTTTGTCCGTTTGTCCTGGTTTTCACACACTCGAGACACTCGGCTGTGTTTTTTTCTTCTCCTTTTTGAGTGAGTTAGTTTCCTTTGGTGAATGTAAGTGCCTGGGAAGGGGATATAGGAATTGAGGGAAGGTATGGGACGTACAGGATCCACCACGGGACGATTTTCTCTGGCGTGGAGAATCCAAAATATAACCCTTCCAGTTTGAACTGACTGAGTTTTGCTTTCGTAAAATAATTCAAAAAAAAGAACTCCCCTCTCGAGCCAAGGTTTTCTTTCTAAGCACTCGCTTTTGCGCTTCAGAAAAGCGTTAAGGACGCTGTGACACACATTTGGCACCATCACCTTAACCACTTCGTGCACAACACACGGGAGGCACATGCAAAAGAGCCGTTCTGTACAACGAAGGAAACAAAAATCTACTTCTTCGGGTGCGATCTTTACCAAACGGTTCCAGCTACACATGCTTATCAAAGGCCTTCGAGGCGAGCTTTCGTTTTTCAGTACCACAACCGCCCGAAATGAAAAGAAAGCTGGTGTATCTGGAGGGAAAGGTGGACGAGAAGTTTCGGTCTCTTATAAGTGGTTTCTACGGCGGTGCTCTTCAGTGTGGGGTCGTGTCCAACCTTTAACCTTTCATGGTTTTTCCTTTCACGTCGAGAAATTCACGCCACGGTATACGGCGTTATTTATGTGCTCTTGAAAACCAACCAAGGCTAAGAAGAAGTTTTTTTTTTTCAATTTGCCTCTGTTTTGAGGACCACATGTAATTAATTATGAAATTTTTTTAGTCTCGCTGCTGAACCTGTGAGTTGTTTTTGTGATACGGTACCATTTCGTTAAACTATTCGAAAACGACTCAATCACTGTCCATCCCGTTCCGTTAGCATCACTTCACATAATGCATCTCGAAAAGTGCTCGAAAGTAGCGACAAAAAAGGTCCTTTTTAACATTAAACAGCTATAAAAGCTTGTCAAACGTCGTTGACCGTAGTTCTTCGTCCACGATAGCGAGGTCGTTTCGTTGATGGGCTGCAAAGTAACGTTCCTTTAAATTTCACCGTGTCACAAAGCAAGTGATTATGAGCGGATCCAACACCACATATAGAAAGTTAGGGTTCCGGTGTCTGTGGACGATGGGAACGAGGCATCCTCGGTTTGGGGGGATGGAATTTTTCCTCTCCGTTAACCGCCGAATAAGGAGAAGAAAACTGAACCACTTGGTGAGTCCCTTATTTTTTCCTGCAAGCGAAAAACAAACTATCAACGAAGAGATAAACCCATGAAGGCAGAGCCGATGAACACTACTTTCTTCTTTTTCGTTGTGTTATGTTCTATGTACAGTTGCTTTGTGTGTGTGTGAGTGTGGAGCTTTTCAGCTCCACCGAGTCCGGTCGTCTTCCCATCCGTGATGGGTTGTGATAATTCAATGCAGAAAGCGCCGGTCGCAACCCGACAAGCCGCCCTCTACAAAACCCTTTCCAATTGTCAACCTTACCCGGGCAGCGAGGATTTTCCAGGAAAATCATCACCGACGTTCAAGTCGCCGGCCTCGAGCGAGAGCTTCCCTGCCGTGCAAGTAAGTGTCATTGTTAAAGTCAATTTAGTTTGATTGAGAAATTGAAATTTGATGTTATTTTTCTCCCGTCCGTCTCTCGTCCGTCCTGATCCGACGGTCGACGGTGGATTATCATTACCCGGTGGAAAGGGTGGCTGTCAACGGGGGTAGGATGGGAAATTCCTTTCATCCACGGCCGGAAGTCAAGCAGTCGAGCAAGTGGTTTCTTCTTGCGGAGCGGTAAACTCCCTCCACCCGATTGAGAGAGCGGAAGAAACGCGTCGGAAACGAGAAATCCTCTGTTGGAACGGGAGCCGAAAAGCATCGGTTAGGTTCGCCGGTGGCTCGCTAATGGACCGCTCTATTAAGGGTTAAAGTAGTGTAGTAAGTAAGAGCCTGTTATTGTTGCCTTTATCATGGTACAGAATTGTGGTTTTGCTGGACATGCTCCAGACGACTCGCTGTAACTGAACGGCAGGGAAAATGGAGGGAAGCATTGGTTGATTTCATCAATTGAAGTGGCAGTTTAATGGGTTCGTTTAGGTAGGGCAGCAAAGACACTAAAAGTTACGGTGTTTACCGTTTGTATACAGCCAATATTGTGTTTAAGTGAGAGAGTGCTCATAAAGATGTTTTTCAAAAATTTTCACAACAACCTTAAAAGAACTTTAATCACTTCGTTGGAATACAATTCGACAAAATCTTTTAAAAGTTGAAGTTTGAAATCATATGATACTATAATTCCGCGTTTCATATGAGAGATATTGAAAAAATGTTCACGTAATTTGGATTATTTAGTTGAAATCAGTATGATATTGATATACTTTTGATTTAATGCCTTTACTCGAATGTAATTTAAATTTGTTAAAAGCTCTTGTGTTTCCGCTTTTCATTTTTCAAAACAAATGCCAGCAAAGCCAACCACAGATTGGCACCAATAGTTCCATTTCATTAATCAATGATTTGCCATTCAAAGCAGGTTTTGTCGATAAGGATAAGGCCCTTTTCGCTGTTGTGATGCATAATAAAATGAGCTTCTGTAATAGTTTACACAAAGAACAGTTGATATCAAACCATTCGATCCGTGCACGTACGTACGGTTTATCATCATAGGAAATGCCGTTTTACGAGTGCAATAAAAGAGTTGATGCAAAAATCACGACACAGGTATTTAATATGCAAAATATATTTCCAACAATGGCCAACAAAGGGTGGTGATAAAAAAATAATCATACCAATCTGTGGCGGGAAAAAACGGCGGATGGGGCCGGGCGGTTGTTCAAATAGCTTCCTAATGGATTGGGCAGTGTAATACCATTTGAGCTGAATGATTTAGCACAACCCCGGTGATTGAGGTGAATTAATGATTGCAAACATAAACATGACCCCACGGGAACAAATCAGCCATTGCTGTGTGCTCACTCTCGAACACACCCATACACACACGCGCGCGTCAGTAAAAGAGAAATGACACAAAATCAAACCCCCAATACAAGCCATACCATATGGTTGTTTAAAATTTTATCGCACCTCTGACTCGGAGCCATACCAGACCAATGTAGCCCAGAAACACCCCAACATTAATCAACGGGTAAAAATTAACCTCTACTCGCTCGTCTACTCTACACACACGACGTCAGAACCCTTTCCTTCCAGTAGAACACAGTACGCCATTGAAATATAGTTCCCGGTACGCCGTTCGGTTGCAAAAACTAATCCGTCACTCTTTTAGCAACGTCATAAATTACTTTTAATGATGAGTGGAGAGTAAAAAAAAAGGATAAACAACACACGCGTGTGGTTCAACAGGGCATCAGACAGCTCCAATCAAACACACGTGAATGGATTGCTAAATAGAAACATAAAAAAGCTTTCCTTAATGCGTAAAAAGTTCACCCATCACGCAGGATAAAGGGTTGCCTGGGAAAAAGAGGAAACAGCGGAAGCGAACCCCGATTCATTGCCATTTTATTACAGCCACACCGCGAATGAGTGATTAATTAATAATCAATACAAATAATTCTATTCATTACTATCACGCGCTTCCGGAATGGATCACCCTGCGACTACTGAAGAGGCATAGGGGGGATAAAAATATTTTAATATCGAATCCCAACATCGGTGTTTTCTCGTGTAATCGCAACCAGCAGTAGCCTGTTTTCCCTTTTACGTGGTTTTTATGTACTCAACCCCTCCCATGGGAGAACTCATCGGGTGCCATTCCGTTTCAAAGTATATCAAAAGGGCTTTCATCGAACGTGATTGGTTTGCGGTTTGATCGTTTGATGTATGGTAGGTGCTTACTGATGTTAGACAACTATCCGGTAGCTATTCGATAGCAGCGTAGCTTTTCACTGATCAACTGAGAAGGTAAAGTGCAACCCGGGTCATTTGGAATCTTTTCCCATGTGTACGGTGGGGTTATTTATTCTTTAGAACAAAATTGAAATGAATAAATTGATCATTGGTCTGTTGTTTGGTACGAAGACATAGAAAGGGTAATGTGGGGACCAAAAGCACTAGCTCTGATCTAAATGTAATTCTAAATGGTAATTCTTAATCAATGTAGGGATGTTTAAAAAATCAATCTAAACTCAAAATATTCTGAAACCGTTACTCTGACAATAAACTCCTTGTCGTCCGAAATCTCTACTGTAGGGATCGTAAAAGCGTACTGATTGACTGCCAATCACACCATGTTGGAGGAATCCCCCCAAAAGAAATCCACCCAAACGAGAAGATATTTACTAAAACGCATATGTTTGGTATTTTTACAATGAAGTAGTTGTAGAAGTAGTATGGGTATTATTAGATTCAGTAGTAGATAATGAAAACAATACAATGGGTTCGACAAACATCTTCTCGCATTACAATTGAAGTTTCTCATCTTAGCTGATTTCATATTATATTCCATTGTTCGAGTCAATAGATTAGAGTGTGGAAAAAAATTGTTTGAAATTCACTACAGAACAGAGAAAAAAAATTTAGGGTATACACCCGAGGAAACAAGAATAGCACCACCCTGTTTTTTGCCGATATCTTTTAAATGTCTACAAATTTTGAGGTTTTCCCAGTTTGAAACGTTAGCTTAATCACTTTTACAACTTTTCAGTGAGTTACGATCGTATTATTTTGGTCTATTAACTTTTAAGTCAAATAATTCACTGTAAAGCATGGAAGTAAAAATAGCACCACTTTGGTTTTTGTTCAGCAATTGCAAATATTTCAACAAATAACAATTTTAATTGGTTTTCAAGGATATCATTAGTTAGAATAGAGCTCTAACTATTGAAATTCAGTTTTATTAGTCGCGATTTATTTGGTTTTTTGATTCATTAGGCAGAAATGGGTCAAGAACAACATCATTTTATCAAAATTGACTAAAACATCAAATCTGATCATGATGCAGCTCTCTGCATACATGAAAACTGGTTTAAAAAATTCTTACTACTCATCATAGCAAAACAGTTCATGAAAAATTCCGGTAACGGCGGCCACAAGCATCAACGTGGGAGTGAAACTCTGGTTACAGTGATAGATAGGCGAATTATGTATAAAAAAGTATTTAAAAAGAGAAGAACAGCATCGGTAAATCATGTGGAATTCTTCAAAAGGTGCCACCAAGACATGTGCAGCAAATTATGTTAAGCGGGGAAACCGCAAGTGGCCAGAAAGATTCCGCAAGCCCAACATGACAGAGCGACATGAACTAAATCGGTTCAAAGTAGCTGTAAGGTGTATTTCTTGGTGCGAAGCAAGAAAAAAGTGTGTTTTCAACAAAATAATGTTTATTCTTCGTTTTTAAGATGTTTGGCAATACTTTTGGCATTATTTTGAACAAGAACCTGGTGCTAAAGTGAGCCGGTACATTGATGATTTCAAACCATTGATATGGGGAGATTGCTCACTACGGTGAAAGCTTGCCTTGCCGTGGATCTGAGTGAGAACGATATCGAATATACTAGAAACAAAGTTAATTAGACAAAACGAGTGTTTTATAGGCTTAGACTTCGTTTTCCAGCAGAATAATGCCGGAAATCACAAGTTTATGTTGTCTTTAGGTTGGTTTCCGAACAACGAACGGAAATTTCAGGGTGGCCAATAGACTCTCTGTGTCCTAATCTCATAAAAAAGCTTTGGCCTATTCATGATCATCGTGGTTGTCTTCAAATTTCAATTAGTTAAGCAACAATTAAGTGCCAAGTCGTTTTTGTGAATGTTGCGAGCATCACGAGCAGAATTCCCTCGAAAAAACAATTTGTTGCCTACAAATCTCCGTATATTGAAGAGATTAGATACAAATACTCATACACTTACTAAAAACATCATTTTATTTTATTTTAATTGAGTTTTTGTTAGAATATCTTCAATCAATGAACAAAAACCAAAGTGGTGCTATTCTTACTTCCAGGCCATTTTAACGAATTATTTGACTGAAACGCTAATAGACCAAATTAATACGATCGTAACCCACTGAAAACTTAAGAAACTAATTGAACTAACGTTCTAAACTGAAAAAAGCTCAAATTTCATAGACATTTAAAAGATATCGGCAAAAAACAGGGTGGTGCTATTCTTGTTTCCTCGGGTGTACAATATGTGTTTTATCCTAACTAATCTAATCTACCTAAATGAGTTATGATCATCTTATGAAAAAATATTAGGATTTCATCGTTTGAAAGTGTATCCTCAACTGAGTTCTCGATTGACCAGTGACTTAAGGGGAATTATAAAGGGTAGTGAATTTGTGTAGTGAATATTCACTAGTTTTAGAGAGGGTGAAGGAAAACTATAAATAGGGGGTTAGGAGGTAAAGATATTTTTTTCTAAGGTACTTTGAGTTTAATTTATTCAAGATTGTTTTTACATAACAAAATATCATTATTTATTTCAAAATCGACACTTGCTCTTTTGTCATTCCTACTCCATATCACCCCGATCCGCCTCATCGCCATAACGTTTGGCGAAACTCCCTCAAGCTTTATACAATCATCCTTCAAACGGTACTCAATCCAAGTAGCCCGCTGTACGGAGAAAGTTTGTTGTGAAGTTCATTAACAGCTCATCGACAAATGAGCTTCTCATGAATGTATTGCTGTTGGAAAACTATTTCCTCGTTGAGGTCGCCTCGTAGGACAAGTGTTGCTGGTATGTTTCCGAACTATCTACTGGGAGGGTCGGGGCCAATACATACATTTATGCTAGAGCTTGTTTGATTACATGCCACATCCCCCCCCTCTACCCTCCCTGGAGTGCGTATGCGTATGTGTGTGTTTATGTTCAAATAGAATTTGCGTTTGTCATTCCCGGTCGTTGAAGGAGCGTCGAATTCCGATCCATTGCGAACGGCTCGCTCCCCAATCATGGTCCAAGGCATGTTATTCGATGCGTTGATGCGCCCCATGTGTGTACGTCTTGTGGGGTGCTTCGTTCATGTGTGTACACTCCCTTATCCCCCTCCACCCTACCCTTCCCAACCTGATCCCGTTGGGGGGTGACGAAGGTGACGTGTTTGTGTGTTCGGTTTGTTTGACAGGCTGAACAACGAGCAAACATCGATTAATCATAATACGATTTATATTTTATTAGGAATTTGCCGTATGTGATTACCGGGATTGGAAGGGTCTGGGCGGTGGTGTATGCAGGTTGTGTAATATTTTTGTCGAGTGGATGGAGGCTATTGAATTTCCCCGGTCTGCTTCGGGACGTCCTTGGAGTCCCACTGGATGCCCTGGTGGTGTTGGATTTGTAAGCTTTTTGTGCGATCAACGGTGCGCTCGTTTGGGTTCAGGTGCGAAGGCCACCCCATGTCCGCGTCCTGGACAGTTCCGGGGCAGTTAGCGCACCCACGTGCGCCTGACAAATCGAGTTACACAGCGTTCCGGGCCCCAAGAAGCGCCCATCTTTCGCAGGTGCTCCGTTGCCAGGCGGGAGACATGTGAGTTTGTTTGCCAAAAATAGGTCCCCGGGCCCGAACGGCAACATCGCTGGGTTGAAGGCCAAGGGGAGGATCAGGTTCGCCGTTCCTGTTCCTGTTTTCGGTTTTCCGCGTTCATGGCGTTATTGTTTTGTCCAATTTCGCTTGATTGTCGCCGGTCGTTCGGGCTTGTGTTGCCAGCGCCGTTGCCATACAGCCGACCGTCTTTGCTTGATTGATTACAAATAGATGCCGGTGGCTAGTGGCGAAAGTAAATCAACAGGCTCAAGGACACCGGGGCCATCTTCCGGAATTTGTGCACTGGCTGAGGAGGTTGTTTTCTTTTCTTTTCTCCCGTTCCGATCCCTGGAAAATTTCGTGTGGTCGGCCCGGTGTTGTCTCCGACTCACGACTTGCCTGGCGCCCGTGACGGCCCCAGGGAAAGCTCGGTGGAATGCTGGAAAATTTCATTAAGATATTGCTGATTGCTTACTTTGCCCGAGGCGCGCGGTTCCACGCGCGGTGAAGTAAGGCTGTCGGTGTGGCTTTCTTTTGTGCCGCCTCGGCAACGGTTTTTCACCGGTCGGAAAACAACTTCATTACGGTACGGCTGGGGATGATTGGACGGACACTTCCGTCCGGTGACAATTGATAAGGTTTTTTGTTTGTTATTGTTGTTGTTTCAGTTAGTTACTCACGGCATTCAATCTATTTTTGCTGACTGTACAAAGTCGTGTACAAAAAGTTAAACATGTTTCCTGTGGGGTTCTAGGGTTGTTTTTTAAGGTTGAAATTTTGCTCAGGAAAACAATCATGTTCCTTATGCGGATCTAAGGCAAACGATCCCCCAATGCTCAAAACCAATTCGCATCAGTTTATTTAAAAGTTTTAGCCAAGGTCAGCGTGGGAAAATTTTTAATGTGTAAAACTTGCTGGAATTTGATTGTGACCGATAGTGTAACTTTACTTTACTTTGATTATGTATGGCATTTTTTGAAACTAAAATAGTTCCCGAATTAATTTTGATTATAGTTTAGTTCTCATGAATGAAAACTGGGTGATTTTTATAGAAATAACGTATGCATTTAAAAAATAGACAAATTTTCATCGACGATAAGAAAAAAGTTAACCAAGCTAATTGAATGAAATAAATATTATTGTAAAGTTACATCACTTAAGTACTTAAAAACATTTTTTGACGGCCAGTAAGGCGGCCGGTACTAGGTCGAAACTTTAGCCATAGCCGACAAAACCAATCGTGTAAGGATGTTTTTCAGTAGTTGTGTGGCCTACATGTTCACCTGCTGCTCCACTTGGGTTTTAAATTGTTGGAATAGATCCTACTTTTAAGATTTATCAAGGTTTTATCATTTGGAAGTGGTTGAGGGACATAGATAGGGTTATTAGTGCTGGAATCGATTATGATATTTGACCGAATTTTGTGATTTTCCGAGCTCATGTCTTACAGGAGCTTTGAGCCGGTTTGTTTAAGTGACTGGCCTCGATCGCGTCATCTGTATAACAATCTTCATCTTTTCTAAGTTTTTCTTAACTATTTGGCCGGTTGAAGCGACATTTTGATCCAAAAAACGGAATGATTAGACCATTTTTCGTTATGCCTGTCGTAACGGCCTCTGTTGTCTAGTTTGGGTCTCGCAGCACAGTCAGTGGCCAGACCAAGGCTTCCAA
>KE525333.1:367271-458328 GCA_000441895.2 Anopheles sinensis
AGAAATGCTACTTTTTATGTTACATTCAACTGGAAGTTGCAAGCGTTTCCGTTTTTGCAGGAAAAATCGTTAAAATTTGTCAATTTTTTTTATACATACGTTCGAAAAAGGGATAACAATGCACGTTATCTAATCTTAGTTTCAAAATTTATTTGTGCGGTCATGTTTGTGTTCTACGGTAAGCAGCATTATTGTTCAAAACAGGCCACCATGGGAATGCGGTTGATTGAATAAATATTACTACCCTTGTTTACCAATGCCCTCGCTAATCGCGTATGATATTTTTAACCATTCAGTCGGCAGTAATTTATCTGGTACAAAACTAAACCAAAAAAGGGTACATTAAAACAGTTGTGTTTAGGCGATACCGTTGGCATTCCTGTGTGGAAATTTTGACTGGCAACTCAAAACTATCCTCTTTATCACCAATCATTATCAAACTTATCTATTTTCGTGTGTTTGAGAGGGAAAGAGTGGGTGAGGTTGAATGTAGCTGCATTTCAATATTGACCGACTGTCAGTCAAATATGATTGGTTTAAACACACTCTCCCGGTTCGCGCTGTTTCCGCTTCGTCGCCTCCCAAAAGCCCGCCCAACCCAACCTACGGTGAACCCTTTGGCACGGGAAAAGCTGACTCCGGTTTGGCGTAAACGACCTGTGACGGTGGATTTTCATAATCCTCATGGCGGATGGTGTGCATTTCATCCTTAAGCAAACTAATTTGCGGATAAAATGTGTGGACAGTAAGCCCGACGCGTCGGCAACGACGAAGGGGGTCTTTGGGGGGCGGGCGCACAGATTTTCCAACCCACTGTCGGCGGGTTCGGTAATGATTATGGGTGAAAAAGGGGTGTTTTTTTTGTTGTGGGGCACACCCACACACAACCACACACCAACATCGCGAGCACGATACATTATAAACGCTCGGTTAACGGGAAGGAAAAATCTGACTGACAGCAGATTGCCGGGTGGATTAATCACGCTGGCGTTATATTTACATTTGAAAGCTTGCGCTGATTTTCATAAATATGTAAATTTATTACGACACATCATCTATTTTCGGCGCAGTGGCGTACCCAAGCCGGTGGGCCACGCTGGCAAGTGCCTTTCGGATGAATTGTTCGCAGGATGCTCGGGCGGATATGCGAGCATACGAGCGATATTATTTTTCGGGGAATGGCCACACGGTGCGGCAGATACTGAAGGGATCGACGAGGGCGGTTTTATCGCGCTCCAATAAATCATAAATCACATTTCGCTACTCGAACCGAGCATCGATCGTTTGCCGATGATGATGATGACGATGGTGATGCGCTCCCGATGGTGATGGCTCGCACTCGTACGCTCGCATCGTTCGTTTGTTCCGCATGCCGTTTGTTGCTGCTGGAAACGCTGGTGTGCCCGGTGGCGAAAAGGGGAAAAAACACGGTCCCGTAAAAAACTAGACACTCGGTGGAGGTGCGTAAATAAAAAAAGGACCAATCTCGCGAACCGCTTGTCTCGAGTGGCACTCGTAAAGGTTTTTTTTCTGGAGGGAGCATTTTCCTTGTCACAACGTCCCGCCCCGGGTCGTTCTGCCCGTTTGCGTGCACGAGCGTGTCTGCGCGGTGTGTCAACATATAATCGACACCCATCTATCCGTTTCCCTTACCGATCTCCATGGTGTACAGTACAGGGAAAAGCGGTACTAAGGAAAGCATCCAGGTCACAAGCCCTATTTTCTTTCTTTTTCTCTTCAACGACCACCCCGACTCAAACTCGTCATCCAAGGCCAAATGGAGTTGAAGTACCCTTTCCCTACGTTGGGTACGCGTTTTTTCCAACCCTCCCATCGATCGGAAGCACAACAAATCACGTTGTTGGGTGGATACATCGAAAGAAGGAATGAAAAAAGTACCTCAAACCCGCTTCGGGGCCACAGTAATGGAGGCACCTGATGATAGAAATAACATTATTACCAACGCCGTGTGCCTGGATACTGTGCCGAGAGGGTGTGTGTCTGTGGCAACAAACAGCAGCTACAAATATTGATGCCTGGAGGAAAAATTGAAAATAACAATAATAAAGCAGGATCCATCAAATAATTCGTTCGCCATGATTTGTGCCACCGCATGGTCACGATGTGTGTTTGTAGATGTTGTATCGCTCCCCAAACCTCCCTTTGAATCTTGTTTTGTATCGTGACTTTTCCATTTTTCAAACCCTCTGTAACATGTGGGATTAGATTTACCAGCCGTCGGGATTTTTTATGGCCGAACGAGAAAAATGTTTCTGACATTTGCCCTTTCATACCAAGGATGTTTTTATCAACTTTTATTTAATTTGAACGTCCGTTTTGACTCAAAGTGACACATTTTCATTAAACTCGCGAACCTATCAACGTTTATTTGCCTTTTCAATAATTCGAAATAATTTTCAATTTTAATATTTCCATGAATTTTACTGTTATCATTTAAATCATGATTCAATGACCTTGCGGAGTTGATACGAGACGGGTAAAAGCATTCCCCGAATATCTGCGCCGTAGCAGAATAATTATACTATTGGCAGAGATTGAAGATTCCTTGCCGCAGATTCCGCATTTTGCCGGTCCACTTCTCAGATGGCGTCAGCGTGCGAGCATCATCGTTTTACTAGGAAAAAGTCATCGGTACTTAAGTAAGCCCGCCCTAGACAACCATTACCCATCGATGAATAAATTTTCCCATCACCAACGTCTCGTTGCCGACGACCCGCGAGAGAGCACTCACGCCGATTCCACCGTTTACCGGTCGGGATAGCAAATGACACGGAAAGCACTAAGCAGCTACAAGAGTTTGTATGAATGCTATTGATCTTCCTCTCTCTCGGCCTAGATCAGATCTTTTTGCTGCCCTTCGAGTGTCGGTATTTGCCCGACAAGCGCTCCGGGAGGCTGGTTTCAAATCGTTGTCGTTGACATTTTTCATCGCCCAGAGCGTTCGCTGCCTCTTCAATCATTTCGCTGATTCGCCTGCATCACCACCACCACCACCAGCTCACCCCATTGATCGTGTGGATTAGAGAAATATATATGTGTGTGCTATTACTTCCGGTCCCGGGGGAGAAATTTGCAATTGCGCCCTACGACTTTCGGTCTTCCGGCCGGTTCCAAGACGGTTGCGATTCGATTTACGATGATGACGTCAGCGTGTATGTGTGTGAGTTAAAACTTTGACAAATCGTTGCACGAGGCTTACGGATTACATCCCATTAGCACATATTTTCAGTTAGGGCACCGGTAAGGTTAGCCGCGTTAGCGTTTCGTGGCGCAACTTCCCGTTCCATTTTTTTTTCAGGGCAGTGGAGTGGAGGTTGGAGGGTAAGAAAAATTACTACCATTTGCCTGGCGATGCTTCAAAATTGGCACATTCACACAGCGAAACGCCCAACGAGTTTTCGCGCAGGGACGGTTCGCCTTCTTTCGCCGGGCCCGCCAAACGGATTGAGCGTATGATGATGCGCTGCGGTGTGGTATCTCTCGAGTCTTCGAGCGGTTTTTCCTCGACGAAAACGACGGATTGAAGCAAGGCGACGGAGGAGGGGGCGGTGATAAGCCTAGGGAGACGACGCATCGTTCGGCGGAATGGCGCTCGCCTCTGATGATGGAGGCAATAATCGTTCACGTACGTCTGGGGACAGTTATGAAGATCTATTGCTCGCTCGGCAGGCGTCGTCTTGTGTGCGGGAATTTCTGATGCTTTGGAAAATGGGAACTAGCGAAAAGGGAAGGAACTGGGAATGTTTCTTTACCTGGTGCCGCACTATTCCCACCTACCTGGCTGGTATGCTTTTCTCCTATCGTAAAAACATCGTTCGACGTTGGACCGTTTTGCTCTCATTGCTTGCAATAAATTTCCATCTTCAAGCACCGTTTTATGGCGTCGATCGTCAAAGGGCGTTGGTTGGGCAGAAGGTTGATTGAAAGGATGGCACACCGGAGCGCCGTTGTTATCAGCGGTAAATCTGCAATTGGTGCATCGTTGTAAAATCGTATGTGAATACAAATCTATTCCCCGGAAGGGACAAAGTATGTTGAAGACAAACAAAAGCAAATCAAAAGAAATCAGTTGCGGAAACTAGGATATTAATGATAATCTGTTTGTTTTAAGTCGTGCTTAGGTATGTGGTGCAATAATGTGATGTGATCTTTGATTTTTTGATTATTTTATAGGGCTTTTTAACTTGTGTATGTTTCGGTGTTTTGTTCTATCACAGAGGATATGGTAAACTAGGTTTGATAGATTTTTTCCAAGTGAATGTGTGTAATTTATAGTAACGTTGTTTGTCCTTATTTAAACCATAGTACAATTATGAAACCGTTCACTGTTCTTAAAATTTACGTGTCTGTATGAAAAAAGAAGCAGTGAAACAGGCTTCTTCAACTGAGTTGATATCTAACCAAACAGAACAGAAGATAAAAAATCAAACATTATGTAATATTACGCAGAAAGAGGCTAATCAGTAATAGGTATTGGGTTTATGAGCGCAAGATTTCTGTTCCAGTTCTATAACAACGTGTTATAGAAGTTGTGTTATTCTATGTTTGTGTCTTTCAATCAACTACATCGAACACTTTTCTTTCACATCGATCGCTCTTTAAACGTTTCCTTCCGATAATTCCATTCTTCCCATAGCTTTGCCCGCTCATCCTTTCGATCGAAAGTGACGAAATGTAGCGAAACAATCGTTGGGAAAATCTTTGTGCAAACACAAAACACGTCCAATCGTCGTCCGGAACACACAATATTCTCGCATGCACACATTCTTCGGGCGCGATCGGATAAGAGCGTGCAAACAAACAAACAAACCAACCAACATTCCCGTGCAAACGTACGGACGAACAAATGGTCGTCTTCCTTTCCAAACCCTTACCTTACCGCCGTTTTTGAGAGCGCAAACAAGCAATTGAACAAACACCAACCGGGAGATTCGCGAAAAACCCGCACAAACCGAAGGTGTCCTTGATGTCATTTGACACTGGCTCCTTTTAGGGACGTCAAACAAAAAAGGGAAACCAAAGGCAAAACGAACGCAGCGACGAAGGGTCACTTTGGTCTGTCCCGGTTGGCTGAAGGGAGATATTTTCCAAGGCAACGTATATCGACCATGCGACACACGAAGTGATTCGTTTCCTCGCCCCCTCCACCCAACTCCGCATGTTGGAGCACGAAAAGTTCCATCGGCATCGATCGATCCGGACGCCAACGCCAAAGACGCGAGGATCGTGCAATTGCTTCTTTCTGTTTGGAAAAGCGAAGAAAACTGGTGCCCCCGAATGGGGGCCCGAGTTTGCGATAGTCCGCCTCGCTACCGAGCGCTGGCCAGGGAATCCGAGTACCACCGGGGGCGCCTTGTTGCTGTTTTCCTGCTTGTTCGATCAGAATTTCAATTTTATGTTTGCGCAAACACGCTTTAAAACATCATTTCACTTCAATCAAACCGGCAAAGATAAACGCGCAATCAAAGAAAATAGCGCCTCGTCCCCGGTGGCACTCCTTTCCGGATGCAGCTACCCTCTAAAACGTACACACACACACTTGCAATCGGTCCACTATCGGTTGTACCGATTGCATTCGCTCTGGACTGATTTAAGTATCGTGGACTAACACGAGGACCTTCGGTGTGTCTTGTGATCGCTTTAGCAATGTTTATGCATGCATGTGTGTCTGGGTATGTCTATGCGTGTGTTTGTGTGTGTGTGTGTGTGTGTGCACACGATACATACTTAACGATGCCTTCAGCTCCGGCAAGAACTCGTTGCACAACTCGGATGCAAAATGATCACAGAACCGGAGGGAAAACGCCGGAAAGGAATGAAAAAGGGGAAAAGAATGGCCGAGGTATGGCAACAAATCCCAATTGTTTGCTGCGAACGTGGATGCTTTTCTGCATGCACAATTCTCGTGCAAGAAATAGAGCAAAAAAAAAACAGAAATCCGACTAGGAAAATCACACTGGCCCCGCCGAGCGAGGGATGAAGTTGTATAATGGAAAGATAAAGTTTCTAACCGCTCCCCTTCGGGCGGGTTTGGCGAGTGTTGAGGAAACGGAGGTGAGGAGAAAGTGAAAGCACGATGGCGGTACGGTTTACACAGGTAATGCTTTTTTAACACACTTTAAGGTGGAATTAAAGTTGTTCCGTATTATGTATGAAAACAAATGGTTATGTTTCGAATTTTGCTAAGGCTGCAAGTTTTTATTACGAAACACTATCGGGAAGCTTCACATGCTCAGGGAATTCTGACTTAGTGGTTTGTGTGTGTTAATCATATCAGCCGATTGGTATGGGTTTGATAACAGTTTAACATGTTGACACAGTTAAAATAACTCGTAACTTCTGCAAAGTGATTCGAGGACCATAACCATATTCACGCCATTTTCGATAAGTTCCACGTTTCGGTTTGCAGTTTAGTTAATTTGAGGTTTCGATGGTGTACGACAAACACACCGGAATCCGTTCATCGGTCCAGAAAACCACGCCAACGTTCCAGCCAGTGGCCAGCGTAATGTCAAGCCGGGCTAATTCATGCCAGCTCACCTCACCGGAAGGCTACACTCCCGGCTCGGCTCGGCGGAAGTCAAAAATGTCAACTATGTGGCTAGAACTTACTGCTGCTGGCTTTCGTCCTTCTCGAGCTCCTCCAAAACCGCTCCGACCCGGATGACCTCGGCGTCATTGCATCGCACAAGGAGGAGGATCCTTTAGCCGAGAGTTTTCCATACAATATGCAACCCGTGGGTCCACTCCCGCGGTGCTCGAAAGCTGGTCGCTACAGTTCAGACATTCGTGCTAGTTGCAAAAGTATTTCAACCCAAAAACCCGCTTATGCATGCTCTGCTTCAACCCCAAGTGCATGTGCGGGGTGGAGGGTTCGTTAGTTTGCTCGCCGTTGCGCCGTTACTTCCTTCATAAATGGTGGATTAACTGGCCGCCCGAGGAAAAACCACCGGCGCCAGCAGCTGTAGCACCGATTGCCAATTTGCGCGGAATGTGAACGGAATGTGTCCACCGGAGACACACACGGGTCCAAGGTTCACTCTCGTGCGAAAGTTTTCCGCGATTCAAGCGGACTCCAGGTTTTAAATCCGTCCCATCCCACCCTGGTGGTTGGTTTGCGCAAATTATTACAATGAAAATATGTATGGAAAAGTGCTTGAAATGCACGGTTTTGTTAAGCCTTCCGTGTGGGGGGATGGGAACGGACGTTGTGGCTGACGTTAGAAGTCGAGTTTTAACGCGCTGAACTGACCAACTGGTTTGGTCGTTGGAATGCTGCGAAAAAAGTTATAATGAACGATTAGCTTCCATTGTTTCGGAATGAACTGTTCAGTAACAAAAGCACTTCAGTGAGCTCTACTGATTAGTACATGTAGAGTGGCGTTTAAGCCTTTCAGTAGTTTCCTTGTTCACCTGCTGATAATGGGTAAACGCTCGAAAAAAAACGTAGAATGAGGGTTGGTTTATTGTTTCATTTGTTGGTTTTAAACTACTACAAAGCAGTTTGTTACGAAAACTTGTTAAATTTTGACGTCGTTATGGAACACAATAGCATCAACCATTGTGGTTTTGTTGTACGAATAATTATGGTTTTTATTGAAGGCTATTTATTGTGTTCTTATAATCATGACATTTTTCATAGCAACATCAAGTTTTTTGGTTTTCCTTTTAAAACCCCTCCTTCGTTTGTAAAATGTTTAGTTTAAAAAAATGAACAAATAATACCTTTCACACTCTATCTCGTGAAATCAATCTGTAAGCATCTGCTATTTTTATTTTTCAAAAGTGATTATTTGATTCTGTCGAATGAATAATTTACGCATTTAAATCTCTACATTTTGTCCATGACTTAGAATAGTTATTTTCTGGCCTGTTTTACTTCAGCCCAAGCTCTTCATATTCGCTAACTAAATGTTACTTTTATATTTACTTAACATTCAAAGTAAATTGACATTAGGGTAACTGTACCAAAAGTGGCGCACTTAGTCGTGTTACTAACAATATGATGCAATTTTCAAGTGTCTTTTAAACAATATTTTACAAACTTTTACCAATTATGATCTAAACGCCATTATTCTTCAGAAAAACATCTATTTTTACGATTTATCATGTAAAATACACGAAAAAAGGCGTTAATTTCTTCCAAGCCGGTTGTTCCTTTAATGGTGGTATGGTTCCTATAGTGGTGGTATCGTGTTCCTATAGTGGTGGTAGTACTTGGAAAACTTGGAAAATACTGAATAAATTTTTACTGTAATTTGTTTTTGAAGCCTAGTTCAAACAAAAAGGCCAAATAACTCAGACCAATGCATTGTCTTGGCCATAGACCAACGCATTTCGTCGTATAGACCAATGCTTTTTGCTGAGATTTATAGCCTTAAGGAAATCATGGTACTCCTGATAAATTCTAAAGAAAACCAGCATTTTGGTACAACCCGATTGGAAAATATGAAAATTGGAGCTTAAATATATTACGGAGTGGCAAGGTTTATCTTTTGAACACTCCGTAAAAGGGCAAGGAACATTTCATACTAGTACAAATAACGCTGTCGTATTTATTTCATCGTAAAGCTAGGATTTTATTCCACTACCTCCACTATTGGTGTAGCACCACTATAGGAGGACTTTCCCTATATCACAGGTTTTTTTTAAAATTAATTTTGTGTTTCCAGCACACTTATTGTTGGTTTCTTGACTGACCGAATTGGGAATTCTTTTTGTTTGCTTTTATCGTTATTTTAAAATGAATTTCCTATTCTTTGAAAATTTTGTGGATTCCAGTTTTCAAAAGTTTTTTTTTAAACATATTACGCTGTGTAAACTATCTATTTGTATTGTTCTTTTCATATTTGTTATGCCTATTTTATGTATTCGAATGCTCCACAATACCGTGTTTTGGTTCTTGGACATTGATTCTGTTGATGTAAAACTTGTTTACCAGCTTTTCCGGCTTCAACGATTTCCGGACCGCTGGTTGGCTTTAGCTTGTTTTTCACTGGCCCAACAGGGCCAGTAATTGAAACTCCAATTGCGTGAACCTTCAGGGGGGGGGTCAGATAAACAAACAAAACCGTTGCTCGTGTCCTGCCCGAGCCCCGGTAAAAAGTTTCATTCAATATTATTCAAAATAGTAATTTCCATTTCCACACAACACACACACACACGAGAGCCAGATTTATCAGTTGGTCGGTGTTGGACTGTTTCGCTGCAAAGAATAAAAATAGAAACAAAATGAACGAAATTGCACCCCCGCCGCCGGCTCTCCTCTCGCACACAGAAGAAATTTGGGAAAAATATTCCACCTGTCCACCGGGTTTTCACCTTCCCTGCATCCTCCAGCTCCCAGCAAACAGGATGTTTTTGACATTGATTGCGCTTGTTTTTGTTGACAAATGTGCTTCCAAATCAAATCGTACGTTATTTTCCGGCTCCATACTTTTATTCCCCCCGTCCACACCTCATTGCCCCGGCGAGGACACTCCCCATCACTCGCTCCCCATGAGTTGTTGGTGGTCGAGTGTGATCGAAAGTCGAATAGAATATTCGTCTCGGGGCAGCAAAAACAAAAGTGTCCACCGTAGTTGGAGGCCGAAAGGATTACGGCCCATATGTTGCTGTTGCGGTAGGCCATCGTTTTGCGCCGGAAAGGGGGCGGTACGGAGCGCGGGAAAGTAATTTCGTGACGTCTGTAGTGGCAGGTGACGGTTTTTCTCAGACCTCATTCCTCATTGAATGTGGCCGCGGCCGGTGGACGGTACCTCGCCTCCCTGCTTGGACCCCATCCATCGGCATGTTAGCCTGTTCCGTGTCTGTTTTTCAACCTGCTACCCATTTTCTCCTCCACTTGTTCTCGTTTTCGTTGGCTTGCAAATAGCGTGTTGTTTTGTCCCTTTCCCACTGGTAAGATTTTTAAGTTCCCCCCCCGGCGGTGAAATGTATGGTGTGAGTCGGAAGGTAGGCATTGATTTGGTTGTTTTCCGGACGGCATGTTTTTCGTATGTAAACGAGCTGTTTTTGCGGCTCGATGCCACTTCCGGTGATTGTGGGTATTTGTGTCGGGTTCCTTTCCGAAATGGGGGGGTGTGTTTTTTAGCCTTTTGCCTTTCGACGCCTCGCTGCCCTTCCCTGCGATCGAGGGAGATGTGTTTTTTTTTCTGGGAGTTCTTGCTTGGCCCTTGTCTGTACAGTGTTCACCTGGATTGTTCTAGGAAACATGGATGAAAAATGGAAGACCATAAGCCCAGGGACAACGGCCAATCGATGGTGGTGGGAGGGCGCACAGGAAAGGGAGGCATAATAAATCGATAGCGGAAGGTTAATGTGTGCCTTCGGGCGTTCTTGTGTGGGGTTTGTTTGTCGGTCGGTTTGACCGTGGTTTGTTCGTTAGGTCGTTCGGAAGATCCGGCCGTGAGAACAAGGCGGCGGATTGTCACCGGGAAACGTGGGAAACGGAAATAAATTACACACCTCGTGCGCCAGCCGGAAGGAAGGAAGGAAGGAAGGAAGGATTTCCAGCACAACGTGCACCCGACATCGATGAGGGAACGACAGATTCCAATCAGATTTGCCGGTTGCACCAGAAATGCGCCCTCCCGGCCAGCTTGCCGGGCAAATCGAGATGCAAATGTCGGAGCAAGGGATTCTCAGTGGACCGACCGTCGGGCGTCGTTGATCCCGTGGTCCGGGTCGGACGTCGGATTTATGAGCAGCCGACGTTCGACCGGGCCTTGTTCGGCCGCGTGGAGTGGGCACCGCTAGGGCTCGGTTTTGTTTTGCACGGCTTGGGACATGTTTTTTTTTCTCGCTCACCTTTCTTCCCCTTTGTCCGAGCTGAGAACCAAGCAGCCCGAGGACGGTGGCAACTGGCGACTAATGCGAACCCGGGCTGACCCAAGCCGCTGGTCGGTTCTGCCGTTGGCCGTTCGGCCATGCTCATGTCGAGCGAATGGTAAACAAGTATCAAAGTTAATTGCAAACACCTGAGGTGCAATTGTTTTTCCTCCCAGATAACATGCGCCATGCAGAACCCTGGGAGCCGGGGACGGGTGGTGAAAGCGGTGGCTCATATCAGCTCGGGAAAACCTTGGAGCTTGTAGCAACAGGAAACCGGGGTCGTTCCATAGCCGTTGTAGCGTTTTGACTCCCGGCTTCATTTGTTTCTGCCACAGCTTTGTTGCGTTCATATTGTACGTGTGACTCGGAGTGTATTTTTTTTCTTCTTCTTTGTGCTTCTATATTTCTGGTTTTCTTTTTTCTCCCCACTCAACCCCACTGAACCCTCCGGCAATCCGAAGAGAAAGTTGTAGAAATATGCTCGACGATGGTATTGCGATAAACGGTACGATCCTTTCCATATCGGGCCCGTCATGCCCGCAGGACACTTGGCCTTTGCAGAACTCGCTCTTGTGGTTCGTGAGAAAAGGGTGCTGTTTATAATTTGTTAAAATTTGTACAAATACTCTTCGCCAACAGTGTGTTTTAGCACACACGATGATTTGGCAGCACGACGAGGCCAGATTAACGTGAATTAAAGTGTTTCGTGTTCCCGGCAATCCTTTTTCCAGCTGTAAGAGTCGTTTTGCAAAACCGATGACATTGGTAGGAAAATTGTTCTGTCACTATTCGTTCCCCACGCGTCGGTGGAAACAAAAACGGAAAACGTCAACATTTCCCCCTCCTGTGCCGCTGCAAACAGTGGTAAATATTTGAAGAACACACAAATACTTGTCAGCCCGTCGACCTTAACTCGATGATTGCCTCGCGCGAAAATCCTAGGGACAGGAACGAATCGCAACAAGGGGGAAGCTAGTTTTTCCGAATGAAATATAAGTTTTTGATTTACGACCAGTCGCTCCACTCGCGACGGAAAATAGCGTGCCGCACTTGGTAACTCAACGAAAGCTCCCCCGGCTATGCTTCCGATGCCCGCGATTCCCTTGGTTCAGGAAATAATCCGAAACAAACCAATCATTTTGGCTCGGGGTTTTTCTTCCACACCCACCCGGGGTGAAACGGGTTTGCTCGACTTCTCCGGCACCAGGTCCGGGGTCCTGATGCAACCGAACGGCCATTTATATTCACACGACGCAAGGATTACGATTTTTGTCACCTTCATTATCCTCCCGTGAGTTGGCGGTTTCTTCCGGGGCGACACTGTTGGGATCCTTTGGAGCGACGGTCGTTTCTTGGCGAATCTTTTCTTCCGTTTCCCATGTGGTGGCATTCTTGTTTCTTTTTGCCTTTCCGTACGGAAAGGTTTCAGCTTGTTTTACTCTTCCCCCATGCCATACATTCGATTTATCCCTTTTCCGTTTCCTTTTGCACCCCCGGTTTCGACGCCGTCGTCCTTCTTAAAAGGCATTACTCGTGCATATTTACCCTGCACCATCAAAAGGGGTTCCTAGTGGAACGTGTGGAAGCATTGCTCCGTTTTCCCATCGATTTACGGTAGCGTTCGGTTGAAAGTATCTGCTTTTAACACCCTTCGCCCTGTTTTTACACCCTTTCCGAGCCAATGTTTTCCTATTTTTCTCTTCCGTGCCTGGGAGGTGGAAGGAGAAAAGGTGGTTAAAATAAATTATCCAACGGTTGTTTTGACATTTCGAAGCAGGACGCCGACGCGCCCCGCCGTGGGTTTCTTTCGTCCCGAATTGGGTTGAACTTTTCCCATTCCTCGCACGACGCGGTGTGAAATGGTGCACCGGTTTCTTTGCCGACTCGCCTCGGTTTATGTGTCGAGGGCGTATCGTTATGCTTTGACGTTTTTACGTTGCTCTTTTGCTTTCCATTTTCCGCTCCCCCTCATGGTTTGGGCGTTTTGCGATGGGTTTGATGTTTCGTATGCATGTTTGATGAATTTGTTGCGCCTTGCGCCAGCGCTTTTAGAGGGGTTGGGGGAAAGTAGGAAAACGATGGTAATAAACGGCACTCAACGGCATGATTGACCGAGAATCTTGTTTTCGGAAAGGCCACTTGTCAGTCGGCGAAACATCGATACATTGCTGGTAACGGCTCGATATTGATTGAGGGCTCCAACCATTTGATTTCAACACGATTACTCTACAAATTGTAAAAATTATACCGACAATTCTACGGCACCTATTCACGATGCCATCCGTGACCATTTAAATACTTCTAGTCTTTTAAACTATACGATCTAAAATGACCTGTATTGACAGTAGATGGTACATGAAACGCGTTTAACTTCCTTCCGGAAGGAAGTTTAATTATTGCGCACAGGATTTTCCACAATTTTCCCTCCCTACAAAACGAAGATCTGTATAAGTGGTAAACAAACAGAAATAAAAAAGAACCGTGTGCGCAATTGATTTCCTGTGTTAAAAGAAAAAATGGAAACAAACACGTAGATTTTATTTTATTGTAGATGACATACGAGAGATTTTGCAGAAAAATTGAAATCAATTGGGATAAAGATTTAAAAAAATTAGTTGAAAAAAAGAAAGTAAAAACAAACGTATGTTGATGATGATGATGATGGGATGAAATATTTCATTCCATTTCCATTCCACAGGTGGATGCGGTGGATTGGAATGGATGATTCCATCTGTGTTTGTGTGTGCGTCTGGACGTGATAAATCAAATGATCCGTCGAAGGAAAATGGTATGAAAAACTATGAAAACCGATCGAAGGAAAAATACAACAATAGAACACATATCATCACCCAATTTTTCCGCAGGATGTCGGTGAAAAAAATCGAACACGGTTTCAGTAATGAATCGCGGAATTCCGTCAATCGGAATAAAGTGAAATCAACGGCGAAACAATCAGCCCGCCCCGCGGGTTGGTGTGTGGTGCAAACATTTTTGCATTCCCGGACACGGCAGAAAATTGAAGGCACTGTGGAAAACAATAATGAACGCTGTGCTATTGAAAGCCTACGCTTTTGGGACGGCGCTGAGGAAGACTCCTCCCCAGGAGGATGGTAGTTTTGGGGAGACTATTGTAAGTGTCATCACCAACACGATGGCCATCGATCTCTCGGTCGCTGGCCCTGTTGCTGGTAGGGTGGTTGATGTTGTACCAGTATTAATATTAACATCGTGTTCATGCTCAACACGACGGGGAACGTGGCGTATGCATGACTGAGTTTGATTTGTTCGCGCGTGCCCTGATGAGAAGCGAGTGCAATTTATTTTCGTACGGGAGTTGGTTGCGGAGCGTTAGAGGCCGATCTGACAGCCGGAGGCTCGAATGGGAAATGGGGTTGTGTTTAATACGCGCATACCTGACGTGGCCCAAATCGGGACGGGAGGGTTCGTAAATAATAAACATCAATATGTTGCAGCAGCAAACGGAGCCGATTGAACACGCTTTTTGACATGCTTTGCCCGCGGGCGGCCTTGATTGTGCGCTTAATTAATGCGCTCCCAGGGGGTGCGTTTGCGCTTCCCCATTGAACGGAGGTTGCTGCACAATGAACCCTACCGGATACCAACAGGTTTCTCGGTGCCCGATTTCAGTTAAACGTTGATCCTTTGTTTATTGGTTGGGTGTTACGAAGAGTAGTTCTATAGTTTAAGGTTTCCTTCAATCACTGAATATTTAAACCTTTCAGATTCATTTTTGACGTTCTTTGAAGTTCAATGATATGGATATTTGCATGTAGTTTTCTCCCTGTAAAAGGGATTTTAAACGATTTTCAGTTTTTTACATGGAATTTTATTCCACCATTGAAGGGTGAATTTGTTTTTGTGAACATTTAGTTGTTAATTATTTTCGCTTTGAAGTGGAATCCCTCGAGTCTTTTGACCGGTTTTGGCCTGATTATTTTCTATCCATTCAACTAGCTCATGGAACAATAAGTTTAAACACTGAAGAAACAGAACAGAAATGAAAAAGAAAAGCATAACTTTTCCGTAACCCTTTAAGCATACCATGGCTCATTAACTAGAAACCAAAGATAACCTGCGCTCATGGAGATAAAAACAGTAGCAAGTAATTAAATCTCGATCGAGTTTACAATTTTGCCATGATCCGTTAATTATTGCCAAGGGTGCTTAGCGTCGGGAATTGTTTTTCTTCGATTTGTCAACCCAACGGATGTCGTGTCAGGCGAAGTAGTTGTACAAATGGAAAAAAGTCAAAACAAAAATAATCACACAACAAAAGCTCATAGTTGCAGGCAAATTATCTTTACAGCGAAAACTTGTTTCGCTTCAGTCAAACAAATGGCTGCACAGATTGAACGCTCACGTACGGTCCCGGGTTTCCGGTTGTGCTAGCTGGATGTGTTTTCCGACCTCTGTGTGCTGCTTCCTTCGCAGTCGAGGAATCGAGGATTGTTGCTGCCTCCGATTGCTGCCCTTCCACGTTGGTCTAGCAGCACCGATGGGGAACGAAAAAGGTAAACACCGGCACCGGAAACTTGTTTGCATCCCTCATTCACTGGCAATCATTTAAATTTCAATACTGCAACCCTTTCGGGCTTGCCTCCGGTCGCGAGATTGGAGGAAGAAAACAGGACGGTTCCCCGATTCCACCCCCAACTCATGGAACCGTGTTTTTTTCATTCCGTTTCCCATCGTCGGAGATCGTCTCGGGCACCATCGCATCGATCGATTCGGTCTGTGCAGCCGTGTGTAGCACAAATGGTATTCTTCCGTTCCATTTCGTCGGTACTGTGCGAAGGGTATTGTATTTCATCCGCTCATATCTATCAATATGTGTGTGTGATGCTGAAGGAATGCAATATATATTTGCAGCACAAACGCGAGCAGGAGGTTGGGACGGCTTGGAAGAGCATTAGACATCGTGCCGGGATGGTCGGAATGTTATGCTAACGATCACTTGATTGCGCACCGTAAGGAAACTGCCAACTTTACGGGGGAGGGCATCGGCGTATCGATGCATTTAGCCGTTGCAACTGGTTGATGCTCAATCAATCAGAAACTAATGCTTGCATTGTTACTGTCACCGTTCGGGTGAATTTATTCACCACGAACAGTTTACAACTAATCGACGGTTTGGATTTAATGATAAAGTTCTTATTCTAGCACGATCGATCAGTTTAGTTTTTCGCTCACTCACCGATTATCGATGAACGAAATTATCTGAAGCTCGGTAACTTTTCATCGTTCCTTTCCTGGAAAGCGGATGTTTACCTTTGATGCATGGCAAATGGAGCAACTACTGCTCCCTGGCAGGAGCCACCGGGGCAATCCTGTTTGCTCCTGTAAGTCACGTAGGAAATGCATATATTTACGTTAAGCTTTGCATATGATACGTTACATGATAAGTGCTATCAGCGACAGTCATGCAGAACGAACGAAATACGGAACATGCACCGGAATTCGTATAGAATTCCTACAATACAAATGGATTCGCCTTTAGCCTCGGAGAAAAGAGGAAAACCGATGCCGAATACCGGAGACCTTACGGTACGGTAAGGACGCCCCAAAGACCTACGATGTCTAAAAGGATATAGCATTATACGGTTCCACCGACTGATTTGTCTCAGAATTTTTAGTGTTTTCTCTCCGCTTAGTTCCGACATCGTTGTTGCGCCGGTCACGGCCACGAAGCTCCCTTTACCGCGGGTCGACTCTTCGTGGATCCGGTGTTGGAAATGATGCTGATTTTACTTTCACCGACCCGTTGAAAAAAAGGGATGAACCCCTTTTGGCCGGTGTACAGGTGTACAATCCTTCCTCCCAACCCATGACCCGTGACTAGTTTTGACTGTTACCACCCGGAACTGTGGGAGAACTTCGCCAACCGCAACCGGGTCGAGTCTGGCAGTGTTTTCAGTTTGTCGTTTGAATTTTTCAGCAGCCATCCAATATATTCGAAGAGATTCACTCTCGTGCTTGGGCGTCGTCTTGGTTAGGGTTGTGCGATACCTGCCGGGGCGAAGGTCAGAATGTATGTGCCGTGCAAGCGGATCATTGTTTGGTGAAAGCGACAGAAAAGCTGCATGCAACTGGTGTGGAAAATGTTGAGCAGTAAGTGTGGTGAAATATTTAACAAGCGCTCGTAATCGTTATGGGTGAAGCCTTTCGAGGTTGCTGATAGCTTAGGAGCTTTCCGTAAAGACTGACAAATGTGACTGACGCTCGACAGAGATCTTTTAACGACGAAGTTGTGAGAGGAAACTAGATGAAGGTTGCTTACGTTAAAGGAGTGTTTGTGAAGACCGCTTGCTACAAGAAGTGGATTTGTGAAATTAAAGATTTAATTCCACTTAAACGTGGAAAAAACACATGAGCCGTACACCACAGGTGCGTAATAATCGCGTCGATTTGCTACCTCGGCAATAAAATCGAACGCCAATAAGTAAAACACTAACGAAAACAACACCATTTACGTCGGCGAAATGGTGACATTTTCCTTTTACGACCACCACGCGCCGAACCACCGGTGCCGATCGTGACGAAAGAGGTGACAATTTTCCTACCATCAACACGCAAACCGCCTCCACCTTCGCGAGCCGTCGAGCCATCATTTTCACCTAAAACACCAAAAGCGGTTACAGGTTACGTGATCGAATGTCCCCGATAAAGTGTTCCCTCGCGAAAGCGAAGAGACCCGACGGAAGGTGCATGTGGTCCTTGCCGGAGATCGTAATCGTAGCAGCATTTCTGGTCATTAGCCATTTCCAGCACCGGGATAGTTGATACCGCCCCCGACTTGATGAGTCTACGCCCGATCGGTTGGCCCCAGTCTCATCAACGGTTTCGCCGCGCTCTCGGTTTCGGGTTCGTGTTCCGGCATCTTAAGGCCGGCGTTAAATTGTGGCAGTAACGCAAGCCTTTCCTCGCAAGCACAGCTTCGACGCCAGGTTCGTTCGGTGTGTTCCCATTTCGAAACATAAATTAATTAAAGACGTTGGACGGCCCTTCATTTGGCCAATTAGTCATCTCCTCGTCGGGACCGGGACCGGGGATGGCCGAGTTTGCCGAGCGAATGATGAGCGATACTTAGCGGTTTTTACGACTAGACGAGCGAAACTCGTTAACGGGCATGAACGGGCGAGAAATCTATTTTAAATTGAGCTTCCGCACGCGCTGCCCCGAACTCGTGGAGGTGTCGGTGGGCTTTGGGTACTTTTTACCCACCCTTGGTGTTCATTAGTGTGCGGCTGCTCGAGTGGGTAAGCTTCTTTTGCCAGGTTTGGTTTTGAAGGGGGAGAAAAAAAAGAAAAACTGAAGCGTCCTGCAGACATCGTAGTTTTTCGGTGCGATTTACGTCACAGTGATTTCGGAGTCGTAAACATCAATATGCTTCCTGTGGTGTGGGTGGAAAACATCGTTGGACATGCGAGGAGCTGGAGGAAAGGACGGGAAGGAGGGTAATAGGCAGCGTGAAGCAGGATAGATTTATTCCTGTTTTTTATTCGCGCACATAATCATAAAAACCCGGCTGAGGGAAAATTAATATGAAACAGTAAACCTTTTGTGCCGGAGAAGGAGTGACTTTCGTATTGTTGTTTGTGTTGCCATTATCGCCAGGCAGTTGGTTATGCCAGATGGTTCTGATAACATTTTCTAACAAGCAATGTAAATCCTTCTTGGAATCGTAAAAATAACATTGTTATTTCAGCTTTGCAGCGTCCCCATCATCCTTGTCTTTGCTGCACAGAAAGCCGCTCATAAAAACACATAAAATCTTCGTTGGGATACAATCGAGGGATTATGAATTTTGAATTTTCATTGAATGTAAGGTAAAGATTTGATACAATCTTCTCTCAATCTCTTAGGGTAAAGATTTGACAGAATGAATTTTGGTTTAGTGACAAAATAGCAGCTAACTATTGATGTTTTGAAAGACAATAGGGTTGTACTTGTGCTTAAAGCTTTTAGTTATTCAAACTCCCGGTGTTACGAAATGATGACTACCGATCTACAATATAGTGATATTTGGACACAGCAAGTCTCTTCGGAGAGCTTTTCGTAAAACTATCAACTTCACACAACTTAATTTGAATTCCTTACGGTAAAAATATTCTAGAATAAGCATCGATGTTTGTTCCCAAATTCCAATTCGAAATTTTTCAAGACTCAGGTCCTTCTCAGTTCGCTAAGTTTTCATCGGACGCATTTGTGTAAAATGGTGTTTCACATACACACATACACTCGTTTTCCGGCGGTGCTGGTCATTCGCATGACGACGACGGCCAATGACTTCGAAGAGCTCTTTCAGCGCGCCGTTCCACGCGGCATCAATCATTAGTGTTTTGCGACTTCTGCGAACGAAAGATGCACTTCAGATGAAAGCCGGCCATAATCTAATTATTCATCATCGTTTACGTTGAGTGACAGCTTGACCGGCGAGCGTACGATCGAACGCGAGTTCGGTTCCTACCGCCAAGAAGCGCCAAACGTCGATGGTGCTGCAATCGAACTCCCGCTTCGATGAGATCGGCCTTTTGAAACCGGGTCTATACCGGGTGCACACCGTGCATTGCACGGCAAACCATCGGCCCTGGGGTTGGCTGGCTGGCTGACTGGCCGGGATACATTTGCATCCGTAATCGGATTTACGCGATTCAATTATCTGCTCGCCCGCGTTCCGTGCCCGGTGCTTCGAATGGCGAGCGAAACGCGCTCCTGAGCCACGGTAACCGAGGAATAGCGAGGCACGCAAATTGGCAGGTGAATCAGGAGGGCTGATTGTGCTCGGAACTGTCAACTGGCCCGGTCGAGTCGGGTCGAGTCGGGTGTGATTGAAAAGCTGCACCGTGGGTGAGCTTTTTACAATGTACATGCACTTGGAAATAATTGCAATGCGATGCCGATGTAACTGCTACTTCGACTACCGGCCGATCGGCTCGGGTGGAAAACACGGGTTTTGAACCAGCCTAGGCGAAGAAGAGTACCATTCAACCATCGAGGTGGCTTGAAACCAAATGATTGTTCCCCGTGGGGAAGGACGAGGGAAATCATAAGCATCGCTGGAAGTGACCTGGTGGGGTAAATGATGCCAATTTGATTCAAGCAGACGCAGGTACTGCAAATGGTGGTTTGCACACGAGTCGTTTCGTGCAGGAAATACGGAGAGATTGATTGCGTTCGATTTAGACGCAGGGGAGGCTAAGGTCGGATGATTTGCGCATTGCGGAAAGGTATAATTTTTAAGGCTAATGCCCTTTCTGTGGACCTCCAATTGTGTGACGGAACAGTGAGGTTTTCTGGTGAATTTAATTTATCATTCACTTAGATTCTCAGTACTGTTTTAAGAGGGCGGTAAAAAAATAGCTTTCAGTTGACAGACCTAATAATGATGGAGGTGTATTAAATAAAGTTGACTCAATTGCCATAATGGTGATTTTAGGGGTCTGTTAACATCGTTTACTTTGTAAGATTGACCAAACGATCATGTATTATAGGGTAGACTAACTTTACACCCCGGCGTTGCTCGGTTAAGTAGGGGGGTGTAGAAAATAATTATTAAAAAGTTCTAAAGTTCCCCTTTCCGATAACACTTTCATAAGCAAACTGGTCAAAATCCAGTTCAGGACCTACATTTTATGATATTTAGTTATTTTGAGAGGCTTTATTTGATAGTTACAACAACGGAATATTTAAAATGATTAATATTTCATCGATTTTGATTGATTGAAATGATTGATTAACCCTCATTTTGATAAATAGTCCTTGATAAACCTTGGTCGCTGTAATTGGATTATAGTTTGTTTATTTGTGTTAGTAAAACTGAGCTGAAAATGAAACATTTAGATGATTTTATTATATAAAGGAATCAATTAAACGTTCAACATCTTCTGCAGTGAATAATTGTCGGTTCAGTATTGCTTAGTGAATACAAAACTCCATACAAAATAAAATCATCTTGGTAGATTGCTTGTTTAAAGGAATGAAACATAATATTGGAGAAAAAATCCTATACCGTAAATCAGGTAACCATGGCGATTGTTAGCGAACTCCGGAAACCGGCTACGTTTTCCCAACCGCACCATGCAACCCCTCGGGGTCGTTTTAGGTTGGGATTTGTTACAGAAAATAAACGCAAGAACCCATGGGCGCTCGCCTGGTACTGAATTGCATCCAAGCAGGCAAATTGCACCACAATTAACAATATACCACGCTGTTGGCTCACGGGCAAGTGCAACGGGCGGAGGCAAGGTGTTGGCTGGGTAAAGTGCTCGGAAAGCGCTTACGGCCGTCGCCGCGAGCCGAGCGGAAGCGCAGCAACCGAGTGCAATAGAAAATTATGTAGCGCTAAATGATGCAATGACGTGCCGGGGCACCATTTAGCCGGGGTGGTAACAATTTTCACACGAAGGTCTTTCTCCCGATCGGAGCGAATGGGATGGAGCTGAGTGCCGCACCGAACAAGGGCAGGCGAAAGGGCTTTGGGAAAGTTTTCCTTCGCTTTGCTCGCGGCACGCCGGGGCTGAGGTGCAGCGCCTTTTTACTGTAATAAATTTTTATTTTCCGATACTGTGCCAGGATGATTGATAAGGAACAGCTTGCGCTCGTGGCACGAACGAGATTTTTTTGTGTCTTACTGTCATACAGTTTAACTAATGGTATTTGTGGTCATTACGATATGATTGATTGCGTGCACGGAGGGGTGGCAGCAAAACAAACATGAATTTTTCATCCCTACCTGTGAACTAGTTTCCACACTCGTTGTGTGATAGCTGCCTTCCTGTGATGTTTTTTTTTTTTAATATTTTACCAAAAATGCGCGATGTTGGTCAAAGCTGCCACGAGACAAGTTGATTTGAAACGTTCCCTTTTTGTTTGCAAAAATGATGATGGAAATGAAAAGTAATGCTTTCAATTGCGTTGACCGACCCGTGAAGTTTCGCAAAAGTTTTCCATCCAGTGCCCTTTCATTTTCCATTTGGATGCAACCTTCGTGCGGTTCGTTCCAATTAAGAAGACATTAAAATGAAATTAGGAAATAATTGGTGGGAAAAAGATGTGCTTCTTTTTTCCCGTACCCATCCCAGCTCCCGTTTAATGCATGAGACCGTGTTTTTCCAGCGGCGAATTACTTTACCGTTACGACGGAACCGGATGTTGGCTGGTGCCATCACTCACTGGTGGTTTTTCTTCCCGTTCGCCCGAAGCTAGGGATTTTTTAAAACATTTTCTAGTGATATCCATCCATTCTGAAAGGTTTCCTTAGCATTCGGTTGATCGAGAGGGTTCTTTAGTAAGGATTAGGATACATCTTGGGGCGAATGGGAGGGATGTGCTTTTGGATCACCTAAACATCCTTGCCCGAGGCGTAGTTGTGATGCTTTGGCGTAATTAAGCTTATTTTTTGTTTCAAATTAAATAATTTTGGGTTTTTATTATGGTTTAAAGCTTTGAATCAAATTTATTTGACAACAATTTATTTTCTCGTATTGCACTACTGTATAAGAAAGCAGTTATAATTGAAACATAAAGAAGCTTGAAGGTAAAGATATATTACTCGCTTTATCGTAATGTTCTAACTTTCATCTTGTGCAGTGAATTTTCTCTTCGAAAAAACTAGAACGCGTTAGAGAAACGAGTTTCTCCCCCTTTAACTCATCCACAAGGTGTGCAAAGCACTGACCTTAGTTATTGGCCAATTTGAGCAGCTGCTAGGTGAACTATTTTCTGCCCGAGCACGATGCTGCAGACGGTGCATTGCCGGCCGAGCGTCCATACTTTGCGTCATTACTTGACTAATATCGAAACGCTTTCTCAGTCCGTCCCATTTGCCCATCCCTACAGCGAAAGGGATAGTGTTTTGGGCGGGTGGGAGTGCAACCAACCTTCGAGCGGCTCACTGGCGTTGTGGGCAAACGTTCTTATAAATCATTTTAATAGTTTTCACACTCATCTTTCAGGGATTCGTACATCTTCATTACGATAATTTACGCCACCGTTAACCCCGTTGGCACTCTGGCAACCGGAGCCTAGGCTCATTTGCACCAGCAACGTTAACTGCTCACTACTTTTGACCTGACGTTGGGTTTGCATTTTCCGGCGCTGGTGGCGTTTAGTTGTGCGGTTTTTCCCTCCCCACAGCCGGCACAAATGAATTGTTCTGTCTAATGGAGGGTGATAAGAGGAGTGGGGAAGGGGGGAAGGGGTCTATGGTGGAATGCATCCTGAATGGTAACTGAGGAAATAGGTTTGAGGTTTTCTTTCGATTTTGTATTGTGAGTGTAAACTATGTTTGAAATCTTTATATGTTCTTTTATGTGGTTTTTACATCTTTTGCTTTTCCAGCACCATTGAAACATGTTTGGTGTTACATCTGAGAATATTTAAATCATTCTCATTTCAACTCTCTATTTCAAAAGATTTTTCATCTGAACAAAACTCACATCTCGGTGAGGCCCAGTCTTCCTTTCACACGCTTTGCCATTTCCGGTGATCGGTAAAGCTTAGAATGCATCATAAAAACCGCATTGCGTTACCACCAGCCTTTCAAGAGTTCGTTTCCGCATCTGAAGTAAAAGGTGTTTGAATAGCATTTTCTCACCCTATACGACCTTAGCAAAGTGGGAGCTTTCCAGTTTTTCATGCGGTTTGCTCACACCATACTACCATTGTGTGAAACATATTTTTCCCACACCACAACAGGTCGCATGGGAACGTTCGTATATACCAGAATAGTTGAGTGATCGGTAAAACTGGGCACGTGTGTATGTGCGGGGTCTTTTCTTCACTGTTCTGTGTGAAAGATCCTTTTCCCGGAATGATGGTGACCGAGACGCGAGAATCTCATTTCTACCGTTTGGTTTTCCAGCGAAAATTGTCTGCCATTTCCCCATACCCTGAAACCCTTTTCTTTTGTATGTTACGGCGACGAGATGACCAGACTAGGTCTATAAATTATCCAGAATTTCCGTAACCAGCTTCGTGGCTACGGTTCTCGCGTGAGCGCTGGTCGCTGGCTTTTTGTGGTCGCCCAGAAGCAATCGAACCAGAATCGCTCTTACACCGACGTGCCGCTTCGGTTGTTTGCGCCCGGGAAATGTGTTCGTGTTTCCAGAACGTAGCTCCATTCTCATGGCCTTTTGAGCGCGGACAATGGCGTTGCCTAGGAAAGTGTCCTTTCAAGTGGCTGATGAAAGTTCCTGCGGAAGCGAATGCTTTATGTGACCAGATATGGTCTGCTGCGGTGGTAGTTGTTCGTTTTGCTTGTCACGGTAGGATTTATTCGCAAAATGAAGGGACTTTTATGATTTGGTTTGCGAAATTCAAATACACTAAGTTAGACCAACGACTGAACAATTACCAACATTATTTTTAATTTTGTTATAAAACAACGAAATTTACTGTTTTTAGCTTTGATGACAGATCAGACGTAAAATGTTGTTATTTTTAACTTAAGGTTAATGCTTAATCTTACGTAATTATTGTTATTATTATAGGCTTGATTTGTAAGCTGCCTGAATTCCATTCCTATACCTTATACCATAGCATTTGAGATTAATTTTCTCAGACGAGTCAAGTAACGTACTTTGCTTGATACCGTTGCTTGGATCGAAATTGCATCGACCATGGGTTGTCCTCATCTTGCGTACGCGCCGTTCCTTTCACTGTGTCCTTGATCCAAGCGACGATGACAGCGGTTTACGGTTTTCCCCATCGGCCATCGAATGTCAGCGCGCTTAAGCCTTCCCGCCGGATCACATTGAAATTCCTCTTCCGCTGCATGTGCCTTGCAGTCTCCCGGATGGCGCATCCACAGGACATCCGGTGTACATTCTGTTCGGGAGAGGCTGGGAAAGCAGACGCACAAGATAATGAATGTAGACGTCATAGTTAATTATGCCTAGATTATCGTGGTTTAATGGTTTGATCCAAACTCGCGCACAATAATGGAGCATCGCCTGGTGGCTGTGCTTTCCGTTGGACAAATTTTGATTCCTGGCCCCCCCCGGATGTGCTGGAAAATTGTCAGCCCATGGCTCGGCACTGGTCAATCGGTCAACGGCCAGTGGTGTGTGAAATTTCACATCACGATATCGGTGCTCGGATAGTGCGTATAACCGCTTCGTGGTAATCACGGGAAGCGGCCGGTAAAGGTAACCTCCGGAAGGGTGGTTATTCAATTCCGGATCGTTCCGGTCAGGGTAAACCGGTACATTTCCGTACCTGGGATTGGGTGGGGGGTAGCTGGGTGTGGGTAAATAATTGTAAACCCGCTCGCCTCCCTCTTTTTGATCCATGGAAACCAATCTAATGGAATTGATCACTCGAGGACACGATCGCCGCATGGTAGATTCCGTGGCTTTTCCAAACCATGTATTGATGTTCATCAATCTCGACCGAGCTAGTATCGACAGGATCACCGACCGCACGCTGTGAGTAGATCAGAATGAGAGATGTCCTATTGCAGTGCCAGGGGAATATTCACTTTCCACCGGAACCGCACTATCTGTTCTTTGTTCCACGAAGAGCAAACCACCCGCAGTGGGCGACGGGCATGCATCGAAAGCTAGCCAACAATAAAACCAATCTACCCAACGGTTGGTCGCCGACCAGTCACCGTTCATTATCGCGCACACATCGTCGGGTTCGTTTGGGTTTGGCACCTATGGGTTAAGGCATACCATAATTAAATCAAAACAATTCCAAGACGCCCCACTGGAAGCGAACGAAAGCCGACGGGCCATCGGTATGCTTTCGAGGCGGACAAATTCATTCACGTTTCGATCAACCCCGGGCAAGCGTGGGATCCTTTGTCAAAGATTGGACATGACATGGTGGTTTTGCCAAGCAGCCGCACATCCCGGCTGATATAATTGCGCTGCCCGGGGTAGATTAATTCACTCGTGTTATTGCAAGCGTTAAAAGGGACTGTTGTAGTTTGCTTCTCAGAAGGGCTCAGGTTAATGAAAACGTCCGAGGATGCGCCACGAAAACTTCGATGGAATTTTACATTCGTAGAAGAAGTGATTGTTTTTGGAAGCGCACGCATTGTTTGGCTTGGAGTTGATTGTAATAGTTTGGAAAAGCAGCGCCTCTTTCGCACGACTTAGGTCAAGTACCAGGCGCCTCCATCTGAAGCAATCCTATTAAATTTCTCTTACATCATAAATTAATCGATGTACTGAGTCAAAATTCTGCACTGAAGGTAGACATAAGTATATATTGTTTTATGTACAAGTATGTGAAAAAATCAATATGAGAAAGGAAACGAAAACAATCTGGCGTGCTTTTGAGTAAAAGACCAGGCGCCTCCATTAAAATTAAGTTATATAATTGTTCAGTATTTTATCCTACAGATGATTGGTAATGATCCCGCTGGTATGATCAACATAAAATATTGAATGTGTACGTACAGCCTGAGTGAAATTAAAAAAATTGAGTTATTCAATTTTAAAACCTTGCTGTAAAACACCATGCGCCTCCATTGACCAAGCATATAATTGTTGATACCTATTAATTTTACAATCTATACCGTATATCAACTTCATTGTTTGTTTGTAGAACATTTTAAAGTCGTTGAAAGTGTTCCATTAAAGTGAAGTTTTTCTCGTTGCTAAGCTGGTACACTTTTCAAAAATTTGATATTGCACTTTCGACAAAAACCAATCTACCTTCCCGGGGCGTATGGTCAACGGTCGAAAGATTGGCACCGCCTATTGGAACGGCACGTTTCGAGGACCAAAGGGACCGTAAAGATTGATTCGCGACAATTTTACGACCCCTAATGGCAAAGATAATTAATGGATAGAATGTGCCACTGACGGGAGGATAAAATTAATCGATGCGCCTTGGCCCTGGCCAACGGATGGAGGGGTGATGAGCGGCAAGCGAGTGGGGGGACGAAACCAACCGGCCAGAAACATTTTCGTTGCCCTAAGCACCCGACAAGTGCGACTGGCAACGAATGGAAACTGCAAAACAATAGAAAATGCCACCCATCCCTGAATGTGACGCCAATGGTGAACATTGTGTGAACTTTCGTTCTTAACCGTACGACCAACAGCCCCTCTCTCCACCTCGCCTTGCCCACCACACTTTTGGTGTGCGTGTGGCAGGTTTCTGAATTTCCGATTGCAAAGGCCTAGTCAATGTGTCGGTCGGTGTGTTTGTGTGTGTGTGTGTCTTTGGAATTATGAAAAGTTTGCCGTTGCCAACAGGACATTAGCTCGTGCTTCTTCGCTTCCCGGAATGAGTAGAGCGGTAGCCGTGGCGCGCCAGAGGACACTATTAATGGTTCACTTATGTCGCGAGCCAAGATCTAGGTCAGGCTTTTATTATTGTGCGATTCATCGTGCGTTGGAACTGTGCACCGCTGCAGATGAACTCGCGTGTCCTTCCGCATCCTTTAAGCCTCCGGAAACCGTCCACAGACGATGCAACATTGAGCGCTGAAAGCGGCCAGTGTTGGCATGCATTCGTTATGGTTGTTTTTCTTTTTCGCTCACTAGCGTCCGTCGCCGTGGCCACTATTTTTCCTCGCTCGCTTTCGGGTCGGGTGTGCTTAAGGTGGTCCGAAGCTAGCGGGGCTTTGGTTCTGCAGCCTTCGAAGTGATTATCAGTGCAGTTTGGTGGCCCTGACAAATGTGCCAGCCCAGCGATTGGTGCCCCGGTTGCAGCCGTGTTCCGTTTATGAACCACACCCAGGTATCAGGGAACGGTACGTTTGAAGATTGCGTGCAGGCCGCGGTTCACGCGGCCGTTCGTTCGGTCGTTCACGCTGGAACATTTAACATTGAACCGGCGGTACGCAAACCGACCACCACGACACGCACGCATTCGCAAGCAGCGGCCAGTGCGAGGGAATGTGTGCCGTGTTTCCGGGCTCCGAAGGACGGCGCAAATGCATCGCCGCTTTTCCAACCCTCGCGTACCACGCTGAAAGCCATGCGTGGTAGGTTTGGTGGGTTTGAAGTGTATAACAACTGCCGGGAGTTTTCCGTACCAGCCTGCAACAGTGTACGATTAAACGAGGCTTAAGCAGGGAACATGTTTTGATGACCTGATAATCATAATAATAATCGTAAATGCCGTACCTGCAGTGGAAGATTGCAGCTCGTAACGTTGTGTTGATAGAGGTCAAAAGGGATAAGCAAGAGAAATAGAATAAGGTTGAAGCAAACAGAGTCCAAGAGATTTAGGAAGCTAACCAAAATTAAAGAGAAAAAAATTATTTATTAAAAGTAGAATATGTGGTATAGGCATTACACTGTTTTATTCTCCTTTCTTTCATTTTCATTTCCCGATAAAAGCTTAGTCCCGGTCTTAAAGGACCGACTTTCAACGTTCAGGAAATAGAAAAAGGTAAATAATAGGCAAGAAATGAAGAGAAGGTTTGACTCTTTCAAATATTTGAAACATTAAATGAAGGAAAATATCAACGACCCTATGCGGGGTCTATCGATATGTTGGACAAAACACCCGAGATGTCGAGAGAACACAACAACCGGCGAAATGAATGAAATGTATCATTAATTTATTGGTGAAATTCAGCATAGTTTTTTTATTCAAAATTTTAAAGGGGTAAGCAAAATAAACCAAACGCTACTACCGTATCAGTACAATGATTGGCTATGTTGGTGTTAAGAACCGTTCAATTATTCTAATTTCTGAAATTTGGATCGAGCCAGTTCAATTTTCTTGGAAATTATAATCCATTGTGAAGTAGCAGTTTTGCTTCTTCGATTCTTCCGGAAATCATAATTTGCTAAGACTTCCTTCCCGGAAGCTGGTTTTGAACCTTCCAGGGAAGGTCGTACCGCTTGCCGATGGGCTAATCGTGTTCCGGGACCAAAGTTTCATGCGATCGTTCGATTTGTAAGTCGCTTGTCGAGTTCGTGGTAGAGGGTGGCTTCTACCCTTCGGCAAAAGGGGGTAATGCTTATTCTTTGGAATACGGAAAATCAATTAATTCTCGAGCGAGACACTCCGCTGAAACTTGCTCGATGCGGTATCGATTGGTAAAGTTTCGTTCCAGCCTGGCGTTAGCGGGCTGGGTCCTCGAGAAAGGCAAAGTTTGAATGCCGAAAGTTCAAAGATCGATTTGAAGAAAACAACACCGCACAGGCGTTGTACACAACTTCTATCCGCTAAATCGCCAAATAGCGCTCCCCGACCTACAAGTTCCGCCATGTCTTGGTGCGAGAGTGATGGTGATGGAAAACTCATCGGCTTCGGTGCAACGGTGCAATGGTTCAGAAAATGTGGCAATCGAGAGTAAATGATGATATTAATGCACAGTCGTTGCCGCCTTTATGAGACTGCCGGCTCTCGGCGCATTAGGATACCAATTAGTGCTGGTAGGTTTAGGGCGGAAGCTCTGCAAACTGCACGGTGGGCAAAAACGACCGACGGCATCTGATGCAAGCCGGCGCCGGCGGTGGGCACAAGTTGCGGGTTTTAATTAAAATAGTTTTTCATTGGCAAAACCGTTGCACAAACGCTCGATGATGGCGTTCGGTGTGCGCCAAGATGCGCCGCCATCGTAGAGGCGAGTCGAAGAAGGTCGCCAGGACCGCCTGCCAGCCCGGAGTCCAGCCGGAAATTACTGCGCCCTGTGGTCAACGCTCAAAGTGCACCGTGCTGGTCGGGTTGCGAAAACTTGCCCCATCTGGGGGAAAAGGCAGCGTGGCGGATGTAGGTATGTGGTCGGACGATGTATGGTCGGGTTTGTTTCCGTCGATGGAAAGTTCGAGACGGTGGATCCGAACTCGGATTGGCGATGGTGTTGTTGAGCGTTGCAATATTACGATAACGAATTGTTCGGTTCGTTTATGGTCGATACAATGGGTGAATTTTCTGGAACAATCGAACCATTTCGGAAGATTGCATCCCATCGTTGGAGATCGTTATATTCAGTGTTATGTCTTTTCTGGGAATTTCAACTAGTAATTATGCGAGCTATTTCCAACGGTCCAATTCATCTAATTCTTATCAAACTATTGAGCTGGAAATCAAAACACTCGGATGTGGTGATTGAGAATGATGATAAATTATGCTACAATTCAACAAAAGTAATTTGTATCCCTAAAGTTATAATTTTACTTCTGAAGGACATAACTACCAAAAAGTTGGTTCTCTTGTAAAAAAAAAGCTTGCGTTCTGTAGAACAAACGTAGGACATTATTTATTTTGAAAACGAAACATTTTTCCCAGTAACAGTTGTATAGCCAAATTGCATATGTGTATTTATAAACATTATTTTTGGGTCAATTTGCAAGTCCATCGGGAATTGGATTTTTTGTTGATATTCAGGCATTTTTGTTTCAATTAATCAATGATTTAGTTTTTCATACATTTGAATATATTCATGCATTATATTCATGTATTAATGAATCAGCATTCGTTACGTTTGAAAAACGTAAGCCTTATTAACAAAAATAAATCAAACTATTAAATGCAATATTAATTCAAGAATTTTCTAAACTTGCCTCTTTGCTACACTTTTATATTTTCCTTCTTCAGCTCCTTAAAGCGTGTCCCCGTGTCCGATTGAGTTCAATTTGTCGTGTGTTGATCCCTTAGGATCTGTCTGCGACACTTACCAGGCTGAAAATATATGGCTAGTGTTGACAAGCGAGAAAGAGTTTTGTGGCCTACGAAGCTCGGGAAGTTCATCTGGGGTGAAACATTTTCACCCGATAGGAGTTTTTTGCTCCACCCTGTGTTTTCTTCCACAAGACTGCACTTCTTCGCCCCTCGGTATATCATCTTCTCGGTGCCATCTTCACGCTGCCGAACACACTGACACAATGCAGTGGCTTGGGTATTTGCAGAAGAAAAAATAATCTTACCTCTCTTCCCGGCTAGTACCAAAGAAGGCTCAAAACCTGGTGAGTCTGGTGGAAGAATGCGCCACAATGTTGTTCTTCTTCCGGCGGCTTAATCTTTTCCTTTCGGGTTTATATTTGCCACAAGCAGGAGATAAGATTTTGGTCGGCTTAGCCACGGGAATAAAATCAGACCGTTCGTTCGGCAGCCGGGTCGTCCCAGGATCGTGACCCCCAATGTATTTGAAGGCTTTTCCGTTTGCGTGATGGCAAGATTTGGGTTGTGGCGACGTAGAAAGCAGAGAATACCAAACTCTACAGCCCTCCGGATGGGACGTACTCACCGAAAGCTTGCGACACAGAGCGCACTTGTGTGGGAAGTCAAGTGTCGTTTTTCTCACATTAAGAGTCCGTTTAAATTCGCAGGGATTTTTTAGTACTTTCCTTTTCACGCCCCGTTTCCAAACAGTGGATACCGAACTGTGCCAAAATGGACGTTATTACGGTTTGGTAGGATTTGTTCGCTAAAACGACGTTACTGGAAAGTAGAGACCGTTGAAGTGAGGAGGCAAATTGATACAAATCCAGGTCCTAGACTTTTATTTGGCAAAATCCAAACTCGTCCAAACCCGCCAGGAATTGGTGAATTTGAGTGTTTTAGTTTAAGAATTAAATTTAGTTTGTCCAAAGATTCTTTATTAGAATTTTAGTTCATATTTTGAGTAAAGTCAATGGATGGACAGTATCCTGATGATTTTTCTTCCATATTTTCTTTTAATTTTACTTCTTTACTCCTTTTGCATCCAGCGCTGAATCACTCAAAACGTTACCCCCGTTTTCATTAACAAAATAGTTACTTTATATGTCATTGAAAGTTATTTAAGTGCTCTAGATTAAGATGAAAGAACGATGCAGACGTACGAGGAGCTACGTCAGACAAAATGCGCTTTGAAGCTGTAGCATTATTAAACTAAGAAACTGTTGTCGATATTCTTCATTAAAAAGTAGATCAAACTGCTTTTCAAGGTAATTCGGATATTGATATTACCTATATTCAACATTCATAATCCTGGAGTGTGTGGTCATAACAAATTATTTCCTTTGCTCTAGGCTTTTTGCATAAGTAACAATGTACTATTAGGTATTCAGTATTGAGATTTCATATTGAGGTTTATGTTTTACAAGAATTATTCTGTATGTTTTCTGGATACCATCACATTTTGTTTGAGGAACATGTAAACTTCTGTGTATTTCTTAGAGCAAGCCTGTAGCGAAATTATTTCATTGTTGTTCTACAAGGCATAGAAATTCATTGCAATCGTTGCTTTCAATTTAATCTACCTTAAGAGAAGCAACACTTAAACCTAATTCTTGTTCGTTCCAACAACGCATGGTAACACGCACGTGCAAGATATACACACACATATATACGTCTTCTCGAACACCCTTCTAGGAGTTCCGGAATAAAAATGCTCTAGGTAAAGCTCTCACTCCCCCTATTCGGCTCGATTTCGACCTCTTCGACGTTCTGCAAACGGGCTCGCTTAGGTCCGGGGCTGAGGTCAGCTTACATCGTTTCGAAGATCCTTTTGTGCTGCCCCGCACAAATTGAATTAAATGCCTCCGTAGATAAGCCGTAAGTAGTGTAATCCATTAAAATGTTTAATAGTGGAAGTTGTGGGTGCATCGAATCGAAAAGGGAAGGCAAAGTGCGCCTGCGGGTCACCGGCCGACTTACTTCGACTTATGGCAGCTAAATTGCCGTTCAGATAAGGAGAGCTGTGAGAGTGCTTTCGCAACCGAGATATCGAAACCCGATGTGAACGTGGGATGGTGTATGGGTTTCGTTCCTTGGTCAAAACATTAAATGAAATGTTTGGTTTACGGTAGTATTCAATTTCTTTTCAATTCGACCCAACAATTATGAAGCAGCTATGTATGTGAGGCCGGAATGGATAGAGATTGCACGAACTAGTTTTATTTCTCAACGAGCGATTTCCTTCTGTACGTGTGGTTTTGTTGTACATTTGTATGGTTTGGTACCTTATTTTGATGAAGCGAAACGGTTACTTTCAGGGTGAAAGTAATCTCCGGTTTATTAAATGTTACACTCAATGCCGTTCGAGAATCGTTCCGTTCGATCACGTAGCTGTCTTCGTAATGGTTCACTCCTTGAATCGGGTGCGTATGTATCGTACCGTGAGGTAAAAGAGACACCCGAATCTAACCGTGCAGCTGCGGGGGAGAATTAATTGAATCCTGTGATAGACGTAATTGCAAACTAGATTTATAATCGAACTAATTATCGTCCACCGGGACGAGAAAGAAGGAGCGCTCAATGAGGCAAAAGTCATCGGAGAAAGAAACCTTCGATAAGCAATTCGATTAACGAAATCCTCTAATGATCCCACAACCCTCCACCCATCGACGTACTTCACCGGTCCAAGTGCGAGGCGGGGTATGGCCAACCGAATCCTTCCCATTTCGATCCGCGTACGCATGGCTGAGCGTGAGATAAAGGGAAGAGTTGCCCGGTTACCAGCTCGAGATTCGAGAAAACCCATCTTCCCAGCGCTGGCCAAAGCGTATCAACCCGGCAGGATCGATGAGATAGATTTATAAATTATCTCAAGCATTCCACACATTCCCGGACTGGAGTGCTTTCTGATGAGCTCAAGAAACTCCAGCCACTTCAGGATTCGATCGTTTGTCTGGTACCACTGGACCGAGAGTGAACCGGTGGACATGCCGAACATGGGTTTGGGGTAAAATTTATCGTGCCACTTAGGCGTTTAACTAATGCACTCGGCCTGCCCGGGTCAAGTAGTAGCCTAAGCATCCCAGTAATGTGTCTCATGCAAGTGGCCAGCGTTGGTACTTCGGTTTCGGAAAGTTTCCGGTAATGTCCCTTCTCTCGAGCTCCGTGAAGCGTCCTCTCCTAGATGACCGATGGCCAACATCTAAATGGCCCATTGACTTCGGGCTGTTCGTTTTTGGAAGGAGGACATCAAGGAGGTTTATTTTGTAATAGTTCTCCAGTCCAAACGTCTTCCACGGCAACAAACTATGGAAAACTATTCATTTCCGGCACGCTGAAGTGTGCTCGTGCGGTAATGCACTGCCAAAGTGCAGTGAAGTGCGTTTCTGTAGAATTCAATTAAAATAATGGATTTCCATACTTTTAACCCAAAGTAAATGTGACGAGCGGACCGAGAACCGAGTGTGATTTGGCCCGAACTGCCCTTTTCCGAGTAACGCATTAGAGACAGAGAGAGAGAGAGTGTGAGTGGACAAGGATTTTGTGTTTGTTCACGTCGCATTCGCATTCAACCCGTTTCCTAGAAGGAAAGCATTTTTCCGCATCCGCTTCTTTGTTTCACCCTTCATTCCTCCGGCAGGGCTGGAAAAATCTCAGCTCGAGTTAACCCGCTTGATTTAATGGCAATTTACTTTTCAATTTACGACCACACGGCCAGCGTCAGCTCTCAGCGCCGGAATGGAATCAAACGTCGTCCTTCGTACCGCCACCCTGACTTCTTCCCCGGTGGTGGTAACGAGCCGTAACCAACCGGACGACACCCGGACCCGGCCGAACCGGAGGCGACCTGGCGGCGATAAACCACACGAGATCTATTTTTATGACGTGTGACAGCTATAAAAGAAAGAAATAATTCCTCGCCGACGTCCTTTATTGACACAAATATTTCACTTTTATTGCCCTCAGATAGTTCCTCCCCTGGGAGGCAAGGGTGGTTGCGAGTAAAGATGAGTGATGCAGACGGGCTCTCTGCTGCTGCTGCTGATGTCTCCACTTCCTGCAGGAGCAATCGATTGGTTGCTGTCGACCCCCAAGTGATGGCCCATCTCGGCACGCTCGAAACACTTTCCGGTGCAAGATGAATGCTTTCGGCTCGCAGAACAGAAATTGAGTCATCCTCGCGAACGAAGGACTAGTCTCGCCCGTTTGGTGGGCTATTTGGCTTTATCTTCCTCCTTCACGGTGGCGGGGTAGAAAGCTGATCCCTTTTTCTGCGCCGCCTCCCGCTAAGATAGCCCCCGTAAAACAAGGGCAATCTGTGTCAACCGTCCGGGGGACAACAACAATATTGAGGAGATAATCCTCTGTTCCGGGGAAAACCTTCCGGTGCGATTGGTTTGTATTACCGTGGGTTTCATGATGCCGTGGGTTTGCGGCTTGATTGAATTTTCATTCTTGGTAGCCTTTCGGTTGTGCTGATTTTAAGAATCTTTCAGCGAAGCGTGTCTCGCTAAACTGGACAATACTTGTGGAAGCGTGTAATTGCATTTTCTGCTACGATGTCAAGTTTTTTCTTGATTGATATTGGTTTTGAAAAACTAGTTTTATTCAAGCACTAAGAATTAATCTTTTAGAAAGCAAACAAACGATGAAAAAGAATGGGTGGGGAGTGGTTCAATTTGGTTTTATTATAGCTTTTCAAATATTTTTGCTTAATAGAGCTTGCTCTTGAGTCTAATATATGTTTGTTATTTTGTAACAATTAAGGTGATCATTGAATCCTTGTAAGTTGACTTGAGTCATGCAGTGCCAATGGAATTTTTCTGCAACTCAAACTGGTTGCATGCATTTTTCACAATGACTACATGTGGTAAAAAATAGTTTTGCAATACTCAACAGTGTCCATTTTATCTCGTTTTTGAGTAGGGTCTGGAAATGAATGCTCTATTAAAATAATTTGAATATTTTGCCAATTTTCAGAAGAAACTTTAGTGCTGATTACTTCAAAGTTGATTTTCATGACCAGATAGAAGGGATGATGTTGATTGAATAAACATTTTCCGTTGGCTGAGCGTAATGAGATTTTTATGAAAAATGCCCACGGACACGCTGAAGATAGCGCCGTAGCTTCGCTTCATCAAATCAGCTTTAAGCACTGATTCCTAATTCTACCCTCCGGCTTTAATCTCTTTATCATCAAGCAGAGCAGCAGCATCGCTTCGACCTAATAAAAGGCAAGCAGTCGCTCGCTGCAGCTGATGAAGGAATTTTTCCAATATGATCGCTGTTGCACACACAGATACACCCACGAAGGTGCTCCATGCGGGTCGAACTGGCCCCTCGATCAATCCGTGCCCGTTTTCACGTGCATCTTATGCTTGTACTCCCCAATGGGAGGTGGGGAGAATGAAACACCGAGCCGGTTGAGCATCACGAGATGAAGATATTTTTATCTACATTCCAACACGTACGTGCAGCTGATGCAATTCATTTCCAATCGAAGCGTCACCGTGCACCATCAGCAACGGGAGGAAAAACAGCCAGCCAGCACTCCATCGGTCGGAAGAATTTCGAAAGCAAATTCTCCTTCTTCCAATCGGTGCCCCCTTTTTCTTTTCCCCCTCTCGGGAGGTACTGGAGAGGTCAGAGAGGTCAATTTGTATCGGTGCAAACGATTCGATTTCAGCTGGCGCCCGAAGGTGCCAGGAATCAACATTCGACCACGTGCAGAGGCGAACGAGGGCGATTCTGTTCAGCTGGGAGCTGCAAGAATTCAACCCTATTGCACGAAATCTTATTTATCACGCTTGGGAGCGAAAGGGGAAGAAGCGCTCGGTCGGACTCGTAGAAGGGAAAGCTTTTCACTGGCTCTTTTGGGAGCAACCGAAGGCAGCAATCCGGAAACAATTTTTCAATAATGATTTCTTCGGATATGGCTAAGAATTTGTTTCCCTCGTGTAAGAAGCTCACAATAGCCCGCTTGAAACGTGGATGGGAATGAAACATTTCCATCCATGCTTTGAAAGTGTTTCTTGTTGGAAGTAATTTTATGAAATTTATAAGATGATTCACTCTTCTTAGTTATTCCAATAATTTAGGATAATGTTCATAGGACAATGTAGTTCCAAACATGTTTCGATTTTTTACAACGCTGTTGGTGTTTTATCAACAATATTGTAGGTAGAACTAGAGCTTCTGTAACACTTTTTTGTTGTTTTTGAGGGGAGAAAGAATTATTACATTTATTACTTTTTAACTTGGTTATGGCCAATGTGCACGCATGAAGCGCGCTGTTTCGTGAAAAGATAATTTGGAACACATTACCAAATTTTGTTAAAGCGTATTTGTAATGTTTAAAAATTGGGGTAAATTAAATAAAAGCATCGTCATAAAATATACCTGAAAACAACATTTGTTATAAAAACGGTGAAGAAAACAGGAAGAACTGGGAAAAAATTATACTAAACAAAACTTACCGAAGCATTGCACCTCTAGTGCTGCACTGTATCCGGGGCCAAGTTTGAAAGTTTGATATTTTCTTTCCAAATCCAGCTGTACGATTGGAGGACAAGTGCTAACAAAACGAAGCTGAAAACCCTGTGCTTGTGGGAGTTGGGTAACAAAATAATATCTAAAGTTTTCACTAGGGTTTCATGGAAGAAAAAGAAAAACAGCACTCGGTGACCCTTGCTCCTACCTTTGCAAAAACGTTGCGAAAACAGAGGAGTAGAACTACCTTCCATTGAATCAACTTTGGTAGTATGAAGTTTGTACGCGAAGGTGGAATTGTACGATAACATAACATTCTCGCACACCTAGGAATATGTACGGCCGTACATGACTCTCATGGTCTGTTTGCACTTTCAGTTCAGAGTCGTGCCTGATCGTGCGTTAATAAAAAAAAAGTTAAACTAGCCTGAGCAAACGGGCGAAAAAAAAAATGGAAAAATATTCGCCACCGCATTCAAGGAAGGTTTGCTTCCCTTTTGCGCAAAATGTTGCAAGTAAAATTTGTGGTTAGTAAAAATCCAATGCGTCCGATGTGCAGTCGCGCAGAGTTTTCTTAATTTTCGCCTAATAAGAAAACTTATTAAATCCTCGAGCCGGGTCGATTCTTGTTCGCGCAATCACGGCTACAATGGCTGGAGAGTTCCGGGACCGTCTTTGCAATCGAATACAAAGTTGCCAGCTTTCGGCCGGTCATTTCATTTTTTTTCCCCCCGTTTGATTGCCGGATTTGGAGGCGTTTGGTATAAAAATAAAACTCGCCGGTCAACATTTCTGGTAAGTCGAGTTGAACTCCGGAAACTGCAACTTTTTCGAAAAGAAAGTCCGAAGAAAAAGGCCCGCTATCGCCTGAAAACACTCGTCTTGGGCTTGGAGTTTTTCCAACTGTCCGGTTTGGTAAGACTTTTGCGCCACTCTGCCAGCAACAGTCTCGCTATCGAAGTTTTCCTCGGGAACTTTTTCACCGTTTTCCGGAGCAAACTGGATTTTGGAACGGCCCGAATGCTTGCACCAAACGAGCAGCAGGAAAAATGGTGGGAATTCAACCAATCGATTCTGTCAGTTGTGCCAAATTTCCGCCTTCACCTTCCATGTTTTCCAGTGGCGAATTATTGGCAATTAGAGATTTATGCCTCCGTGGCTAGTGAACCGGTGCCCTTATCGGCCGAAAGCTTCTTGGAAAAGTCGACTTCAGCAAACCATGCTGCTGGTCTATTTGGAGGACCATTTTCGTGAGTGGCCAATTGAATGGCTTGTTACCGGGTTTTGGAAAAACTCACTTCTTTTCTCCTCGCCTGCCAGGCCCCTACTGTAGCGTACGATGAAACTTTACTTTTTCAATGGCATCTCAAAAACCGGCAAGTTGACATTCTGTTTCCATTTTCACCGCGCACCGGCTGGAGTGGAAATGTCTCGGTCAATAAAAAGTTCTCATGGAAGTTCTACAGAGATGGAGGGAAAATGTAGTAGTGTGGAATCATTGTGCTGTCATCTTCGAACATTGACGTGTTCAGGTGTTTAGATCTGACGCTTGTTTCAAAATAACCTGTTTCATAATTTTGCATGGCAGTTGAATCTCTTTCGGACATCTTACCGAGCAAAAACATTAACAATGGCGCATGAAAATTAAAATAATTCGTTAAAGAGAGAAGAAATATTTTTTCTAAATATTTCCATCCGTGCTGTAATATAAGTTATCATTCTTGCATATCCAACAAACCTGTTTTTAGATAAAAGACGACGACAAAAAAATACTTTCTTTTTATGTAAATTTTAAAGATCCATCCCAGATGCGAAAGATTAAAAGAACACGCAATGCCTCAAGTTTCTCTCTTGTACGGTGAGCTTTGAAACCGATTATGTTTTACACCAGCCTTAACTCTTTTACTCTCTCTCTAACTTGGGACAGCTGTGGCACTAGTGCCAAGATGCAGATCCCGATGAATTACAATCAATTGATATTACAATGAACACAATTCTAATTTGTGAACTCTCTTTTGTAACTAGGAAGGAGAGAATGTTACATTGCAAATGTTTGTAATATCAATAAATTGGTATAAAAAAGGTGGGATCTTTTTCGAAAATATGAGGAAAGAAACATAATTTTTTTAAAACTTCATTGGAAACCACATCTACTGTCCAATCAACAACTCTACATTTAATATTATGATGAGCTAAGTTATCTGAATGTTTTATGTTCGTTGAGTCAGGATTGATTTCAAATGAAATTTACAAAAATAAAGAACATTTATTTAAACCAAGTATTATCACCATATTTTTTGAAAAATATAATGAAAACAGTACCGTTAAATTAGTTCTTTTTTTCCTGCAATTATGCTGCTTTTTTCCTCACCCTAGAGTCATTGGAGGTGCTGGAAATATTTAAAACTAAACGATTGCCACTTGCGATTATGAAGGCAGCCACCATCGGGTCTGACAGGGCCGCTCCGTTCAGTGCTAAACCGGGCAACCTTATTTACCATTTCGACCTCGCCTGGAAAGTGCACCAAAAGTGCAGCAAAAGTGCACATCGTTAAGCGCGCAAACGGCACTTTGCGAAGAACGATTCCCATCATAATGGGTCCGCGTGGAATGCAAACCCACGCTGGTGGAAACAGATCCTCTGCTGCAGAAGAAAGATAAATCTTCCGTTGGCGGGATGTTGCGTGTCGGCAAGCCGAGGGTGAAACGAGTTGCGACAGTCGTTGGGAAAAGCAGAGGATGAAGCAGAAAAGAGCAAGAAAAATCTTAAAACTTTCTCAAGCAATCCGTCCCGACGCCACCGTCATCATGATGCAAAGGACGTCGGGTGCCGGATGATAATGAGCGTAATTATTTTTAAAACTGCTACTGCGAGCAGATTTGCTCGAGCATTGTTGATGTCCGAGGTCCGTGGCAAGAGTGACGCGAACCTTTGGTAACGCCGGGACGGTGGTGAAATATTGCATCCTCAACGACTGGGTAACTTGCGCGGCCCGCGTCTCCGAAAGGACCGTCACTTCGGCTTCAAAACTTCGGCCCGATCGTCAATTATGGGGTTCACTGAAGGGAAACTTTCACCTTCGACGGAACGGTGCTCACTTTTCGGCCTGCTCCTAGGGGCGAAGTTTAAACGGTACTTTAAGTTATGGCACTTCACAATTGCTGTTGATTAGTGCTGACTGGGTTTAGCGCCCGTTCGAGAACCACATTTTGCTGGCAAACGTGGCACAAGCTTCTTTTTGCGAGCGCATTTATCACTCCAGCTCTAAACCAACAGTGGGCCACTTAAAAATTGTAATATATTTTGGTCCCCTTATAATACGAGAACTTACCGCTGTGAATGTGCAGTTTCAAGTAGCGAGCTGATATGGAAGTGATTTAAAAAAACAAAAGGGATCAATCTTAAATTCATTACAATTAAACCCTCCAAATTGACTAGTATAGATCATTTCTAATTCTCCTCACTTTGAAAAAGTGAGTGAAAAATTGTGTGCGGATTATAAAATAAATCTTTGTTTATATTTTTGAGCTAGCACTTTATTTGAAGTAAATACGTTTTGTGTTTTTATTGGCCTCATTTGATGAAAACATAAATCTGATTTGAATTGCACTGCCCTAAAACTGGTATCAAATGTAACAAACTAGGGCTAACTGGATGCAACTGATTGGCAGACGCTTACGTAGGGGGGATCTGAATTTCGGTCGATCCTAAATCGAACCCAACCAAACCCGCACGGATTAAACCGTCGTGGCAAATGGAATCGGGCGGGATGTGGTATGGCAACGCACTGCTTGGCAAGTCAACATCAATCATACAAATTAATGATGAATGCTCCAGTGAGTCTTGTGCAACCACAAACTGAAAAGCGTAACCACCGCGTGCCTCCGTTCCCTATAGTGCAACATTTTCGGCTGGCGCATTGTGTGGGCAAATCCCTGCATCGAATGTTATGGTTGGCGATAGGCCACGGTTGGCCTCAGATTAGCACCGGGTACGCAGCAATCAATCCACGTTTCCATGGCAGCACGCTCGCAAATGCACGTACGTTTATCATCTTTCCATCGATTTCCCCCTTCCGAAGGTTCGCACAGGCTTGCCGCTTTGTATGCCTTTGCAAAGGGTTTCGGAGGATTTAGCTCAACGTGGCCAACGGGTTTAGGCTTGGCTTCGCATTATTATCTTCCCAAAAAGCGGCGAACGGTGCCGTTTGATTTGATTTCGTTAATGTTCATATTTTACAGCGAATTTGTTTGCATACAATTTGCATCCACTCGAGCGCGTCCCCCGCTGCCAATGCAAATAAGTTCATTAAATTTATAAAATAAGTTCCAGCAGTCCGGCCGGTCCAGGATCGCTGAGTAGATATGCTCAGTGCCGCCATTTGCCGAACGCTGTGTAAAGAGGCCATTTCGACTCTCGACGTACAACGTTGATTTGTAACGCGTCGCAGCGTAGGGCGCATTTGCCCGGGCTCCAGGCAAATATCCAGCTCGGCCTTTCCTCCACTGTGTGTGTGATAAAGACAAAAGAGGCACGAGTATGTGTGAGTGAGAGAGAGAAGCGGAAGGCATTAGACCGAATGTTCACTACGCAAACTGCATGGCCGTGTGTAGCTGTACCGAAAGGCAGCTTTGTTGCGGGACTTCCACACCGTATCGAATGCAAATAAGTAGCAAATGTTTTCCCTTGAGTCATCCCGGAGCGAAATGGGAAATGCTGTCTGCCAAATGAGAATTCGTATGATGGACCAGTTGGGATGACAGGCGGACAAAATGTAGCAATTCTGTTTCGACAATGGAACGCCCCAACGACGCTCGTTCGATGCTCTCCCAGCGCATGAAGGCTCGGAAAACCAGGCCACGGTTGCTCAGGTTCAGTCGAGGTTTAAGAGCGGCGGTGCAAGGGGTTTGGCAAAACATGTACGCTCGTGCCATCTTTCTATTATGAAGTCATGTATACCACCGTCATGATGCCACTTCCTTCTATTGATATTTTCATAATGCAACAACTGTGCAGGTAAGATTTTAAATGATAAAAATGTACAAACTGCTTAAATAGTAGCAACGGTTCAAATAATTGTATAATATTTCTGATCCAAGTTGCCACTGATCACTCAAGAAAGCAAAAATGAAGTGTTAAATTGTGCCTCCAGAACTTATCTACAACTGGTGGAGCCTAACAATCAGGAAAACCACGCTATTTTTCGATTAGTGAGCATACTTCCGATCGGTAGTTTTGCATGCTTCACGTGTGTGCATGGCTGGAAAATTATTGTAAAACGTTCCATTCCCAGCTACAGCATGGACGGTATCGAAGAATAATAGTCACCCGGAGACCCCTCAGCTCGTGACGCTCCTAGCCACGCCAAACCGTCCAGAACCGTGCCTATCTGGCACGGCAACATCGAAGGTAAGGGAAAACTGGAGCCAGCGACACTGGTCCACCCGGAGTGATGTGACTTCTGGGAAATTATCGACTAAAACATGTGTCAATAATCATGCGAGAAGTGTAATTTGTGCGGCACCCATTTGGCTTGTGCCTTTCGGCGAGGGCGTAGCATAAACATGTTTATCATAACAACACGGCCAGGCAGCATGTTACAGCTGCCGGTAGCACGCCAGTAGGTACATGTAAGTAAGTGTTCCCATTTGCGAGCCAACCTGAACGCCGGGCGAACAGGGCGGCACTGGGCGGCTGATGGCGGAAACAAAAGAACTTTTGCGGGGTGTTTACCGAGAAACACCTAACGAAGCGTGGAGCACCATGGAGTGCTGGGGTAGTGAGGGAGATGGAAGGGCAAGGGTTAGAGTTATTTGACGACGTGTGTGTCACAGGAGGAACTGCTTGCCACTTGGAAGCTTTGCTGGCGGTGTTGTAGTGCTTTGACTACGTGGCGAAGGCTTTTGGGCTTTCCAGAAAACACGCGATAACAATTAACGTTTGATTTTCGTGCTAACATCACTCAAAAGGTCAATGTTAAAATATTCAAGCATACTGTGCAAGGATTGAGCGGGCGAGAAGACATTTTAACCGTTTAAGAAAGCCTACAGTTAGTGTTCCTTTTTCACGTGTTCATTATGTTCGTAAAATTAAGTTTCTCTAGGAACATATCTTGGCAATGGTATCTCATTTCCTAGTTCAGACTGTCTTGTAGCAACTTTTCCTCATCGTTGGATGGTTTCGCACTAGAATCAAGTGGTGACACTGGTGTGATTAATGAACAAAACCGTTACCGGAGCGACCGAAGGAAACGACCGAAACGTCTCACGTTACCGCAAGGCAATGAACATTCAAATTTATTCATATACTTGTGCGAATGGCTCCGATCGTTAGAATAGGTTGTAGATTTCCCGTGAAGTGTCGTATTAGGTCGCTAACGGGTGGAACATTTTGTGCCTGGCCCGCCACAGTTTCCTGCCCGGCTGTGGCTGCTCTCGTTTAAGGTACAATCCAACTTTTCCATCGTGCGTTCCCTGGTGCGTATGCGATAATGGTGGATAATGAATTACAAAATCCCATATCCTACCCGTGCCACCTCTTGCACTTTCGTTGGCGCACATTGTTGGCTTAGGCTTTGTTTAATTTTCAGCCATGTTCGTTTCGACGAAACATAACTTCCCGCTGGCTGTTGTCGACAGTTAAAGAAAACGACCCGCTATTTACATATGATCAGAATTGCGCGCGGAAGAAAATCAGTTGAGCAAACAGGAAAAGCGATCCGGAAGCGGTGATGGGTAAAAGGAGGATTTGAGTTAGACGCAGAAATCTAGTGATGGTTCAAACATTGTCACTATGTACAAACTTGATTAGCAACCTCTGGCAGGATCCCGATGTTCCATTGCGTTGCACGAGTTAAGCAATGTTGGTTGATCGTTAACAATTGTCAGTTTCAGTATTCTTGTTCTTGTCAGATGAATAAGGATTGACAACTATCTTGGCATTAGCTCTTTATGTGCTTCTTCAAACGTGTTTTAGTTGATTGTTCGTTATGCACTAATCAACTACTATCAACCTATTATCGTATAACTATAATCAAATTTCAAATAATCAGCAAATCAACACTACTTACACCTATCATAAATTTGCTTTTGACCGTGGCATAATTCAGATTCTCAATGCAAAACTCCACCATCTCTGCTTTTGTGTCTCGATTACTCAATGCTTTGAATCGTACCTGACAGATGTTGTAGGACTTAAAGGTACCTCGGGAGTTCCTCAAGCGAGTGACCTAGGTCCGAGTTTCTTGTCATTAGCTGATCATATCATAAGCTAATTGTTGTGAAAACAACGGTCCGATTTCTTCTTCTTCTTGGCGTAACGACCTCTTCGGTCATGCCCATTAAGGGCTTACAAGACTTTTTCCCTTATGTACGTGGATAGTCACTCCTCTCGTACAGGGGAGGGTCCGGTCTCGGATGGGATTCGAACCCACGCCGTCGAGGTCATGGGCCGAGTTTCTACCGGCGCTACCGCTCGGCTGTCGCGGACCTCCGAACGGTCCGATTAGGCAGCTTTAAAATGAACCGGTTGGACGGGACGTCAAAGGTCCCTGTCGCAGGTAGTAGTGGTGAGATGCCGCGTCCGTTAGCTGATCAAAGGCCGTAGGGATGGACCCTACGTGGAGAAAAGAGATGACCAGCTAACGGATGCGGCATGATACCAGATAAAAGGGGCTGCGACACGGGACCCGGGGTCGTTCACTTGTAAAAAGCCGAGAATAAACACGTGTCAATTTTTAGCGCTCGCTACAGGTGCTAATAAAAAGCTAACTAAAACGAGTGTTAAAAATCACGAGTGAGAAAGAAAACAGCGAAACTCGAAGATCGACCAAGCTGTTGCAGGACGCAACACTAATAGCGAAACACTACAAACCATTAGTGATAATTTCTGTAATTGGTGTGAATTCAACAACTTATCCATATCTGAAGATAAATGCTGCGTTTCTGCTCGATAATAACAATACGGGTTAAACATTTCTGCTCTTTAATTCATTAACATTTTGTAGGTGTCGATAAATTGGCAATAAAAAATATGAATGCCTTTTCTGAGCATAAAGTACTTCGAATGAATTTGGAACATTCAGAAAAGAGATCAAAGTAAAAATAAAAAAAAATTCTTCCATTAAACATCGCTCATACCATTTATTTTTCAAAATCGAGACACATTGACGAAAACTCTTTCCAATGGAGTAAACAACTTCAAACGCCTTTGAAAAGGTGCAAAAACAACCACCAGACTTGACTCGGAATCGGGATGAGAAAGTATACATCTTCGTTCTCAGGAGACTTCACGCAATCATCCGCCAAGTCAGCGCAGGGAAGACGTTGCCTAGCAATATCCGGAGGGTTCCAGGTACTGAGCCAGCACTTCGGGGGATTGATCATAAGTGACTGCATAAGCTTTTATTTCGCCGGAACAACACATGTTACTCATCTGTCTGGGGAATAACAACCCCTACGCCCGATGGGGCCCTGGGGAGCCATACGCAAAACGGCTCCATACGAGCTCGAGCTTTTCTCCGATACTTCTCTGCTCTAGCGCGTTCTATCCGGTCTGAGTATCTTCCCCCTGCCGTAGAACGTACGCATTATTTTCCATTACAATATCACTCACTTTGCTCCAGTGCGTAGGTTTTCATTCAATTTATTCAAAATTTATCCGCCAGAGTAACCAATTTTCTAAGGTTCATTATTCAATTCATGCTGCTCATCTAATCTCCTGTATCCGTTACACGACGACGGAGTGGATGCGATCGTTTGATATCAGGCTTTATGTTCGCCGGCAGTTTCAGGCTTTATGTTCGCCAAAGTTTGTTGTTAGTTGGTTTTTTATGTGTTCAAATCATGGTGGGAAAATGATTAGCTCAATGCTTTGAGAATTGTCTGTTCCAATTGAACGTATGGTTCGTCGCAAAGTTATAAAACTATGTTTCAATAGTCAATGAACCTCTGCACATTTATCACGTAAACCAAGCGAACTAAGGTACTAGGAGAAACAAGCAGTATTTTTCCGGACAGGTCAAGCTGACGCTAAACTTCTCCACTGCACTAAGCACATAACAATAAAGTATCCAACATTGGCTTTGCTTCACGTGGCTTCGCAGCTAAAAATCACATGCAAGTGGAATGCGTTGCAAAATGCATTCTTTGCCCCCTACTGTCCGCGTTTGGCAAACAAAGAGAGGCGGCGTAAGAGTTCGAAAACGAACACAGAAAAAGCCTTCATCCAATGGGATGAACTAAATTGGATCAAGTCTATTCTGTTTTATACATCGACGCACTCCCAGCGTGCAATATGGATCGAACTGCACTGTGCGCAAACGAGCAAAATCCTGTTGTCTTCGTGGGAATCCGTTTGGAACGTGGAACAGGATAACAACCGCTGCTACCGAATGGACCCTGCGTGGAGATGATGCGTTTCTCGTGGGGCATGTCGAGGGTGGTGTTCTTTTTTTCTCCCTGGAGTCGTGCTCGCGGAGCTATTTTGTCCCACGAATCCTATTCCGCGTGGTACACCGACGGTTAAAAAAGGCGTTCTTCTGTGAAAGCGGCCAGATAAACCGACCAACCCCTTAAAACCTAACCCTTGTGCGCCGCGGCTGGCCGGAGGGTGACTGGCGAGGGATGTATTTTTTCCACCCCAACGAGGGTTTTTCGGACGGTGGGCTGAAAAAATAAAGCCAAGTGCAAAGTCAAATGGGGTGTACAAATAACATTCGTACGCTGTTTCGACCTTCCCTCCCGCCGGCGTCCGGTACGACGTGGGAAAATAAATTCTTTCCATCCTACGGTGGTTGCGAAAAGCGTACCGACAGCACAGGCACTAAAGGGTTTATAAAACTTTCAGACAAATCATGATCGTGTGGGATGAGTTCGTTTGCGCACTTCTTTTTTCCATGCCTAGATTTTTCCCGTTCATTTTCCGTACGTGCGTGGGTTAGGAATAAAAATAATCGAAAATAGAAACCGCCAGCTCGAGCGTCATGCTCCAAATGGGGTCCGAGTTTTGCTGCAAAAAACAGCGAGGAAAAAAAACAGGGTGAAAAACAATCCTCTTGCAGTTCCAAAACAAACCTTCAGAATCCGCTCATCCTTGCGTTGCCCATTTTCCACCCTCGGAAAAATGCTCGACCGAGTGTCACGTTACGCATTAAACCGCCTGGCCCGGCCGGTAGGCTCAGACTGGACTAGATTGGGTATTTTCGTGAGCATGTGGATTTTTCCTTCTTTCTTTCACCCGATCGTACGTTATCATCTCCACCCCTATTGGAAATTCCGCTCACCGTCCCCCGGTCCCGGTGCGTACAATGTTCCGGAAGCCACTAATTCTGTATCTATCGATTTCAGGTTGCCTCTTTTTTTCCCCGATCCCCATCCTACCGGGGGACAGTTGGCCCACTCGGGCCGGTTTATCTGGACACGGGAGTGCGTTTTATCCTGTTCGTTAGGAACGCAATCCTTCCGCCAGGCAGAGGCTTAGTGTTTCCGCAGTTTTAGAGATTTTTTTCTCCATTGGATGGGTGAAGTGGAAAAGTGTTCAAAAAGTGTCGTTCGTTCAAGTGGGATGGGAGATTCGGGCTCCTGATGCACAAATCCTGATGTATCGATTACACATTTCGAGTCTCTCTTTTTGGGGGCATTCTTTTGACGGAGCTTTGCAGTTCAGCCACTGAATCAATGTACTCGAAGCGGTGATTCTCTAGTTAATCAGAAGTTTGTTCGATTTGCTTGCTTAGTTGAAGCTTACGGTTTGCATTTTTGCTTCCTGTTTACTAGTTTATAATGCATCTGCATACCTTTAACTTCAGCATGTTTTTTTCTTAGGAATGAATTTATGCTTGGTATTTGTTGACACTGAAATAATATTTGTTCGTTAACGTTTTCCTAGAGTTTCCAGTATCGCAATTCTGTATCCGATATGACTGGATGGTGGAAAACGAATTCAACTCTCCCCGGGGCGGTGGCGAAGGCTGTTTTTATCCCGTTTGTTTTTACCTCACAGCTTGGACGCCGAGATATGGGCTCAATTTATTCAACAATCAACAATATAATATGCGTAATGACTATATATTTGGTCAGATAGATAGATATATAAAAATGTATCGATAGCGATCCCTCGAATCCCGTTTTTCATTCTGGCTGTACGCCGGTTCTGATTCCGGGACGCAGGACTATACCCTCGGGCGCAATTTCGGGTTGGGATCAACGTCGGTCCTGGGCCCGAGTTGGACGGTGGAGGGTGGGCTGGCGCCGAGTTGACCGAGAACCGGAAACCGCCATTCATCGTACGTTTGGCAGGTAATTTGGTGCCCATCAGCCCCTAGCCCGGCCCAATTTTCCCTACCCAATCGCGGCACACTGTCTTTTTTCCCCCCTCCCCTTATAGTTTCTTCCTTGCCCAGCAATCGTTTTGGGGCTCGGATTGGGCGCGCTGCGAACCGGCGGGCTCAGCTTGGGTCAGTTTGATATTTATTTTTGTTTTATCTCTTTCCCTATTTTCCCCGTCGTCCCCGGTAGAAAACAACCAAATGTCGCTCGAAAGCGGACGTTAGAGGCACTTGGGCCGGGCGGGAAGAGCGTACAAATTCCGGCGTGCGGGGTCGAAGGATGGGAAGGATTATATTATCGTTCGGTTCGCTACCGCAAGCGTTCGGCTGGGAACGTGCGGAATTTAATGTCGTTTTAATATCGCCAATAAATTTGATCCCAAACGCAAGCAGCGGCAGCAATGGCCGGCAGCTGTATATGGTGCCGGGGTTTGGCCAGAAACAAAAAAAAAAAAACAAGTGGGCCTTGTGCGCGTATGAATGAACGCCTTGGGACCCGGTCCGAAAATAAACAAATGGGAAAAAGCTGAATGGATGTTGTTTGCTGGAAATGTGGGGAAAGCTTAAGTATTTCTTGATGAAGGTGCATGATACACGCACGCATACACACACACACACACACACACACATAAGTGTGCTCGCGGCATGATCCGAATGTTGGGAATCCCGGTTTTGGGGAAAATAATGGGAATAGCCTTAATATCGGGTTGGGGGGCAATTCGTGGAAGGATATTTGCCACTAAGGCTATACAGTATTAAATGGCGAGTTAATAGTGCTCCGATCAGAAGAATCTTATCGAAAACAGCTGACAGGTGGTTTTGGCGATACATATAAAATGCTTGAACGGTTGTTTTGAAAAAGTGTGTTTACGTAACAATTTGTGATCGAAATACAGTTGGTAGGTTTCTGTGTATTACTGGCATTTTTTTAACTTATTTAATCGCCCTCTCGTTATTGACATCATTTGGTATTGTTAATCGGTCAATAATTTTACCAATGCCAGAAACATCCACTTCGTTGGGTCTGCTCCGGTCTTTCCAGACACGTTTATCGATTGCGTATTCGAATCGATCTGCATGTAAATGAAAAATTTGCCATTCACCGGCCAAGTTTTGCATTCATGCGCGATTAGATGAGTGAGAAAACCGGGTGGCTCATCATTGGTATGCGAGCAATCTGACCTTTTTTTCCGCTCGCAACCCGCATTTTTATCTCATTTCATTTTCGTCGCTCCGTAATTGATTCGGCAGTCCATTCGGTTTTAGGGAGTGCGCCTTTGTTGGCCCGCCTTCTCGGACGACCGTCCGACCAAATCTTAATTAGTGGCTCGAAAGAGAACAAAAAACAGAGAAGAAGAAACCATTGAGTGAAAAACGTGGCCCTTGTCCTTTCTTAATTGTGAGCAGTTTCCTTTGCCTTTGCTGTCCTTCAAAGGAAGGCGAAGCAAAGATGTACCGTGATGTCCTAGGAGTTCGCGTTTTTTTGCCTTGTTCAATTTTTTGACACTATTTATTCTGGTTTTTGACGTTGAAGAAAGTGGGCAAATGACATTGGCACGTTTGAAACCCCAAAATGAATGGCATTGCTCTTTGTCTCTCTCTCTCTCCTTTTCGTCACCGCTCGGAACGGTAGCTTTGGGGCAGTATGGATACCTTTCCCGGGTGGCGTTTTCTTTCCACCCGGCAGGACACAGCTTTCGTGAAGCGTTGTCTTTTCCGGTGCGCCAAAATTGTGCCCAAGCTTCAGCGATGGTGGGATAAAATGCTAAAATTCATTAGAATATCAAACAATTACATCAATTTCAGACGTCTCCAAGCAGGTACTTGGAAGTCCGGTACTCGGAAGCTTCTAAATTAACTGCTTAAAGTCGGTCGAAATGGAATGGGGTCGTTGTAGGGTGGAGATGTTTGTTTTGGTTCTTTTTTTACCGTTCATTAGTGGTGGTTCTTAGTGCTGTCTTAAATTATTCAAGAGTGCAAAAAATCTAGATTGTTGCTGAAATATTCAAGATGCATTATTTTATCAGAGCCACTATCTGAAAATGGATAGAATTTTCTTGCCGTGGTTCACGTACTTCTTGCTTCGGAAGAAAGATCTCGAATTGGAGATTTTGTCACTCGGAATCGAATGGCAACGGTGACAGCTATTGGTTGACCTGAGAAAATTCAGCTTGTTTCGTTTAATGTGGTAGTGGAGCAACGTTCGACTCACATGGCACTGGGCTGAGACGTTTCGGAAGGCAATGGATCGGGCACGGATATCTCCAGCCAAATCGTGGACGCAACCAGCCGAGAGAAAAGGAGCTGAGTGGAAAATAAATGGAAGATTTATTCATGAGCTTCGCCGGACAGGAACAGCGAACGTTTGGCCCTGTATTGGGAGGGAGTGCATAAAAGGGAGCAAGAATCCATTGTTGATTTGCTTGCCGCAAAGTAGAGGAAGCGATTCTGCGAACCCTTGGAGAGAAAATAAAACGGTGGTTCTGGAATGGTAACGTGTTAAATCTTACGCTCGCGTCCAATGTAAGATTTAGGTGGAAAATGTCGGGAGCAGATTTGGTTGGATGCGAAAAATGTCGCAAAGTAAATCACAGCCACTTGCATAAGAATCCGCTGCTTGAGTAAATAGATTGTGCGTTTTCAATTTTGCGTCGTTAGTTGATTCTTGTTGGTTCAAAACTACAGATGCTTCTGATAACATTAGAATATTGGTATTGTTCTTTATCCTAATTTGTGGAATTTTAATTTATCTCTAATTCAAAAAGTCTTTGAAATCTTCAATCTTCTTATTCTTAAGGTAACAAAAAGTTGACTTGAGAAATCTGTGATGTTAAAATCCTCCGAGTTGGGTTGGTTATTAAATTATTCCTCGTTCTTGTTTCCGGTTTGTTACCGTGATTTGCTGTGGAATGAGATGCGTTGAACTGAAAGTCCACTTTGAGTCGATGAAGAGACTGTTCATCACCGGATATGCTTTGTGCTCAATGGACACACTGAAGGGAGGTAGTGCAAAGAGGAAGCTGTGAGCTAAACGAATGCGCAGAGCTCTCGCCTCGTACGACTCGCGTCAGAGCTACGAACCTACACAGCTAAATCGAATTGGATTGAACCGGACGGACGGTCGAGCGATAGGAAAACGATTCGGAAATGATGGCTAAGTGTAGTGAATATTAATTACAGGAGAGATTAATGCGCTCCGTTCGTCTGGCCGGATTCGGCATGGCGCTAATGCCAGTGAGTGCTTTGACGTTTGAATTTTGATACCGTCAAACATGGCGGTACCGTGGCTTGGCAATGAAGACGTTTACCAAGCCGCCTGGTACGTTGAAGCAGAAATGCTAAAGGCATGGAGGTATCAATCAATCAATTGGAGGAAATCAGCACCGTTAGAGGATTAAACGTGGTTCGAGGTCGATGTAAGCTGTGTTGTTAAGGCTGTCAGCTCAACCATTGGATGGATTCTCGTTTTACATGAAGGCTGGTTTTGGGAACGAATATTTATCTTTAGCTTTACTTTTGAAAAGCAGTGCTTCGCAAGAATTATGAATAAAATGTTTTGTAACACATAAAATAGCTTTGAGCATTTTTATGACGATACTGAATTGTTCATCATCATTGTGTTCTTTAATGGAAATTCAATACGATGCGGCATACTTTCAGGGTTTTTTTTATTAGTTGCATCAAACCAATCGAACAAAGCACCGGGCGCCTCCATCGAGCACTTTCCGGCAGGAAGCTCAATTTAATCGCTCGTCCGATAGCGACAGTTCGTTATCGGAGGCATTTGGTGTCATGATTTCGCTTCAACCTACCACCCATTCCACATCGGTCCCGCAGCAACGATCCCATGCCAAACAAACGGAGCTATGCTCGATTGGAAAGGTGCTGCAATAATTTATCTCCACGCGCAAATCCACGGCTTCGGCAAATATTTGCACGGCGCTTCATCATCGGACAAAAATGTGAAAATAATTATGCCCGACTATTTGTACACAATAAACACCAATAATTACTCGTGCCGGCCTGTCGGATCACCAGCGGTTTGTCGGTCACCAGTGGCCCCGGTTCACGCTGATTTTCGGTGACACCAAGCGGGATTGTGTGATATTTCGATGAAAATTTTCCCTCAAAGAACTTTTATCGATAAAACGGTACGGCAACCGGCTAACTGATTGAACAATAACGCCATTTATTTTATTTCTTTGAACTCACTGAAATGCAGCGTAGGAAGAGAATAGATTTTTAACTGTTGCTCAGAATGCGGTATTTATGGTAGGAAGTAGCAAGTAGCTACTTGCCACTTGAATAGAACTGATCCTATTTTTATAGGCAAGTAGATGGATGTATTGGTTGACAAATCGTGTTATACAACTTGTCAAACAAAAACTTTTTCGTTAAGGTGATATGATTTGGATAAATTTCGACTTATCTTACAGGAATATTATCTGGTAGCAAAAGTGATCGATCTTTTTATTAATTCAAGATCAGAGGAACGGTAAATTAAAATTCATATCTTCGTGTGTATTTGTGTGAGTGATTTAGTTACTGGCAAGTGCTTGCTCCAGTGCGAACGGCTACTTGCGACTTGCCACTTGCCTTTGCCGCTGTGCGAATCAGCCTTAAGTCAAAGTTTTGTTTTGCCAAATGGCTCTATATGTAATTTTTCGCATAAAATGTGTACGTCTTACCAAATGATTAGTTCGTGATGGTTTGTAGGATTGTTGGAGAAAAAAATAATTTATTCTGGTGCCACACCAACAATGACAATTCATTTACAAGTTCAACGTTTATCGTCACGCTGTAAAGGTTGATTTTTAAACCGTTGTTCATACTTTTTCTTCTTGGCGGGAGTTGATTTATTCCATCTGAGTTTATGCCTATGAACTGTTATCGCTATCGTATGTTGGTAATGTTCAATTCTCTTGACTATAGCATCCTACACTTTGCTTGCATTTCGTTTAAAAATGTCTCAATGAGTTTCTCATCGTATAAGGCATCGTAGAATCGCTGTAGTTTATTGACATTTTTTGTACAACAAATAGTGTTGAAAGCATCATTTGCAGTTACGGTTGGAAATACGATTACGTTCGTTTTCCACAAACGATTGTATCTTACTCTTAGCTTCCGATAGGAATTCACTCTCCACGTCCCACCCAAATGTTCTTCCTCAGCCTCGGCAGGCAACAATGTGACCGCAATGGCACGCCGTGTTGTGGATTGAGAGAGCATTTTCCGACCGAGTGCACCTCGACCACGCCAAGTGGACAATCCCAGACGGTGGGACGATAAAAGTAATTGAATTAATGTTTCAGTTCAATAAATCCATTTAGGAAATGAGATTGTACTTAATTTTAATTGGAAAAGCAGCTCGAATCACGTGACTAATTGGATCGGAACGTCATAGATTATTGGGCTGCTCACGTCACGGCTGACCTTTTGCTTCGGCCGGAACATGGTTTCGATTCCATCGCAATCGGATCGGTGAATCGCTTTTTCCGATTGGGTTAGTTGCTGCGCCGTTAAATTTCATCCAGTGACCACGCACCCATCGGTTTTGCGGTGTCGATGTTGGATCAAACTTTTATTGGCTTCCTACGCCCGGCCGGTCGTCCGCTAATGAGCGTTTCGTTTGGTAACCCCTTTTTTTCACCGACCCGGAGGCAGGTGGTCGTAGATCAGAGCTTCCGGTAAGCATCGGTGGTAGCGTTGACGTGGGATATGTGGGGAGGTGAAAGAATGCCATCCACCGCGTTACACCGAAGCGCACGAATATAAAATATACCCCGACCCACCTTTCTGCCAACGCTCCCGGTTTCGTGGAGAAATGCACACTACCTGCAGCACACTAATGGGCAAGTTTATGGTACCACCGGTTTTATGTATCGCTGTTCAGCAGGGTCAGCCTTCCACACTGCAAAGACCCGAATGAGTTACGGTGCGGCACGTTCCGGTACTGCCCATTCGTCAGGCGGTGCACCCTTTGCTCGTTGTCGTTTGGCCGCCTTTCCAGCCAATGTTCGCGCGATGTTGTAAAAATGAAAATTGAAAAATTATCATAACAGCTAAGGCGAGGAAATATATGCACACGCTCGTACGTTAACTTTTTAATACAATTCTCATTTAATAAGCAGCAAACTTACAACATTTCTCATTTTTCACCCGTTCCTCGTCGTTTCGTTTTGTTTTGTTTTTTTCTTTTTGTTCGCGGGATGCTTTTCCCGGGTTTGCTCTTTATGAACATCCTTTTTTGCTTTCTTCCTGAGCCACCGCTCAGGGCTTTGGCGGTTGCAGATGGGGATTTTTTCCCTAGGATGATACTATTTTTCATAGTTTCTTTCCCGCTCGCTTCGCTCCGTAGTCCCTTCCCCCGGTTGAGGATCGTAAATTATCGCGCATAGTCTCGGCTTTCGTTTTTTTCTTTTTCATCCCCCGAACGTACAGTCTTTCTTTCTTAAACCCCGAGTAAAGTTTTCCCGTTCATGTAAGTTTATTTTTTACTCCTGTCCCAAACCGACTACGTGATACAAAACAAGTTTTTAAGACTGACCCCGATGGGGCGGGAGGGGCGGCATTGGGAGACCAATGCTGCAGCAGTCGAGAAAACGGGGATGTCAGGCTTGGCGAATGTACAAGTTAAGCGGCACTGCGTTGTCTGTGCATTCTGAAGTGAGTCGCCGGAAGACTTATGGGGTGCATTTTTACTAGGATTACGGCATAAGCTTGACTTGATGTTTGTGGAAAATTGGTACAAATGAAGGTTGGATGCCGTTTGCGTGAATGTTGTGGATTGTCGTTGTCGCGTTGAGTTAGGGTTTTTTTTTTTTTGTTCAATCGAAGTTATGGTTACTTGCATGGTGTAAAGGCTTCCCGAAGTGCTATTGACATGTGAGGGTGTAGAATCGTTTAAATTTCTTTCCGGAACAAAATTTCCGGCTGAGTGATTTACGACCCCTGGGACCAAAAATCTATACCATTTTTCTCGGCCAAACTTTCTTCGCTCAAGCAAACATAATATTCGTGGTCGTGGAAATGCTTTTTCGTTTGCTCCCATCGACATGCAGCGGGACGTGAGCGGCAAGCATTCTAAGGTATTTCACCCGGAAGTAATAAATATAACCTGTGCATTCCAGGTGAATCTTCTTCGCCCCGAAATAGTCCGGAATTCTGAGCTCTGGATGACCTACATCTTTTAGAGTTTGCAGAGCCGGTTTCCGTTTTTTCGCCTTTTGGGCTTTTGTGTACCTTGCATTGAGTATTTGCTTTTCAAACCGCTTTTTAGCTTTGCAAACCGTTTGAAGGGTGTGAATTGGTTCACAACACATCGAAAACAGTTATGCGCGCTGTTAGAACAGTAAACACTGGTTTCGAGGGAAAGGTAAAAGATCATAGGGTCGTTGGTGAAAAGAGACTACATTATTTTAGGCGTATCGAAAGCACTAAACAAATCATCTTTTTATTTTTCGGATACCGCATCGTTATCAGTCAGTTGAACTCTTGGGTTTTAAACCTGCTTACTCATTTTGCACGTTTTTGGGATCAAAAAGTACTCCCGATTGACGAAGAGAGCATCTTACTCGGTATTCACCTAAGCACAATTGTTGAGTAACGCTCTTAACACGGCAGAAGGGAATACTTTCGGTAAACCTCAACTGCAAAATGGTCCCGAATGCATACAACATTGTAAATGTGTGCGGTGCCTGGAAAAAATAGCATCCCTTGCCCTCCTGTGCTACGAAAGCGTGGGAAAAGTTCTTCCCGTGCCGAAATTTGCGAACATATAAATTCATCAAAACTTTCTCTGCGAATATACGTTGCGGATGCATGTGGGTTTGCTTTTGTTACCGTGCCCTAAGAGAGCCCACACGTCGGTAACCCTTTGCACCCACGCAGCGTGGCAAAGTTGCACTGGCTGGGCTTTTTGGCCGCATTTTCCCGCATCATGCATCATTCAGGATCCCTTTGGTACAATTTTCCTTTGTCGTTGAACCGTCATCGAGGATGGGAAATTCGGTCAATGATGGCGTTCGTAAAGAGAGAAGGTTGCGGAGGAGTTCGCCTTGAAGAAAGTTAATTTGATTTTTGAGAACCTTTTTCAATAATTATTCAAATATGTTTAATGTTTGGTCAATTCAAATAAGTTTTTAAAGATTGAAATTTACGATTGACTTGGGTTTAAATCCCATCGTGAGGTTGTTTTTCAATGTTAATAAATCAATGTTATCATTTTTTTTTTTTTTAGTTGATCCATTCAAGTCGAAAACGAGATACTTGAGGAGTTTGTATTCTTCTTATGTTTTTTTCATTAACGTTGTTTGCCTTTGACATCTTCCATGTCTTTCTAAATCTATCTTTTTTAAGAGATTTTTTTCTTTTGCTGTAAGCTATGCATGTTAGAAGTTTGAAAGAAACCCATATTTAAATTGCTTTTACTCCTAACCGTTGAAGAAATAAGGTAATGAAGGGTTTCTTTGCGTCTAGATGCCAAACAAAAATTTTCTTTGCTCCCATTTCTTGTAAAGAATAAAGCATTTTCACCCGTTTTGTGCTCTATTTATAGCCTTACAGCAATGAGCCTGGTCTATATTTAGCCGTTGAAGTTGTTTTACCAACCGGGAAGTTACACAGCAACAGACACTCTGAAAATAAGTGCTCGTGAAACAATTTTATGTTTCTCTTCTCACATATAAATACCCGGACACACGAAAGCTTTTCTAACTAGGTGCAGCAAGATGAGGATGGATTAAGATTGTCGTTAAAAAAAACCTGGACAAATCACCTTCCAACTGGTATGGTACCGTATTTGTAGCGTAGGCTTTTCTCTACTTTAGTGTTTGTTTTTACACAACTCCGCGAAACCCCACACATGGCAACTCTCTATGGTGTCACTTCATGTGCTAGGGCTTATACTTTATTCTGCACCAACTCCACTAGAGACACGTTCATTGCGTACATTGTGAAAAACGATTTTATTTCCATGCACCACATTGTAAACCACTTTTAGTGGCAATGGGAAGGCGTAGGTTTTGAATGTTTTTGTTTTGTGAGCGATTTTCGTTTTGTCGTTCCTCACGCGACGAGGCATGTACTCGTCGAAACGAAGCAATAAAACCGAGAAACCCGGAAGGGAAACTTTACCAGACAACCAGAAAGCAAACGGGAGAGTCGTAGATTAAGGCCCCTGAATGATTAGATCGATGGAAGATAAATATTTTTTTGGCTGTAAATTTGAGCTTTTATGGCAAACTTCAAAAGTAGGCATCCATCAGTATCGGCGGAGATTTACATGTCGCAGTCTGAGTGTTTTAACGGTTCAGTCCGCTTCTTCACCCCTCCCAACCTCTTATGTTAGACTGATAAATTGGTTTCTGTTTAACCGTTTTAAAAACGCACAGGAAAAGTATTGCAAGTCACTATTTGTTTCTGAAATTAACATTATTATAGAATCAAAACAAACGTGAAACGATCTTACTATCCTGCAAAGACGATAAAGTGCGTTTTGAACATGCATCTTTAAACATACCCTAGAGAATAATCAAACTACAGACTTAACTAACAACGGTTTCATCATATTTTAAACACATTATAGAGCGAAAATAAATTGAGCAATATGTTGATCGGGGATGGAAAGCAACTTGTATGTAATTTGATGCGACTGATAAGCTCACACGCAATCGCTAGGGATCACTTTGATGCCATTAAGCACACTTTGTAACAACCGTTCTCAATCGTATCCCACCGTATTGGCCATCCAGGTCCTTTTTACTGCTATTTATCTCTTTTCATCTGTTTCCCTTTTCCCTCCCGACCATGCCTTGCTTTGTTTCTCGTTCTTTTGGAAAACATTTGGAAACGAAACAAAAGGCAATGCTTCCCGCACCCAAAAATGTACTAACCCGGTTTGCGAATGCGAACCCCGGAAAGAAAGGCAAAGATTTATCTACATTTAGTGAACTGTAAAAATTGAACTTTTTACGTCGAATCTAGATTTGTGGGTGACAGTTGGTTTTAACGAGGTTTCGTTCCCTTTCTCGGGTTCCCATTTCCGGCACCGGGTCGGGCGTCCGGTCGGTACTTCGGTAGTTATTTTGCGTACGAACTTTGGCCATATATAACGCTCTCGTTTCATCGCCCCCTCCTCTCCCGCCCTGGCTTGGATGCACTTTCCTGGACGGCCTCCGGGACAGCCCGCACCCAACCGATGCCAACGATCAACTGTTTGGCGTTGGAATAATAAAATGTTTATGGGATTTTTCAGTAAAAAGGCTCAACGGTGGAACGATTTTACTTACTTTTCCGTAACAACAACACTCCAAACACGCCCCGAACGCTTTACCGTGTCTCGTAACGGCTCCGCGTATCCCCCCCCGGTGGAAGATGGCGACCTTTGATTAGAAGTGAGTTATAGATTTAGGGCTTGATTTGTTTCCTCGAAGTCGAACAAAATGAAAAAAAAAAAACAAATAAAAAAGGAGAGCTTTTCTGCTCCATAGCTTCATCCGAATTGACTTCACCTGAAGTGGGATTGGGCCGTGGAAAATGCGCCAGATGCGTGGCGTGTATATTTGTATAAAGTTGTTGAAACCGTTTGGAATCCATGCGTGTGCCCTCTCGGTCATAAATTTTCCCGTGTCGGTCACATTATTGAGTTTGAGTGGAAGGTGGGAGGTGGGGAAAAGGATCTACAAAAAAGCTTCCATTAACGACTGGAGAAGAGTATACTAGGCGGGGTAAGGAAAAGTTCCAAACCATAGTGAGCAAAAGAAATGTGATGAAATTGTTTTAAACATCGAAAGAATAACTTTCTTCACAGCTATAGGGGTAGATTTTATTTTCTTCCCTACCAAATCGGTTCTGCACTTGTTTACGTGCTGCCGATTTGTAGCGTAGCTTGCCGTAAAATATACCTTTCGCGGTGACCTTTGCCTGCTGTGTGTCGACGTAGTTCATAATATTGCGATTTTAGTCCGCTTCTTTCGGAATCTGGAAGGTGTGTACAACCACAACGCATATCGTAGCATGGGCGAGATGCAGCGTAGCTTTGAGTAAAACTTTTCCCCTTTTACGTACCCGTTCGGCTGATTGCGCTAGTAGCAAATGCCCCCATAAGCAGCCAACGATGTGAAAAGCTTTCGGCTTTGTGTGCCGTGCGGGAAAATCGTCTTATGCATACGGCTTTTGACTTTGGTAATAAATTCTGTGGCCATAAACAAAATTACCCCTTGCATCGGGTGCCCGAGGGATGCCTCGTTCCGATCCCCCAGTGGAGGTTGGAAAGTGGTTCACATTTTTAATCACCTGAGCAGAGCGTTGCAACAGTCGGGTGCGAACGGGGCGTTTGTTTCAATCTGAAGCGTTGTACTCTTCCAACGGATGGGGCGGCCTGCAGTCCGCATTCTTGAAGTTCCAGATGAATAATTTTGAATTCCACAGAACCATTCCGAGGCAGTTGGGTCATAAATCGTTGCCAGCTGCCGGCCCTTGGGCAAGTTGGGTAAGAAATGGATGTTGGTACGTTTCAATAGTTCCGGAGCGTTGCTAGGAGCGATTGTAACACATCGTAATGCTGTGATGGCAGCCGTCCGAAGGGCAGCCTCCTGGTAGGCAGGCCCAGCCGATGCATTCTCGATGCCAGTCTCGATAAAGGGCACCGATCGAAGGACGACCCCTCTGCTGATCCTCAATTAAGATCCTTGTGGATCCGTCCCTAACACGTGAAGAACAATTCCCGCATGAGTGCATCTTAAGTGCAGGTTTCTCTGCTTGGCAAGGGAAACGAAACCCGGCTCGGAAGAACCGGCACCGTTGGGACTCGTCTCGAGTGTCTGAGAACATCCGAAAGACGTCGACCCCGGGAACGGCAGGTGTTCTTGACAGAGCGCATGAGAAAGCGCCGGAGTGCGGGGAGGGGGTTGACGGTCAGGTGAAAGACGGTGGCCGGAATCAACGACGTGCTGGCAACTTAATTTATATAAAATTATTAATGATAAGCTGCAACCGGAGCATAAATTTCACGTCTTTCACTGTAAGGATTTATTTCACAAAGGACGATTTTTAGCCTCCGATCATCATCGTCATCAGCATCATCATCATCATCATCATTGGGGGTGGTCGTTTGCGTTGCACTTTGCGGGAAAGACACAGTCGGTTCTTGCCTTCTCAAACACACAATCCTTCAAAAACACACACACACCTTCGAAAACCTGAGATGATTGTGGGGAGGGTTCTGTGAGCGAACCTGGAAAACTCCGGTCTTATCTTGGCCCCGAGAACACTGTGTGCGCACGTGTGTGAGTAAGTGTTCGAAAGGCCAACAATGTCAGCGTCGGACGGTGCTGGTGAAAAGGGAAAATTTCGAAGCTCGCCTTGTGCCGGATTCGTGTTCCACCATTAAAATGACATTATACATCATAGCACCGACGTCGGTGGGGTTGTCCTTGAGAGCGAGAAAAGCCCGGCCATGCAGCATTGGCCAAACGGTATCAAATGACAGCGTTTGTTCTAGGTAACCGTGTCCTCCGTGGGGCCTGGCTGCCTGGCAGGTAGAGCCCGAACCCCGCGCGTGAGGTTAAAGGTCCTCGTGCCATCCTCGAGGGAAAGGCTCGTCGGTGGTAAAAGATACGCCACAGTTACCGGTTGGCATTATTTATCGGGAATTTGTTATGCAAATTATCTATATCTACTCGGCGCGAGCGGACGATGCACCTCAGGGTGGGTGTGTTGCACTTGTGAGTGAGTGCCACGGCCTCACTCTGACCCCGACACCGTTACCGGGCGAAGATAGCATGGCGTGCACTACTTATGAGACTATGCTGGCGAAAAGCGCTTTGCGGAAGACGCTTATGAACTGAGGCTGCTGCCTAATGCGATGCACTTTCAAGGGCCTTCGCACCGTCGCATACCTTCGGTTATTAGCTTTTCCAATCTCCCCATTGTGCCGATTTGGTTTGCCTCACTATTTCTAGTGCAAAAGTACACGAATTTTGTTATAAAACTCTATAAAATCATGGTGTTATTAATGCTTTGCTTGGAAGACATTTTTTTATTTTACTTCCACTAGTTTATATAAATATAAATTTGATCGGACATAAAAGTACAAGTAAGTGTGGTAAAGACACAATCACATCTTCTATTAATTCGAAGGATTGTGAATTGTTATCACCGCTTAAATTGCATTCCACTTTCTATGAGTGACATTAATTTCTGATTGAATTATCCATCGCTTACGTGTTTGATTGAAATCAATACCTATAACAAATTTAATCCATCCCTACATGCTCCACCTTTCTGCATACACCAGCACGGCACTCATTGCTCTCGGTGATTAATTCATGTGTAATGCGATTAGCGAACGTGTCGCATTATAATGAAACAAAACATCCCGCACAGGTGAACCGTGGCGGTCTGCAAACAAATGCCCAATTAATCGCATTCTGCAAGATGGTGGTACATTTTCCCAGCCATTGTGTCTCGACTTGACCTGAACAAACAGTACCCGATAATGATTGCTGAACCCCGGGGGGGCATTTTCCAAGCGTGCCCGGGTGGTGACGGGGGTGTTAAAAAAGCACTTCCAAGGATAATTAGACCATCAGGGCTAATAATTGATTTATGGCGTATGTTAATGGGCTTTGCCGAAGAATCGCTTCGAGTGTCTCGCTGATGATAGCACGGTGAAAGTACTAGCTGGTTCCATTACAAACATTGACGCGTTTGAATGTTTTCTTGCGAGCCACTTCGCTGGTGTTGATGATTTTCTCTAAAATCCTTCTTAAAACGGACCCCTTCCGTGGAGTTAAAACCATCAATTTTCCACCCCGAAGTTTAATGTCTTGATGTTGAAGCCACACGTCGGACAAAGTTCACCGGCGTCAGACGAATGCCACGCATCACCAGCACACGGTGGTGATTCCCGACGATGGTTGTATCTCCCAAGGGGTCAGTTAGACGAGCCAGCCCCAACCCACCCGTTCGTCAAACGATACGGTTGCTCCAAAGTGTTTTACAACAGTGTAAGCAATCAAGAAACAAATCAAAACTCCCCAAATGCTAATAAATTTAACCACGCGCACCTCGCTCGCTCTTCCTTCGTGGGTGTACTCCTCCGCTCGAAGTAACGACTCATCGCAGCATGATGAAGTTGCTTTTTTCTCGCTTCGCTTTGGGAGGAAAGTTTCGCCTTCCACCCGAAGTGGCTTGTCACTGGAAAGATTGCTGATAAGACACTGCACAAGGTATCGAGTCATGTTTGCTAGGGAGTAATGTTAAACAAGACTCGCGGGGTTGGGCCGTGCGTTTACCCTGCAATCCGATAAATGCTGTATTTATCGATCCAAAACTCATCAAATAAGATGTCATTCAGCGTTGTTTGCGAACAACGGCGTTGATGTACACATTACAAGTATCGATTAATCTGCTTCATTCGCATGCATCTATTTGACTGCCCATCCTTGCATTGATTTGTCATTTGCATAATGATGCTCCATTAACATATTTCTGCGTGTCGATGAGATACGCTATAATAAGCATGGATCAAGGGATGTCGGTTTTGAAATTGATGTGAATACACATTAATTATAGTGCTTAAGGTGACAACAACAATAAACTTACAATACTGTTCCATCGACTACAAGTATCCATAGAATTTACAACAAACATGTTCTAAATTAAATCATTTAATTCATTCACATAAAAGTATCAAACAACAAGCCAGAGTGGTAAGGGATTCCTGATGTTTTTATCAAAATAGCAATGTTTCTAATTGGCGAATAGTTTTTGGTTGAGTAAATATAAATATATTAAAAATTGTTGAACAGAAAGAATCATATGTTTATAAATAAATATTTAAATTGATTTTTATAGTTCATCAAAAACTAAGTTTTAATATTCTAACACAATTCTTTCTCCCGCAAAGTTTCGATGAATTCAATAACGGATACCTACTCCTCTTCAAATATGTTTCGATAAGAATCCTGTTTTCTCGTTTTCCACAAACTAAATCATGCATCATTCAAACATAATTTATTACGTTTTTAGATTCCGACAGCTTCCGAAGCATCTTTTGCCGGTGGTTTACTTTATTGGCACCGCACCGCTTCCCTTCCAGCCAACACCAATCGTATGTGTCAGAACCACTCGATTATTGCATTAGTGCATGCGATGTCATTAATGTTGTAAATCATATTTTCTATCAATAATTTTGCGGTTCCTCACCCGACTCTCCTGTACCCGTTTGCGGCGGGTCTCAGGGTGAAGGAATTTCCCGTTGGCACACAAGCAGACGCTCCCGCACCGATAATGCTGCCATTAGTTAACGGTTGGTTTGGTTGGAGCTTAAATTACGAGCCTCGGAAGGTCCGGAAGGAAATTGAATCTTCTACGTGTAGGTAGGATACGTTTGCCGCACACGATGTTCCCCACTCCGCGATGTGTGTATGTATGAGCGGTGATCGGTGAAGTGTGGGGCGTGTGTTAAGGCGCTGCTGGATGTAACTAATGAGCATAGAGTTTCCCATGAAGTCGACGTTGCAGCCGACGCACATGACCGTGAACCGACTGCACTTGTACGTCGAAGTGACTCCTTTCGCTCTTAAGATGAAGGACTTCCAGCACACCCTGAACACTGTGCGACCCGTGCGTCAGATTGTGATCGAAATAGGTTTATAATTTATTTATGCTCCACAATTGTCGCTCCTCAAAGCGAACCCCCAACCGTTGCGACTAACCTTCTCGGTTTGCTGCATTTTCTCGTTCGCCTGCAAATGGCGTGTGGACTGGTAGCGTGCCTGACCCGCCGAGGACAAACGCGAGCGAACGGTGAAACCGTAATAAGTCTTTAAGTGGTAAATAGTGCAAACGTGAGTTCCAATGTGTAAGCTTGGTCACCGCTGCACACCGTTTTGGGCCTGGGAGGCGAACACCTGGCGGTGTTTGTTGGCCAAGATTATGGTGGTACCAACGTGTGGTTTTCGTAAGCTACACCTCATTTTGTTATTACCGGTGAAGGGATCGATCAGCCGCTAATGAATACTTTATCGTAAGTCAACGCCTGCGGTTGTCGCTTGTTGCAAGGGGTTTCCGTTCGGATTAAGTTCGCTGGATTACGGTGGTACACATAAACATGATGACAAAAGTATAATTTCTTCCTTTCTTCCAACGTACAGATTAAGTATTTTTGAAAGTCCAAAGTAAGCAGTTTGTTGGTTTATTTCGATCAACCTTCATTCTAGCTCCAACTGAAAAGGATTAGATGTCAGCTTCTGTAAATTCAATTAAACGTTACACATGTCCCGGTTCCGCCCGTTTTCTTCCCAACTGGGACGACAAGTGACGCGCATCTACGACACGGTCGAAGAAAACGGCCGTCAATGTTACCGTGTCCAACCGAGCAGCACAAAGTAACGGACATGTAACATCCCGAAATAAAACCGAAACAAAAAGGCATCCTCTAACAACCACCAAACAGGCGTTTCGCGCTCGACAGGTTCCACTGGAGGCCGATAGCATCGTATCGCATCGGGTGAAATTGATCCGTGCAGCCGTGCAGACCCGGTCCCCTTCCAGCAGGGTGCTATCAAATCGATCCGCTGTTGTACCGACTGCTACGGAGAAGGATCGTTGGCCAGCATCGGTTGAGTTATCCTGTTTCCCTTGCAGCCTTGTACATCACGCCCAGAACTCGGTGGCTCTTTTCGGCTAGCGTTTTTGCATCCCGAAAGCAGACGGCGTTGATCGGAAATAGTTTCAAATGGAGAGGAGACGATGCAATTTTTGCACCGTGCCTCGCCCCAACACGATGCTGCCTGGTACCGTGTTTAGGGGGGTTCGGCAACGGCCAAAAGGACTGGCAAGTGCAAGATTCCCGAACCGGGCATGCAAAATTAATTGAATCGAATGTTTATGGGAGCATTTTGGACACACCCGTGTCGGATGATGGTGTGCAAGTGGATCACCGGAGCGAAACTGACACACCGTTTCGGGTTAGTGCCGTTGGTTGGTGGCCATCCCTTGGCCAGGCCGCAGTTAGCACGCCAGCTACTGCGTTCGCGTACGATTGACTTTGAAATGATGTGTCTCGGGACGATTGCTCTATGTACTTTGGCTTGAGCGAGTCGCTGGTTCTTTCGGTTGTAATTAGATCGAAACCTTGATAGACAACATGCATTTTTCGTTATCGATTATTTAACATCACCAGGACGATGACTGGAAGCAGATTCCATATTACTTCTTGATTCGATTATATATTTTGAACTTCTGTTTTACACAATCAGAAGGGCATTCATTGGAAATTACTGTATTATTTTTATGTTGGGGATAATCATGTTTGTCCAAACATGCCCATATTAATTTTATAATTTCTTTTTAATATTATCCATTTTGTAAGCAAACAAATTTCCACAATCATTTGATGAATGCTTGCTTAGTCACTAAAAAACGAAAACAATATGAAGCCGACCGTCATTTAATTTATCCCGTGTTTGGTTTCGAATGATTTTCATTTCTTTAACTGTTCATTTTCGTCTCATACGCTCATACGTTTTTAACACTAGCACAAAAGTTGAAGCGATATCAATTTAATACAACAATGGTTTGAAAATTATACAAAGATTGGAAAAACCTTAAGCAGGGTTGTGCTATAAAAGTGCCAACCACATATTGTCTGAAATACTTTGTATAGTTTCAAAGGTTTTTGGTTCATCAAATCATGCAATCAACTTCATAAAAAAGGATTTTACTTAAACTAAATTGATTTTATCCCAAATTGTTTGTACAAAACGGCTGGCAGGCTTCGAAGGCTGGAATAAAAAGGAAATCAACCTAAAAAAATGATTGAAATATCTCAACAGTGGAAATGCCGTTACGATGCGCTAGTTGATACACCATTTCCACTTTTCATGCGAGCCGTACAATCAAGCACCGGTGTTTCGTCTGATAGCCACACCTTCCCCGCACTCTTCGAGTCGACCAGCCAGATGGCCGATTCTTCATGCGTGGGTTAGCAGAGGCGCCTAAATTATTCAAATATTTGACGAAAAAGTTTAGACACTTGATTGAATATTTACACCAGCTGACTTTTGCTAGCCGTCTCGCAGTGGCCACTGTGGGCGGATGGTGTGGATTGAATGTGAAAGCGATGACCGCAGGACCACTTTTTATGATTGTTTGTCTTTGGCGGTGGGAAGCAATCGTCAACGAATGCGTGGGCGATTGCCTCGAATGCAGACACTTTTTTGCTGTCGTCGGATAATTTCCTTCCGAGGTCCTTGTGGCAAGATAAGGGAGACAGAAACAGAAAAATGTTTCTTTTCCATCAAGTTTGTTGCCGTTTGACCGCAAATTACATTTGCTTCGCTTCACGGAATTGAAATATTTGGCGGCGCTGTGAATTTCAAGTGTGAAACCGAAAGAGGGTGACCCGAAGAAAAATAGTCAGGGAAAACAAAATTTTCTGTAAAAAATTGATATAAAATGTGTTCTTTGTGAAAAAGAGAAAAATATTTCAAATGTTGTATTTTCCAAAACGTTATAATTTCTTGATCATCTGTGTTTAAGACCACTTGGTGTCCACTTTAGGAGTTCTAAATTGTGAAAACAATATTTCTTTAGTTCCTTAAATTGCTTATCGCAGATATCTGCTGGAGTGGACGACTTTCTTTCTCTCTTATCTTGTCTGTTTCAGTGTTCCTTGAAAGTCACGTTTTTATTCCATTAGCACGTGGTTCCGGCCTTCCAAACATCAATCTTCCATTAACTTCTCGAATCCATAATGGCAGTTTCTTCGTGCCCAACGCGAACGATGCTAAATAGCGATCAAGCATAAAAAAAACCTCAACGGAAGGAAAATTGAGAAGAATCTCAAAATCGAGCGGAAATTAGGCTTAAGCATCATTCGGCGAGCTATTATTTTAGCTGCAGGTACTCGAAGAGCATTTTGATTCCTAAGACTCTTGGAAAATAGTCTAGAGGAGGGATGAAATCCTTTGCTCAATAATATTCCAATGCGTTGGACAAGCATGTCCACTTGATCGTTCAATTTTCAGGAAATTCGTTCGGGACCTAAAATGTTTTCAATGTTTCCCATGCACTTGGAAAATGTCAGTGAAGTATTATTTTTTTAACTCGCCGTTATGCGATTCGAGAAAGCATTTTACACTCCTAGCGGAGGTTCATCCTTTCTCAGTGCACTTTACACTCCAGTTGGTGTCAGAGAGAAGATGTGTTGGAAAAAAGTAGATGAAAAAATCCACCCCCTTGTGCAGTAAATGACACTAAACACGGCATTTGGCGTCAGAGCTGAGGTGGAGAAAAACCGAGGTGTAAACTAAATTTGGTGCGCTTTCACCTTCCACCAGGACCTGACCTCACACTCCAAGGTTCGCGGCGAACCCGGTTGCATTGCTTGAACTCCCGAACGGAATCCAATTTGGCGTTTTATCACATCCCCTGTAATGCGCCGTAGTGACGGGCTTTATAAACTCTCGAGAATATTCTCATAAGGAAGTCTTTTACGACGGGCAGCCCGGGACCGTCATGGATTGAAACGATAAGGAAGAAGGACAGCCGTCCGGAAGTCCCCTCGACCCAATGGCCGGTAAACGAAATTACATGACCGTTGCTCATAAAAGCGGATCAATGATCGAGCCGGGCCGAAACGGGAGGAAAGTAAAATTTTCTCACCCGTGAGGTGTAAACGGAGGACCGCACGTGGGTTTTTCTTTTCGCCAGGATGATCCGTTCTCGTATTTTTGCCCAGTTTCCGTGACCCATCGAAGGTGTGTATGTGTGTGAGTGTGTTTTTTTCTTTCATCTATCTAGTGCTCCTTATTGTTCGCAATTTTACAGTTACTACCGCGCGCTATTTGCTTCCCCAAGGACTCGTAGCACGGATTTTGCTGTCACATCCGGCCGGGAGGATGCTTGGGTCGGTGGGAAAATTATCCACATTTTCTATGCATAGGAAAAATCGCTCTTGACGTTGATGATGCGATCCTTAGACGGTGGAGTTCCCGGAGACGAACCATCAACCCTCTAATGGGATGTCCTTTTCCGATGAAAAATCCCGGGCATTCGTGAAGGTTTGCGAAGGGGAGAACGTTATCATGCTAAATGAAAAAAGGAAAAACCCAAAAATGGATGTCGGTCCAGTCCCGGTCCACAGGTCGTGTGCATAAGCATCGCTGCCGATTAAGCGGGTGGTGAAATAAAATGTGCCCCGAAATTACCGAGCGTAACCTTTAATCGGATTTATGATTTGTACGAGTGGTACTTACCGGAATCGATTTATTAGAAAACCCTAAGCCCTCAGGGGGCCCAGGGTGGTTGGGAACGCTGGGACATATTAGCATTCTTGGAAGATTTTACGGGTCATCGCCTGGCAACTTGTCGACCAATCAACGAATCACCAGTGAAAAGGAAGATTTTTTCTAGGGATCTTGCGAATTTTCCACAATTTTAACGATGCAAAAATAGGTTCGTGGGTGGAACAGGGAATATGAATAACATCTAGAATTTGTAAAAAAGAGAAGTTATGCAAAATGTTTCTCCTACCTAAATATTCTAATCTCATAGGCTTAAAATCATAACTTTTCAGTATATTTGACTGTTCAGCAGTTGTTGAAGAGCGGAACGACGGTCGGCAACGAATGAAAGTCATCGGTCATTTCCCTACCGGTAAACCTAAATCCATAATGTTTGGGTCAACCGAATGGAACCATAAACGTGGTCGGATTTCGTACATAAACGCTAGCCAACTTCAAGTCCAGTATAATGTTAGTGGATGAAAAAGGAAAATTATACCCCGCAAGCCTTTTGCAACTTTTTGACGGATTTTAAGTAGAATGATGCATCTTTCAAGCTTACCGTGCTGGATTAAACTGAGAAAATGGTTTTTAATCAAGATTGAAGGAAGATACAACGTGCCCTCACACCCCGGAGCTTACAAATATTAACAGCAATAATGTAACGCAGTAGAACATTTAAGTCAACACTCTCCGGTTTATAACTCTGCTGTCCAAAACTGTAGTAATTTTTACGGTTATACTTCTTGCTCATGCCAATCGTTTTCGTATGTGCAATATTAGCTGGGGTTACTGGAGTTTGATTACTGGAGTACACATTCACTGGAGTTTTGATAAGGGTATGTAAAAACAGGAATGGATGAGCAGGGTGTTTTATAGCCATAATCCGTACACACGAAACGTTTTTCATTCTGATAATTCCGTACAATTTACTCAAACTTATTTTCGATTGTTGATTGAATGTTGATCGTTGTTTGTTGTAAAATATAAATTAAATTTGAATTTTAACAGTAGTTGCACTTACTTTATGCTGTGCAGGAAAAAACTTTAAAGGAAAAAATAACCCAGGGAGGTACAATTCTTTCTGGATTAAGCTTGGTAATATCGTTTTAGGATCGAATTATACTATTTTGTATGATGACTTAGCACGATTGTGCAACGTAAGACACAATAGAGCAGAATTAGTGGAATGAAAAGCAATGAAAAATAAAATAAAAATGAACTACTGTCATTCATAGCATGCGGTGTACGAGTGCAGGTCATAAACCTATGCATCTCTGCACCCCAGTGAGCGTGTGCAGCAAGCCTTTTCACCTTCGACATCGGACCAGTGCGTGCTGTTCGGTCACCGTGGAAAATCTCACGTTCCGGAGCGCCCGTGGTTCGTGTGAACTCGATTTATTTTGCACACGTTGGATGGAAAGTTTATTTTTCACAATAATTGAAATCGCAGATCTAATCGTTAACGGTCGGCTCTGCCTTTTTTCTTCGTTATTCTTTGTCCCACCCTGTACTTGGTTCGATTTTAATTACCGGCATGGTGTTTGACGATCAGATTTGATAAAGTTCGCGAACGTTGTACATAAAACAAACTGCTATTTTTTTTATTGAAGTGCATACAGTTTTTGTGCCTTGACATGATGCTGTTGCGATAGCAGTAGAAGAAACAACTGTAACGCAAACAATATGTAGTTTTCATTGTATTTTTCAAGATCGATTAGAATAAGCCAACCTTAGAATTGATCGATTGAGTATATCTCGTTATTGGCTTGACTTAAACATCAGCTTGAGTAGTAAACAAAACTTTTACTGCTTTTACGTTTTTTTATTAGGCCAAATGAAGGTCATCACCTTCGAAGTAATCCCCTTCCGATGCAATGCACCTCTTCCACCTCTTCTCCCACTCCTAGAAGCAGGTGGAAATGGCGGATGCTGGGATGTCCTTTAGTTCCGCCGTCGCTGCGGCTTCTATCTCCTCGATAGTGTCAAAACGGTGTCCCCGAAGCGGCCGTTTTAGCTTGTTGAACAGCCAGAAGCCGGCTGGTGCCAAATCTGGTGAATACGGCGGTTGCGGAACAATATGGGTGCCAGTTGTTGCGAAAAACTCCCTCAAAATGATGGCGGTATGGGAGGGTGCATTATTGTGGTGCAAAAACCAACCCCAAAACATCTTTAAAGATGGTGTTGACCGATGCATTGAAAATGTCAACACTTTCTGAAAGGTCTCGTATCGTCAACCGACGATTGTTGACCACCAAATCCTTGATTTGGATGACGTGGGCATCGTCGATCGAGGTGGATGATCTCCCCGGACGGTCCTCGTCTTCGACCTTCTCACGGCCATTCTTGAAATCAATGTACCATTTGTAGACATTTTTCTTCGACAAAGATTCTTCCCCGAAGGCTTTTGCAACATTCGTAATCTTTCCTCAGCGTTTATTGTGATGTTGTGACTTAAAACTTGGCAGATCAGTGAAAAACATACATATTGACAAAATAAAAATAAAAACAAGGGGCTTCTTTTGGCGCACGAAATTTGACATCCAATGTCACCTTACTTTTCGGACACAGTAGTATGGATGCATTAGTTGTTTTGGTGTGATGTACGACCATAAGGCATGTGTGCTTTCCGCTAATTAATATTTCGAAAAGCTAGGCTACCATTCAAATGGGCTGACCCGAATGGAATGGAAGGGCATGATTGTCAACGTCATCATTAATTTTAATAAGATCTCTAAAAGCTACACTTTCGACATGAACCAATGATTAAGACTGTTCAGCTTCCACCGTTACACAACAGTAATAAAGCAGAAACGTTACGGCACATATCCTATTGCGTGGCTTGCATAAAGAAATACAAAATCCGCTATTAAAGTCTTCCGCCGAGTGCGCAAAGTCAAAGAGTCATCAAATTTTCACCGAGCACATCCGGGGCATTATTTTGATAGCCAATTTTAACACATACGACACGTTGGCGTGAGCAGCAGCGGCACGTTAACAAACATCAAACTTCCATCGGTTGGCCTCGGTTACAGAAAAGTTCAGCCATTCTCCAACAAAACCGAAAAACGCACTTATTTCGCTGACTCATAAAACCCCTTGCACGATTGTTCAATACACACATACCTACCTATAGACGAGCGCCATATGCAAACGCGGGTACGCTCCCTGGCCGGGCGCTCCGGGTGGTGAATATGGCGCAATAATGCCCATTGCCGTTAATCGACGCCCTGTAATGGTACTGATCGTCGATGGCGTTGGCGAAACTTGCGGGAACGGTTTTAAACAACATTAAAGATGCTGTTGCGTTTGTTTCGGCAAAAGGGAGTTAAAGGTTGCCCCAGTGTCCGCGCTGGTAACGACGATGATCATGATGATGACGATGATGATGATGATAGCGATAATGATGACAATGTTATCTGGAGAAACTTTCACCTCCAGGCAGCGAGACGTGTCCGCGTCGGGTCATACAGCTTGCGCTCATACGAGCAACTTCGGTCCGCTGAAGTGATAAGAAGATCACGTAGTTCGGGAAATAATTTATACCGACGTCAGCGCTACCGGAAGGCCCGGGAAACGGCTAGAGAGGGTAACAGAGTCACATCTCGCCAACCGACCTCGCCGAGAGAGAACGCGAGCGCAAAGAGGAAGTACAGTACTTTGCACGATTTCTTCCTGTTTGGTATGCACATTAGACGCTCGCCTCCGAAAGTTGGGCCACCGCCACAGGTCACAATAATGGGGCCGTGAAGTGACACGAACGGGCCAAATGCATTGGCTGACTGACTGGCGGCTGGCTGCTGCAGATGCACTTACGTTTGGCCCCGGAACTACTTGGCTCCCGCACGTACGAGGCGTTCCGTGTCCCGACGGCAAGCAACTGCATTTCCTAGCATGTCAATGCTGGTTTCGGGCGCTCCTTCACCTAGCGAGAGTGTGTTACAAAATTGTACCACAAGTGTTACAGTTCTGTGCACATGTGTGGCATGTTGAGGTTATTTTTCGCTTCACATTGACAGACCATCGGTGTTTTTTCTTTTGTTTGCGTTTCACACTCGTTCGTTTGTCGAGTTTCGGTTTGGAGTCATTTGAATTTAATATTAGTTGTTTTCTTTGCTTTTTGCTGGAAGTGTTCCGTGCCTCACTACCCATTCCGCCTGGTGTATCAGTACACCATTGCTCGCCCATCACGACCTGTGGTTTATAAGCGTCGAAGAATCCATCTTGCGAATCGAACAACTTTATTTGCTACAGCACAAGCAAACTGGAAACGATTTTTCCCCCTGTGCTTCCGAGATCTGGCAAGTGCAGCATTTAATATTCCTCACACAAGACGGTCAAATCGGGCACATTACGGCACCGCACGACGCCGGAACGGGGTTACGTGGTTCAAAAAATAGCGTCCAGAACGCGAGAACGCGTTCGAAACCGAGAACCGGCTGATCGCTGCGGAAGTCAACAACTTTATTGCACTGGAAAGCGTTCGGCACTGGTGTGTATTGAGCGCGAGTTGGACCATGGCAGGGAGAGTTCGAAGAATACAGCAAGGGGGTAGCTAGTTTTCGGCACCTCGCCCGGTTTCGAATGAAATTCGGTGCAATTGGCACGTCCAGTGAATTAGTTTGGCCCGAAACAGGGCCGACTCTCAGGTGTAATCCATTTGTGTGTGTTGTATGGAGGACTTGGGGGGGGGAAGGGATGTGAGGAAACTCATGTCGGTATAGTGGACCAACTTATCCATCCACAATGATCCAGCGAATCGAGCCCTTGTGAAGTGAAGGTATGTGGAACTACTTTCGTACTTTATTTAGATTGTCATTATTTAAGTGTCTCCTTCTTCGGTTTTACCATCTTCCCTTCGCACAGAATCACACCCACACACTCGGAGGAAGGAATAAGGGACTTACTTTTCTGTCGCTGTCAACCCCACGTTTCGGGACCAGCAGCATCTCTGTTCGTTTGTGTGTATGTGGAGTGAGATAAATGTGTTGAGGACGATTATCAACAGCAACTTACCTGCGATCCGAAAACGCTCCGAAACTTCAGCTCGGTTGCACCTGCCTGCCATGGGGATGCTAATGGGAAAACAATTTTCCAAAATGATTAATGGTGCATATCCTTCCCCGTCGCCCCGTGGACAGTGCAGCGGCAGGGAGGCAGGGGTTTCGTGCTGTCCTCGAGGTTCACTCCGGAAACCCGGTGAAGATCCGGTGCGCTCCCAGGTGGATGCGGCCGGATTTTGGCTGCGGTACGCTGCGTGGTGACCGGAAAGGGTCTCTGTGACCCAAAACCGGCCGTGGTTGCATGGGAGGAGGCTGAAGGAGGAATGGGGAAGGAAGGGTGAGATTGGGCTTTAGTTGTCGTCATTACTTTTTGCCCGCAGGACGAGAACCCTCGAACGGGACGCAGAAGCAGAAGCGGCAGAAGCTACAAAGACAAATTTAATGTGAGCTTGTTCTTCGTCATGTTCCTCGTGTCGGTCCGGGCAAGTTTTTCCAGCTTACCTCGTGCCGTAGGCCGTGTGGTCGGGGTAAGTGAGATATTGTTCATTTGCCGAAAACCCAAGGAAGAACGATCTATCATTTGCTGGGTGTGGAGGTGGACCATGGTAGAGTGAAATAAGTAGAAAAAACTGACACCGAATTCCAGTGGATTTTCTCTGGAACAATAGCGACATCCTGTCACCGGTGGAAGGACAACTTACCCCGCCTGAACTTTCACTGTTTCACTTTTTCCCTTTTTTACCGTTCACCGTTCGCCCAGCGTTAAGAAGAAATCAAGCGTGAAGGAAAACATCCTTCAGGTCAGTTAGAAAATTGTACGAAAAAGAGAAAGGCACGTGGAGGGCAGATACAATTAAGGGTTTATGATGAAGAAAAGTTTCCATCGGTAATCAAGTGTAATGTCCCTAAGGTGTGGCGCCGGTTGCCTCGACACACTTCACACTAGTTCACCCTTCCGCGCTTCCGTAGTCACACCTTGGTGCACCGTTGGACGCTGCGGTAATGAGATAGCCTCTTCTTGACCCCAACGAGCCCAAACGATCCTCAAAGGGTGGCACGGTTTGGCGAAAGGAATTATCTCGCCGGTGATGTTGATGATGATGATGATACTTTCACTGGCTACGCTGTCGCTAGCGGGGACACATTTGTAATGGTGGCATGATTGGTGGTCGGAGCTCGAGTTCAGAAAGTTGCCTATCATTAGTAGCAAGTTTTATCTCACTAAAGATTGCAAGCGATATGTGGCGAGACGATTGAGCAATAAAGGAGGGCAACAAAAACACGTGTTCTAGCAAACTGACTAAAGTTTTTGACAAGTATTTTTTATATAATGCTTTTTTCAAATGATGAAAATTTAATGTAAGATAAATGAAATTGCTGCATGGAAAAACAAGCACAAAAAACAAAGTAGAATGAAAAAGCTAAGTAGGAAGTTGAACAAATATTCTTAACCAAGAATGCTTACTGTGCAGTAAGACATAGAATGTCAGTTCAGCCAACTTGTACCATATTCTATTCACAATCAAATATTCAACCAAAACAATTCAGCTGAGCTACAGCTAGGGCTGTTTTAGCGTTCAATGTGTAAACAGATTATTTTGCTGTATTCACATTATCAGCTGGGATTTTAACCGCATTAGGATTGCGCATTAGGACCGCACGTACCCTAGGGGTCACTTAATGTTTCAACGAAACATAACATCTAACGTGCTAGACATGAGTAGCGATTGATAAACAAAGGGCCATTTATTTCTATAACTAAGCTGAATTTTTACACATTGATCAGCAATTTAAGTACTTAAAATTTTATGTGTAGTTCTTTTCTAGGTCAATTTAAAATGAACACTTTTTGAACCTTCATCCACCAACACCGTTGAAAAATGTATTTGCAGTTGCTTAAGCTTGTTTGAAACGAACGAGAGATGACTTATCATGAGCAAGTATCTTGGAATGAAGCAAACTCATTCTTCATAAGTAAGTCTTTTTCAGCATTTTCCGCTGTATCGTTTTTGATAAAAGATTACAAGAAGCATCTAACAAGCGCCTAGTTAGAGTTGTCGCTGCCTGTGTCGTGGTAACATTATCGTTCTTCAAAAATAAATTCAAAATCAATATTATAAACGTTAATGTAGCCACACCATTAGTGGAGCGTTCTTGCTATTATTGCACGCGAAATGGTAGCTGAAACCTTTTGCCGCAAGTAAGCTGCTTGATGGAGTTTTAATATTTAACGACACTTTATGTTGGTTCATAAGATTACTCATTGGAACCTAAAGTTGTCAATAATAAAAATGCTATCAACATTTCGCGTGGAGCCGCCAATAACTAAATTCGAATTTTACTCAAATGTTACATTATTATCAGCTGGAATTAAGGGTATATTGGGATTGCGCATGTGCGTAATTGAGTCGGTTCCGGGCTCAAAATGCATTGGTATAAGTAGGCTGCGATTAAATCAAATCTTCGCAGACCATACAACAAAACGAATTCGACGCACTGAATGCGAAACGTTTGATGAGAGGCTCAATCATGGACCTTACCTTGAGCGATAACACTGCAAAGAAGGGAAAACCACTTATCAACGTATCACTGTTTACTCTGAATTGTAAATGTCCAAACGTCCGAATAACACTTTCGGGGAAGCATCGGCTACAAAAACACCTAGGAAAAATTGGTATTTTTAGCGGCCAAGGGAACTTTGTTATTTTGACGCGATAATGTCCCAAAAACCACACTGGACCATCAATCTTATCAAAAGCGCATTTACGTATGTGTTCGATCCATATAAATATCACGCAAGTGCAGCTGCAGATCATCATTTTAAAGAAGTTCATCGAATTGAGCAGAGTTGTGTGATTCGAAGAGTGAACGCGCATAATTCGAGATGCAAGTAACAGAGATTCGCCAGTATTTGGTTTACTTGTGCTTACTACCATGCTGTATCGTTGTGCCTATTGCCATATATTGCACTGCTAGAGGAACGTTTTCTTTCAAAGGGAATGATGTTGATCTGCTTGTAAGTAAACTAGACCTCCTGCAATCCAAGATAATAGGCTTTGAGGAAAGTCTGAGATCGAGTGTGATCATCCAGTCGGGAAATGATGTACTTGAAATTAAAAGATTGTTAAAGGTAAGATATGAAACATAATGTAGATTCAAAAATGTGCATAAAGACAGAGTCCAACTCGTTGCAGAAAACGGAAGATGCAGTGAAAGCAAGTGAGGCAGTTTGCCGAAGCAAGCTAAAGCAAGGACTGGAGACAATTTGGAACGATACCCTGCAGACAGTGGAGAAGGCTGAAATATCTGCAGAAGTCAAGCTGCATAAAGTTGAGCAACAACTGCTTGAAATTAAGGAATCATTGAATGTAAGTTATGAAACTTAATAGAGAACTACAAGTTTGCATACGTAAATACAACGCCGAACATTTTTCAGGAAACGAAAGACTCAGTGAAAGCCAGTGAGGAATCTCTACTAAATAAAATAGTGGAGAAAACGGCGACAATTTGGAATGACGCCTTACAGGCCGTGGTCCCGGATAGGACATCTACAGAGGACTATTTACAATCCAAGCTTGATGAAGTGGAAAGCAACATGTTTGTTAAAATGGACAACATGCAAGAAAAGCTGGAAGCCGATCTTCATAAGATCGAAGGGGAAACAAAACAGGTTCTTGACCTCCAAAAAGAGTTGAACGAAAAACAAACGATCCAATCAGAGGCTCCCGTGACGACACTCATGACTCCTGAGAATAAAGGCACCTACAAATCATGCAAGGAAGTTCCCAGCAAGCTGTCCGGCACATATGTGATTCAACTCGAGCCCGGTCAAAACGTAGCAGTATATTGTGAGCAGTCCGCTTTTGACGGCGGATGGCTGGTTTTCCAATACCGGTATGACGGAAAAGAGAACTTTTTCCGAAATTGGACTGATTATCGCGATGGTTTTGGAAACTTAAACGGGGAATTCTGGTTCGGGTTGGAGCACCTGCACAAGATGACAACGGGTCGAAAACATGAACTCATGGTAGAGATGAAAGACTACTTTGGAAACTATGCCTACGCGCATTATGATGAGTTCGTTATTGAGAGTGAAGCTGAAGGATACAGGTTGAAGAAAGGTAATCACGATGGAACAGCAGGTGATGCATTAAAACTTCACCAGGGCATGAAATTCAGCACGCCCGATGTGGACAACGATGCTCTCAGCCATTGGGCCTGCGCGCCGGACTTCTATGGAGCATGGTGGTATAAGGATTGCCACAATTCCAATCTGAACGGCGGATACAAAAATGTATCAAGTTCGTACTCAATGACCTGGCGCCAGTTCAAAGATGACTGGCGTAGTTTGTCTTATAGCAGGATGATGGTTCGCGAGGTGAACTAATAATTTGGATGGAAAATTTAACTTCACCAAAAGTTCAGCAAAAACTCCGAAGGTAATTTTCTGACATAAATGTAGTCAGTTCTTTCTTCAGGCAATTCTTAATAAATTTATCGAAATACAATTTGGATGCAGGCAAGCTTTTTCGCGTAGTGTGTTTTAAAGTTTAGTTCATCGTTGCGCTTCGAAAACATTCATCAAGAGAAATACGATTAATTTCAAGTAAAAGAATAAATTATCAGATTCCAGTGATTGGCGTAACCATTTCAAAATGAACGCTAGCATTGATTTGTGATTACGATTCTGATGTTCAGAACTATCAGTTGTTATTTTTTGTGAAAAGTTTTACGCAACCAACGCTCGTTCCTGTCTTCGATTGTCCGCTGCGTACAGCACGTCAGTTTATAAGAGTGTCACCAGCAACCAAGCGTCCTATCGATGGGCAGGAAATGAAACTGGACCGGAAACAGCCAAACCACAGAACTTCGAATCTGCACGGCGGGAAGTTTTGCCGGATGGCCGGAAAAATATGACACACAGTCGGACAAACGAATGACAAACAACACGTCAATCCATGGCAGGAGTGGCCATGAAGGAAAAACAAACCACCCACCCAACTGCCTCTTCATGCTCTTCTGCCCCTCCCTTCCTACTTGCTCGTGGAAAAGGTTTGGTTTTGCGACATTATCCTTCGCTGTTGTAGCGGCACTGGTGGAGAAGGCTCCGGGCGGGGTTTGTGGTGTAGCGCAAAGAAACTTTCTCTCTTTTCCTGTTCGCTTTCGCCTTGGGGGAGGGAAAAACTTAGAAAGTCACTGCGCGGTGGGAAAAACAGGTCGGAAAAAACAAAACAAACCGCCAGGAAACTCATCCCTTTCGCGCTGATTTCAAAGAATACGGCCCGTGGTTAGTTTTGCTTCCCGTGTCGGTTTCCTGGAAAAAGATGGTCCAAGATGTTAGAGGAAAAACTCCGCCAGCTAGACAAGGTAGCGGGCGTGTACTAGGAAAGAAAAACTTTTTCCCATTTGTCCTGTCATAGTCACACGTACGGGGCGGCACCAGCGGGTGGCATCGGGGGAGGAAGGACGGGTCGGTTGATGGTATCGATCGCAGGCTGAGTGTTTGAAATATGTTTTCTTATTAGTTTCCAAACACTTCAGCCGTTCGGGACTTGTGGGTGTTGTTTTGTTGTTCCCGGAGTCCCGACGGTCAACAGGGCGAACTGTTCGTGGTGGTTTTCTTCCTCGCCAAGCCGTGTCGTTCGTTGAAATTTTCCATCTCTTCAAAGCCACGGTGCGTCGGAACGTGCCGTTGCCAACAGGAAGTGGTCAGCTGATGGCGTCACATATTGATCAATATCCTTGGCTCCCTAGGGAAGGGGACAAGCCGTGACCCACTAAAAGAATGACAAATCCGGAATACGCATAAACAGATGCCGTGATTGGAATGGTCGATGTTTTAAGGATTATTTAAAGCATGAGAGATTATCGTTTATTGATGGTTTTAAGAAAATTGATAAACTTTAAAAACGGTTAGTTTTTTCAAACATACGAAAAGCTCGTATACTTAACGTCCCAATTCTTCTTAAGCATAGAAATCAACCTTCCAAACATTTAATGTCGCCTATAATTCTCTGATTGAAACAGGAAAAAAAACCACACTTCTATGGCATGGGATGAAGCATTTATCATATTATCAACACTAAACATAAGAGTTTGTTTTAAAAAAAAAAAATATTTTGATGATTTATTCATACCCTACCAAACATGAGCTCGTAGTGAACCCTGTTTCTAGGAAGCACACGCGCTAATGCAACTTTTTTTTGTAACAGCTTCATCGCAATGTTCCGTTGCCTTCGTGATTATTTAGCTAAATGTGATAAAAAGATTATAACTTCACGGACGCTCGTTCCATTTGTTTGTTTGCCCCTGCGACTGCGTAGGACATGTTTTTCAAATTTTTTTGCCCAGATCGGATCATTTGGCCGGATCAGATTATTCCGTTTCGGTTGACGTACGGCACCGATACCCGCAGTGGCATATAGCGCGTTGGTAAAATTTACCATGGAAATGGTTCCTCAGAAGGCACCAAGAAGATAAGAATTGGCATCCTGACCAAAAGCGGACGTGTAACTACCGAGAAACGAAAAACTCCTATTCACAGCGAAGTTGTCGATTTGCTGGAAAGTAAACAACTTCCTAGTACCGGCTACTTCCTGGGGTAGGACGCGTTTCCTCGGACGCACCAACTGACACTAATGAAGGGCCATTTCACGGATGATAACACGGGATCATTTTGCAGCCTGCTGTGGAAGCAGAGGGACTGTATGCGTATGTTTCGAGATACTCTGAACGGGAAGTTCTTTTCTCTGATCTGTCACCAATGGGCACTGAAGCGGTCGGTACTCATAATAGGTTTAAATGTACATTGTGTACTCTTTCATTGGTTTTTAATTATGTATTTATGTATTTGTTGGTCACTTTGAAAACGTTAATTCAAAAGGCACGTCATCATGTTCAGCGAGTAGTTTTTATTTATTGATTGCAATCTCAATATTTTTCATATAAATGTGGTTGTAAATTAATTTCAACTGAATTAACTGATACATATACCACCTCCGCATTTCAACTAATAACCTACGATGTTTAAGAAATAATATTTTTGCACTAGTGATATAGCTCAACATAAATTCAAAGCGACAGTAAAATGTCTGGCATATTATTTATTGAAGTTGTGGAATATTATCAAAAAAGAAATTGTTTGAGAAAAATAACTCCATTCCACTTAAGTCACAAATTAAAAGAAACAAAAATAAAGAAAGTTGTGTTTCTATTTTGAAACTTGACATTCCGTACTCTTTTTTTATGACACAGGATGAAAACAATGCTAAGTAATAAAAATGTCGCTTTGTTGGTTAAGTGTCCCTGCAAATCATCAAGCACTGTGCACATTTTACCGATAGCTACAGAAATATCTCCCAAGCAGGCGTGGCTGGCCAATTACCGGTAGCAATGTAATAATTCCAATCAATTCACACCCCATCAAAGCAAACACTGTCCGTTTTGACATTCAATTCCATCGTTAACATTTCCAGACGGTAAAGTCCTACAAGCTCGTCCAACGCAGATACCAGGTTTCCTGAAAGGTTTCCGAAGGATCGGGAAATCCCCGTGTGGTTGCATTTGCCAACCATTGCGCTACTGCAATGCCATCATCGTGCTGTGGGACTATGTGTGTTCGTGTCACTTGGAACACCTTCCTCACCGGTTTCCACCAACCGTCGCCAGCGGCACCACCACCGCAACGATCATCATCAACATCATCGTTTCGTCCAATATTTACATTTAATTATTTGGATTTCCTTGCGTTGACTTTACATATTAAATATTTACACTTAGTCCCAGGGGCTGCGGGCCATTGGAACGCAGCCAAATAACGTGCCAAAGAATCACCTGGGATCGATCGATCATTGGCAATGCTGGTGTGAGGGAAGGAAATATCCAGGTATGTGATAATATGTATTTTGAAGCGTACACTGCAAAACCTGGAACAATTTTCTTGCACGAATGACTACAAGATTAATGACTGTGTAATTTTTTAAACTGTAATGTACAGTTTTTATGGTTTAAGAAAATCTCAAGAAAGATTGTTTTGTCACCCAGCTGAAAATTTAAGCTGAACCACGAACACCTTTCCCGATTCGTTCCAAGCAATGGGTCACAAACTTATACCATTTGTCCCTACGACATGTTTCGATGGCAAGTGATAAACTGACGTGTCCTTCCCATCGATCTCCGCTGCGAAGGTAGGGTGTTTCTTCTTTTATGGTCCGGAAATTCATCAAAACAAAGTGCAGCACTAGGGGGGGTGGAGTCCGAATGGGTGTCGGATCACCCATCATTCAACCAAGGAAACCAACATAAGATCGTGCTCGCTTGCGCGAACGATAAAATGGCATCGATACCGGGGTCATTACATTGCCAGTCCGTTTGGGTTCGCTTTCACCGTTTTCCTGTAGCCCGGGCAGGGGTGGACGGAAATCAATAGCGTTATCGTGTGGGGCGTGCAAAATCAATGCTCATTTGCTCACTTTTCTTCATCACTGTTACATGAGGGAGGATTGGGTGGCAGAAGAGTACACGGGGACACTTTCTCGCTGCTATCTATGACTTTTTTACAGCCCGTAATCGCGCCCATAAGCTTCAAGCCAGCTCTGCGATAGGCCGTTGCGTGGGTTGACGCTGCTGAGCGGAGTCGTTGGATCCATATCGGTGGCTATATCTGTGCTCCCGTGCGCCTGTGTGAAGCTGTATGTGCATCCATAGCTGCGGCAATCGGGCATGATAGCGGCAGCGATCATCATTAAACTTGTATCAGAAATTGGCCGATTAGGAAAATCTTCCCGTATCGCCGCGTATCGATGGCGCAGTTAAGTTTCAGACCAGCGCTTCCAGTGACATCCCGCGGGTGTTTCATCAACGCCAGCGCCTCAGTTGAAGTGGAACATAAATTGATTTTTAATCATAGTGCTGTAGACTCACTGGTCGTTCTCGGCGTTGCTTGGCGTCGGACTCGAACCTGAAACTCGTAGATGGATCCGAGCGTCACTGTAAAGGATGCAAACGATGGATATCCTAACGGTGTGTTTTAATAGATGGATTTACTGGGAAAACTCATCAATTTTTTGTTTTTTCGTTGGGCACTGTAAACGGCAAAATGATAACGGTGGGTGTGCCTGATGATGAAACATGATGAACGGACCGGATAGCTGTCATAAGAGGAGGAAAATTAAGCCATCTTGTACGAGGAAGTTTGAACCGACAGTTGCTTCATTTCGTATTAGTTTCAGAATTGATTCCCGGAAAGATAAAATGAATCGACTTTACTTAATTTGCTTTATGTTTACCACCAAATATCGATTGACATATGTTTCTTATAAGGCGTGTATAAAAACAAAAAGCCATTACTTTGGATCCTCCTGGTATCAAAAAAGGGTTAAATATTTTCTGCGATGAAAAATTATAATGCAATGGATAAACCGAGACGCACCAACTGGTAAAACACTCAGAGATGGCTGAATCTAAAATAATGAACCCCCAATAATGCTCCACAGAAAATAACAAAGCCCGCCCTCCCCGCAACAACTAGGGATGAAATGGTTCCGGGAATGGCGACAAAACCGCTAGCCACTGCGCACCGACATTGTTTCCGGTCGGTTTGGGGTAACCAGAAAATTTTCCACCACCTGGCAAAGCGTCGCCGTCGTTTGTAAACGATTCTAAAATAATGCACCGACGTCGGTTGAAGGTGGTTTTGCTAGCTGGTGACCGTTTGGCGGAAAATAACTCCAAGCGAACGTCGAAAATGGTGGTTTACGAAGTCTTTTGCCTTTTCGTAGAAAGTGACTCATGTGGGAATATTTTATTTCGATTTCATTTACTCGGAAATTCCGAAATCATACACCGCACGCCAAATGCCACCCAGTGTTAAAAGCGATAAAGTTATATACATGTTGGTGCTTGTTTAGCTGTAGGAAATGCTACATAACATTGACGAACGAGATAAACATAAACATTTCCAACTGGCGACAGCTCAATTTAAGCTCCTAACAACTTATTAATTCACCAAAATCATTAATCAAGCCTTCGGAAGTGCTTCTAGTGAGAAGGGAACATTTGTTGTCCATTAAATATTCAAGCGAAGGGATTAAAAGGAACCAAACTATGAGCTTGCTCAAAACAGATCCGGGAATTTTATGAAGCATTTTTGTATTACTTTTATTTCTTTTTAATGTATTTTTGTTCTGTTTTCGACATCAACCGCCTGTGGATGATTGTAAAAATATCCCTCACGAGCAATACAGAGAGAGAGAGAGTTAAAAAATCCTTCTTCCCTGCCTCGGAGGGTGGAAAGAAAAAGTTTAAATTAATATTTACCCCCTTCGGGTGATTCCGAGGGCATTTTTCTCCAAGGATCAAAGCCAAACAAGAGGTTTGTGGGATTTTTTGTTTTGTTTCGTTTACAAACGTTGTTTTTCTTTTTCTTTTTCTTTTTTAAACTCTCTCCCCTTCTCGCAGACAAGTTCTTCTGCATTGGTTTTTGTTTTATTGAGTCAATTTTCACTGCCCGAACCTTCGGTGAACTCAGGAAAACTTATGAAATTTAAACATTCCTCCACGGTTGCCTGCAATACTTTCCGCATGCGTCGGAGATTTACGATCGTTTCGCTCGGAAAATCAACCACGTGATAAACGCTCTCCGTGCTACATCGAACGAAGTACGGAAAAGGTGGAATGGGGCGCCGATGGAACTCAACTTTATCACATTCGTCCGTGTCCTTTTTCGCACGATCGCCCTATACGTTCACCTGATCCATCGTCGGCACCTCTTTGGCTCACTCTACAAGCAGAGAAATGGGGAAGCCAAATGTTTGCTTAGCCCTCGGAATCGGTGGCCAATCGGGCCGAGTAGCCCTTGAGCCTGGGCTTGGGTAGGATGATGATGGTTTGTTGTTATCGTTTTGTTGAAGGCTTACATAACAAAAACCGGCCGCCAGTGTCCAAGTTTTGCGGTCGGCAGTTCATTTTAGGGCGACTCACGGATGTTTGTGTGCGAGTGAGTGTGTAAATAGATGGTAGTGAAATATTTTGATAATCCCCATTCCGGGCTCGAGATTACGATGGTTTGGAGACCACCTTCGCGGTGGATGTGATGTTTGCGGTTTTGTTGTTTGTTGCTTTTTATTTTTTCGTTTCATGCTCCAACCCTGAATATGTTTGTTTTCCCGACGTAGTGGATGCGGTGAGCAATATATCCGATGGTTTTGCCCCTTGTCGTTCTCCAGCGATTTGTTTGGCTGTGCTCGATTGACGATAGTATGTCAGGTTGCGATATGACCCCCAACAGCTTTATCAGTGATAAGCATGTTTAACATCGATAGATAATGCGATTTGGTGTAAATGTTTCATATTGCGAAGAGATAGTGGTTTAGGGGATTGAGGTAAATGGTAAAAAAGTACAGAATACCATCGAGAAATACATAATTTGAATGTAAAAATAAACATAAAGAACTCCGTACTCTGGATTTGTCTATTTAGCAATTCTTTTCATGTATCTTTGATCATCATCTAATGTCTTCAAATAGCAAATAAAATGTTCGTGTTTGGTAATGTTGGTAGTATATGGTTTTGGTTTTTCATTTCTTTACTGCAGAAAAGGTGACAAATGAATTTGACAAGCAAGTTCTGCCAGATCATACCTTTGCCTTTGAACCTTTTAAACAAACATTGTACAAATGTTTATAGTACATGCGAATTTCGGCTAATAATCTTGAAGTTTGAAGTATCAGAACATGAGAAAAATTGAGTATCATATAAGAAAATTTTGTTTAAACAACTAAAAAATCTAATAAAAAACGTAACAATACATTTACGTACGTTTATAACTGAAAAATGTTTTGCAGCATAACATTTTTTTCCAACAAATTTAATATTTTGCGGTGGTAATGGTTAAAATATTTTGACGACTTGCAACGCTTGAATAAAACACCTTCAGTTGAAGCTGATGAGTGAGTGGGTGCATCATTTCAACTTGTCGAGCTTCCCGGTAGATAAAAACATGCCATGTGAATGTGCTCTCTAATTCCCTTATTATTGTCACTGCGTTGCCTCATTGTCTTGGGCCGGAGGACGCGCGCCGGTGGGCGCACAAATTCTCTTAAAGAACTTCCCCGACGGTGGTCGTTAGTGGAGCCGGCGAAATAGTACAATAATTTAAGATGCATTTTCCCCGCGATAAGAGCACAATTTATGGTCGCTAGCGGTGGGAGACATTAATTTCGTATTCAGCCGGAGCGCCGGTGGTGCAAAAGTTTTCCGTGTCGCTCGCGTACGGAGGGTCCCTGGATTTTTGGGGACGGTTTCTGTGCTGAATTTGGCAGGATGCGCTAGTGCGGGAGCCTAATTTCCGCAGCTTCTCTAGAGGTGGAAAATTGACGAGGACCGGCAAAGTGCACTGAGGGAAGAAAACTTCTGCGCCAGATAAACCTGTTTTTCCCGGATGCCGCGGAGAAAACACGCGATGGCGATGGCTGAACGCTTCTAGAAGGAAAAATAAAATGGCGACGAAGGGAGTTTGACGTATCCGTTCCGTTTGCCCGGGCCACCGCTGGACGTAATCGTCGGTTGGTGGATTTTCCGGGAAAAAGGGAAAGCTATGTTTCACGCTCCAGGAAGCGATAGAACTGGTGAGAAAATCATCCCAACCCATCACGACGCTGCACATCCTTCATTTACCAACGCTGGCACTATGCGGTCGGCAACGACCAGAGCATGGATAGATGTCCTTTCCCTCACCCCTTTACGCCCTTTCGGAACCCACTCGATCGCAACGTAAAAACCAAAGTCACACCGACGCGCGAGTTTGCGATGAAAGCTGAAGCTGAAATTAAATACGAAATAAAAGTAAGATTTACACAAATTAATTACATTTAGCTATAAATTAAGTTTTGCAAGTTTCGGTTGCCCGATTTCCAACTCCACGCCTGGGCATCGTTTAGTCCGGTGGAATCCTTAAGGAGTTTACCGAGCTACCCGTATGCGTCTCACCCATATCTTGGACCCTTGGTTGAAAACAGTTGACTATCTTGTTGGAAGGCGAACAGGAAAAACCACCACCGAGTGCTGGTGGAAGTGCGATGCTCGGTTGCACAGTATTTCGCACTTGGGTGATGCATTTTGTTCAGTTGCAGAAGGAATTAAGACAGCCCCACATCGGTTGCACACAGCAAACTTCCCCACCGCGTCTGATTTAGTGGAACCGAAGGAGAACCTCGTCGGGACGGCGAAGCGTCCGCAGTATTTTATGGCAACCATTACTCACTCATCGGTTTGCGAAAGCACCGACCATCCGCAGCCAGCTGCAACAATTGCATTGCAGTGTGATAATGATATTTTCAAACAGTTTCCAACGTGCCTGCCACTTGCCGTGCCATCCAACCAACAGCGAGAGAGTTAGAGTGGCACCAAAAACTTGCGAACGATTACGGTCGTCGTAATGGTTTGGGAGCGTCTTTTATACGGCTGCATGCACCCGGCGGAGGCCAACGAGAGTGACAGTTTTGCACTCATTTGGTACAGTGTGGCTGGGGTGGCCGGGAATTAGTTCGTAACGGTTACTGTTTTGGGTACGATGTGGACCCCCACATTAATATGGCATTTGTGGATTTGCAGTTTCATCTGCAGTAGAACGCTGCTTGCTGTTAGTTTTCTAATGCAGCACACGTCTTCAACAGAGCATACGAAACTTGCCCATGACAGTGGAAAATCCATTGAAAAGATAAAGAGATTACGGTTATGTCTCTAATGCGGGAGGATAAATGGTTGAGATGTTTGTTGCATCCTTTTTTGAAGAAGAAATCGAAGGCTTTTAGGGTGATTCGTAACCATTTTATAGTGTGTGTTCAAATTTTTATACATAATGTTTGAATCAAAAGATTCAACCAACAAAATGTACATTATGATAAGAAAACCTTAAAAGAACAAATTCATTAGTGTTGAATGAGAAGAAAATGATTTAAAGCAGATTTGTTTTCCAATCTTTTTTATAAGGCTTGGTTCATAATCTCATGGATTTTACATTATTAGTCGTTCGAGCTATTGTTTTTTATATTATTTAATCCAGATTATTATCCATCTTTTTCTAACTTTGATAAAGTTATTGATAAAATATTTTCAAATACCGCTACCATCGCTATGCAAAACCTACAAACCCAGCTTGCTACAAATTGGTGAACTTGAATTACAACTTTTCTTAAAAGACAATCAAATAAAAGTGCTCAATACAATTGTAATACGCTCAACCGTTTGAAATTGTCTATTCATTCTTTGTGATCACCTTTTTGCATTCCTCTAGTGTGTTTGGTCAAACGTAATTGCTTCCGTCATCCAATCGAGTGGAAAAGTGAAAACGACAGTCAAATGTCGTGTTTTTGTCATGTCAGACTGGTTTCTAAATCCGCAACGGTGGCTGTTAGGGTAAAAACGAACAAAACTCAATTGTAAAACCATCTTCAACAGTCCACCCCAACGAGGATAGCTGGTTGGGATTGTGTTCACCTGGGTTAAAAGTCAGCTTAACATTACGTTATCAATTAAATCCAATCGTCGTAACGATCGGGTCAGATCCCTGTCTTTTTTCCGCCTCACAAGGGGCGTAAAGGCCAGAATCGACAGTCGGTACGGGAAAATCGGTGTTGCCGATGCCAGTTAAGATTCTCGAACAGAAAGAATACCGTCAAAATCGTGAAGCGGGGAGATGCAAAAATCGCAGGCAGAGGAGCTAGATCCGACCGTGCCGGCGTAACCATTGTCGACAAACGAACAGGTATAATCTTCTTGGAATCATTCTAACGATATCTTCCTCCACGCCGGAGGTGAACGGTGCAGTGCAGTGTGGGTCCGTTTTTCGCCATTACTTCACCTCAACGGCAATCTCGTTAGTGGCAAAATGCTTCGATTATTTTTCTCACCACCCTCCACGCTAGTCCATGACCTGCGCCTCACCTTCCCGGTGGTGCTCGAGAACGTGGTCGGAAACCTGACGCTCCTGGGTGGGACGCTGGGAGTTGATGTGGCAGCGAAATCTGCGGTATGTCGCCGGTGGAATAGGGACACTCGGACCACAGGCACGTTTCACTGGTGTAATTTAATTTCACTCCCAACACGTTCTGCGCTTTTCCGTTGGTGGCAACTTATTATTCAGATTACAATTAAATCTGAAAGTACATATTTCTACGAAAATTGTGTTCCCTTTTTATTGAAGGCCAAGTTACGATTTTGAAGAAGGATAATTTTTCAGCGTTATCACATGATTTACATCTTTCTTGGTTGGGAAAGGAAAGGGAATAAGAACGAAAGGTGTGTGAGCGATTGTGTTGATAAATCGAATACAATACCAGGAAATTAAAGTACAAGTGACGATAGCACAGGCGTCAAAAAAGGAATATTTATTTTCCCCCGTACCTTGGCACAAATGTGCATTAAAGTAAGTAGCACCAAGGTTGGATAAAATTCGCGCATATTTCATCCGGCATCGCAGCTAATTGAATATATTTGCTAACAAAATTCCACCCAACAACTGCCAGCCTCGGGATGACAGGATGTGTAACGCTCCGGCATATGCCCCTCATCAAGTAGGCGAGACTGAATTGCCGGCGTTGCGACGATGATGACGATGGTGTGTGACTATGATGGAAAGGCTGTAAATCGGCAGTTCACTTCTGCGCACTGAAAAATGGGCTAACTTTTAAATCGAATTATTTTGGAGATAAATTATTGCCTCGTGGTCTGGCGGGGTGTAAATGTGGAACAGTTTCAACCGATCGAGAATAATTACTCCAACCCGTGCGGAAAAAAGGGGCCCCACAGGGTTGTAGTACGGATGAACCCCCGGAGTGGGATGGAGAGTGTGTGTGAAAGAAAACGGTGCTGGGGTTAGGGAAACTTTTACGCTTGTCAACGCTCGGTTCTGTTGGATTAGGAGAAAGATTAATAGTAGTTCAGCCGATCCAGTTTGGGCCGGTTGAGTGATTCGGTGTAGTGTTGTGGATGAGACATGAAAACATGAAACACACACAAAAGGAAAAACACAACTGAACAAGCGTCCTTTCTTCTTGGAACGCTGCGATGCTCACAATCATAACTTTTATCCGCTTGGGTTGATGGATGGAATTTTTATTTTTCCCTCGCAATCAAAACTTGCCCATGTGCCTCTCATTAAATTCCTGGGGCGTTTTCCCAATGGGCGATGAAAGGATTAGATTGAGTCTGGGTAAACTTTTTTCAACCCGGCAACAGCAGTTTGAAAAAGCCATACATTTTATTAGATCCTCCAGCGATGGGATTGAGGGAAATTGCTTTTTTTCACAACTATTTCAAATAAACCAACCTTTGTCCAGTACACCGCTCCGGGTAGTGGAAAACCATTTTCCAAACTCTCCCCAGAACACACACTCCCGACTAGATCAACTTTTGCCCCGCTCCTCCGCTAGTGACTGTCACGTAGGGACGCAGGCGTGACGCAGGAAATTCACTTCAGCACAATCATATATCACAACGCAGCGGCACTTTCTACTTCATCATGAACCGACCGAAAGGTATCCTTCTGCTCAAGAAAACAACTACACTCCCGGACCGGGCTGTAGAACGGGAGAAAATGCTTTTAGTATGATTAATTAACTTTATTATCGATACGCCTCGCAGATGTTACTCATTCCCAAATGGTGCGCCCGGTGCCGAGGAATACAGGCTGCGTCACGTTCTTGACAGTTGACAAAAGAATAGTACTTCCAGGCAGTGGAGCAAGTTCCGGGAGCGTATGGTAGAAGTTTCGATCGAAATGGCAAGTAACAAGGCCGTGTGTTGATAAAGCGAAACAATCACAATATCCTTCTTTGGAAGTTGGATAAAGTAACTCAAGTGCACTAATTTATTTCACAAGAAATATTTCTTTTTTCATTTATAATTTTACCGAAACAACCAACTATCAAATCGTGTATGGAGTTTATGAAGCTTAAATGTATAGCAATTCGTTCTGCTCTGTTACTCATGTTATATTTAATGACATGATAAATGCCTGGATAGAAATCATCTACTCAGGATTTGTTGCGCAACGCAACGGTCCGATCAAACTTAGATGACAAAAATGAGATAAAGAGGGCGCTGGAGGATCCTGCACGCAGCCGCACGTAGCAGTAGTAGTGGGAGTGTGCGGACGATCGACGATGAACACAGCTGATCGGAGTGGGGCAACGGCCGAACCCGAATCTAGGCCAAAGGGTCAAGGGCCGAGGTGATCGCCAGAAGGTGATAAAAACGGAGTGCGAGCGCGGAGAAAGTTCTTTTCTTATCGGGCTATCAAGAACGAAAGATCACGTTGAATTTTTAACTTTAAATAAAAACGAAGTTCAAGAAAAGCGTAGAGTTCTTTTAGCCGGCGAAAGAAAGCCTGTTGCTTTGCAACATTTTAAAAAATTCAACTTTCACACTACACACCCTTTCGCGGAAAAAATTCGTGCGTACCGACTCGACGGCAAAGTGACCAGTGAGCGGT
>KE525333.1:461426-507143 GCA_000441895.2 Anopheles sinensis
GGAAAACACTGGAGAGGCCGGCTGTCAAAATAGCGCTGCTCGATATCGGACCGAAGGAAAGTACTTGAACGGGTCAAGCACTTGGGGGCCAGTGTTGCGCAACGCAACGGTCCGATCAAACTTAGATGACAAAAATGAGATAAAGAGGGCGCTGGAGGATCCTGCACGCAGCCGCACGTAGCAGTAGTAGTGGGAGTGTGCGGACGATCGACGATGAACACAGCTGATCGGAGTGGGGCAACGGCCGAACCCGAATCTAGGCCAAAGGGTCAAGGGCCGAGGTGATCGCCAGAAGGTGATAAAAACGGAGTGCGAGCGCGGAGAAAGTTCTTTTCTTATCGGGCTATCAAGAACGAAAGATCACGTTGAATTTTTTAACTTTAAATAAAAAACGAAGTTCAAGAAAAGCGTAGAGTTCTTTTAGCCGGCGAAAGAAAGCCTGTTGCTTTGCAACAGGATTATTTGCACTTCTTTTAATTTGACATCTTTTATCAGCAACGTTGCGCATTTAAAAACAAAAAACAAAATATTTATATTATCTTTTTACAAATTATTGTTTTACAAATTATTTTACAAATTATTTACATTATATTATGCCTGATGTTATCAATTTATATTGGTTTTCAGATATCGTTGAACCAATTTGCACACGAGCGATGATCGTTTCCATGCGGCGGAATAACATTATTATTCAATTCCCGTCAACTGCATCAATTTTAACACGTTTGTAAGACATCCTGCATGTCTGAGAATATAGCTGATTTATTTTACTATTGTTCTCTTTTATTGTGTTGGGAAAATGTTGTTAAATTTAACATTAATGGTAAACAATTGATGTGCCATATTTTCATAACCGACATAGACAAGCACGACCACTATTGTCATTGATACGCGTGGGAGGATTCGATGTTGTCAAACTAACCGTCTCGTGTGGACGTCCCTTAGTGGCCAAAATCGCACGCTGCATGCCACATGAAATGATAATTCATAATCACTTATTTCATCACCGATCATCCGAGTGATGCTGCAAAAATGCTCAACTACATCACGCCACAAGTGGTCACCAGCGCTTACCGTGGCGTAATTTCCCGTTGGAAAGAAACACACAACATACAACGGCTCCAAAATCTGCCCTTTTCTATGCCATGCCCTATACGCTCTTTCTGGTGATAGCAGAATGCTGCAGAAAGTGCTGAACATGATAGTAATATCGCGTCCGCACAGGGCACCATATGCGGTACGTTTCAGATGCGGTGCAATATTTTTCCGAGCAGTTTTGGTCACTTTCGGCAGCTCATCTTTGGTCGACGGTTGAGGATGTGATTCACTGGATAAGTCTGTGGTACTTTGTTGTCCTTTTTTGATTATTGTTTATGAGCATCTCATGAACTACCATAGTGGCTGTGTCACTCTGTGACTCGTCAGTAAGGTTGCAGACGGTGCATTTACACCCGACTACCAAAGCTCTCGTTTGTTCTTACATTTTCAGTCAAGTGCCACATTGAGCTTGTCAAATTCTTCCCAAACGAAAGACAACCTACACCGGGCTTACAGTTGCGAAAATTATGATTCCAATGAGCAACTAGTAGGTTTGTTTTGCCTGCGTTCCTTTACCTGCACTTAACCTCCTTTCGTAGATACAAAGAGCGTATCTCCTAAGGTTAACAGATGCAATCTAATGGCCCAGCCTTTTTTGGTGGGAAAGTTGTGGCAACGACGGTGACTATGAAAGCTCCCCACATTAAACACTTACAGCGAAAGCGAACTAATTGGCGAAAAATTAAGACGAACCAGATGTGAAAAGAACCTAGCACGGCATCAAGCCATAAGTTCTTTAGGAGCAGCATTTCTTGGTGACGTCGTTAGGGACGAAAAACCATAAGTTAATAGAGAGCCACTTGTGTGATATGAATGAGGCTTTAGATATGGTGAAACGGTAGACGGCTGTGAAACTCAAATTGAAACATCGTGTTAATGTGTCGTCGAAGACTGGCAGACAAGATGGTATATTTGAGCAGGTAGAGAAGCCGACACTCACATTATTTTTTGCATACAATTTACTAACTTACTGCGCGAAACCAACATAACGTTGCCTGGGTAAAATATTAAAACAGCTGAATGTATGGAAGAGATTGTAGAGTGTGGATGCAAACATCGTGTTAGGGTATCGTCAAAGAATATATGCATATTTCAGGACCAAGCTGGGTTAAATAATTAGTTTGAATGCACATTGTACTGCTTGAGTAAAATATGTATGAAAGAGGTTGTACAGTGTGAAAAAAAAAACGTAATGTTAACGTGTCATTGTCGAATGGAATATAAGATGGCGTATTTGAGCCATCGACAAAATGATGACCCTTTTCTTGGGCGAAATGCACAGTGCACTGCTTATGAAAGAGTTATCATTGGAAGACAAGTGAGTTCTTAGATAACATCACCTTTCGCCTGGTCTAGTGTTGTTGAAAAGATTTACCAGTGCCACACCTTGTCCTGCTTATGAGTGCGCCCTGCTCACTGGTAAACACCACAAGACGAGGAGCGTCGGCGTAAATCATGTGCAAAAAATGGATGACATTTATTATCCCCGATGATAAATGTTCATAGAGTATTAAGTGTAAAAGTTTTCGCCCTGAAACGCCACACGACCATATGTGGCGGTGGAGAGACGATAGCGATGATGTTGATTGCATAATCAGTGCGACTAGGTTTAGCAAACGGAACGCTGCATGCAGTTCAATTGGGGCGGTGATGCGGGAAAGGGAAGATGGAGAGTATCATGTCATTATTTGATTGCGGTTGGACAGGTATGACCACGCAATCATAAAGCAAAACGCATTAAAAATGGAATCACCAAGCCTATACATGAACTATGTAATGATGATGAAATGGATCGCTTTTAAAAGCATGGCTTTGTATGTTGTATGTTAAATTCCGTCGCACATCAACTACTATTTACTCAAGAGCCACTTGATAGAGACATCTCATTGAATTAGTGGCGTTTGTGTTCACTTTCGTTTAATGACACTCCATTCTCAAGTGTGCAGCATCAGCATACAATTTTCCCGTTCGCTCTCTTTTGTGCTGGTGTTTGATCACCAGCTTTGTTATAGCGATTTTTCTGCATTGGTTTTTCCAACCGATTTGCAATCTGCCCCGGCCAGGATGCGATGCGTAGCGCAAACATACGGCCAAAACGTTATCGTCTGCCCGCATCGTTGTTATCATAATCGGAATGGTGATGATCATTATTCAAATCAGGCGCACCACTAATTAGGTATCAGATATTCAAATTTGTCGTTTTTCAGCAGGTGTATCAACGGTCCAGCCGCCCATTGGTCCACTGTGGCGATTCGAAGGGAGTGCTCGCGTGTCGAATGAAGTAACATCATTATTTAACAGGCCATTGAACAGCTTGACCAGATTTGCATGCAATTTATGCATGCTAAGTGCTTTGGAACACAGGGATACAGGATGGAAACGCGTGCATTAGAGGATAGATTTCTGATATTCGTCCCATCTCAGTTTTATTCTTACACTCGCGAAATTGTGGCTAAAGGTAAAACATTTTAAGCTGTTTTGAAAAGGTGTAATTTGTACCTGAAAGCTTTGATTAGATTTGAAGTGACTTAAAATACGAGTGATAATTTGTTATTTACCTCCAAAATTTCAGTTTAAGTGATATTTTTGAAAACCACAAATCGTTCGGTGTTTAAAAGAATTCCTTGCCCATGCTGGATCAACATTGCTCACAGGTTTATTGTGCATGTATGTAAGCGAGTGTGATAGTGGTCATCGAATTTGTTTGCTTCATTCAAACCATCAGTTGCGTCTCGTTTTGTTGCCAGCCGGATTCTAACTTAATTAGATTTACGCGCGGACTTTTCATGCGGACGGTTCTGATGGAGGCGCCTGGTGCCGTTCGGCAGACCGAGCGATAGTCGAAAATATGCCTGCTCATCGCGGTCATAGTTTTGGTAGAGGTAAAAAAAAACGCGGAGTGTTGTTTTCGATGATAAAATAAAAAAGAAAAGCCTTAAATGGTGATTGGAAGGCATGCGGAGGCAAAATATAAACAAACCCCTAATCCGAATAACAATGGTCCTGATGTTTGGAAAAGCATTTTATAAATCCAATTTATAGAGTGCCCCCATTCCTTCTAATTTATTTACTCTTTGAAAACAATTTGCCTGAAGAATTTGCATCGCTTAGGGTAAATAAGTTATTTGCTAATAAAGTATATCTAAGACTTTTTGGGGGTAACTTTTGTTAATATAGGAATATTTGCGTTCCCAAGTTTTACGTTTTAAATAAATATTGATACACGGTACACAATAGTAAATGACAAATACGAGTTTTTTAAAGTGATGACTCGTTTGCAAACTGCCAGCGGGAGTATGGCGTATCGTGCGATATTTAAAAGTCAGGATTCCAGCACAGAAACTTCCCCACCGTGGAACGAGCGCTCTCATGAACGGACTTCAGTTTATTGTTTGAGTTGCTTTGTGCTGCTTTTATTCGTGACTTTCATCATCCAAAAGCTATACCGACGGCTGTTGAAATAATGAAAAATATTCATTTACACAAATGAAACCTTCTAGCTGCCGCTTGGAAGAAACGCTTCACATGCACCAGAGTACGAGCGAAATATAATGCTTGCCAGGAGCGTGTGCTTCAAATGATGAATTGTTTTCAATGAGAACGAGAAACAACAAAGTAGCTTTGTTGCGCCACCTACTTTGTTTTGCGTGGCGAATGTAAAACTTTATCTGCTGGCCGTCCATCTCAGTTGTACCCAAGATCATTCAATAGACAGGTCGGTGCAAAGCCTTTTTCTGTTCCACCATTTTTGTGACAGTTTGTTTGAAAAGTGTTTACAATCTACTTAACGAAATATGAAATCGAAAATTTTGGATCGCAGTGACCCAGTAGTAGTGGAAAATGCTTTTCGATGTGAAGTCCTGAAATTTTGATCCTGTTGGTCGCCAGGATATGGCCGAAATCAAGCTACCGAACGCCTCAACTTCCTAATTTGATGAAACATACCAAATTTGCAGTATTACTCCAGTTTTCATGCTGCTCGTAAGAAGTAAACAAAATTCAAACCACCTGTCAAAAAAGTTCCCACGGTTTTTGGCTCTTTGTATGTGATGATTCGACCTGTCTATTGAATGATCTTGGTTGTACCGTGGTAAAGCTTCAGGGAAAGTAAACAAGTAATATTAAGGTCTATTGGGTACATTGCTTCCCGTAAAAATCAAACCTATGCTTCGCAACGACATCAAACGAATGAAAAAGTATGCTTATGACATTATTTATAGTGTATGCTTATAGGACATTTAAATCTAAATAAACATTAGATCAACGATGCTATATTAATTGTACTTAAGCCTAAGAAAGTTTCAAAGTAGGAGTACTGCGTACCGGCATCAATTGTTTTATCCCATCGACATATTTATTAAGTTGATGAAAGTTGAGTTGACCAATTAAGGACATAATAATCATATACGTAGCAAAAAATAAATAGAATTTACACATTACTTTGATTGACAATTGAACCATTTACAATTTATAAGAGTTATTATGAGATCCGTTTCGAGATGTTCTCGAACGCGAGCACTCGTCTCGAATCGAGATTGAATCGGTATTATGAAATCCGAAAGGAGTCGACATAATCGACAAAGCTGTTTGATAGTTGTCGAAGGTAAATATTTGTTACAAATCCTTGCGTGAAATGTGATAAAGTTGTTTGTTTGTACTAGAGTTTCGAAATAAAATGTATGTAAAATGGTACTAATGTCCTTCATTAATGAAAGAAGTGATAATAGCGATGATTCGAAACAAATCGAATTGTTGAAACGACGCCAACGATTTGTACAAAACATGAAGTGGACCACCTTTACATACCGTGCATACACCTTGACAAATCTCGAATTCGTATTTGGTAATGCCAAATCTCGAATCTCGAACGAAAATCTCGATCGTTCGGATCTCGGAATAGGTCAGTATATCACGGTAATGGCATCGTTTTTTTTTATTTGCTCCTAACTATAGCTACAGTTTTGTACAGATCATTCTTACTTTAGAATTTTTTATTATTCTCATTTTCTTTCATTGCTCGATTTCATGTTGCTATTTAAATGTAGCCAAAAAATATTTTACCCATTTGAAAATTTACGAAAGAGGATTTTCAGTTGAAAATTCAGTTGCTGAAAATAGCACATCGATTCCTTTTGTTAGGCTTAAGATCTGTGTTTACCTGTAAAGTTGCGTGAGGCAACGGCGTCAAGTACAAATGTCGTACATTCACGAAGTGTGTGTTCTTGGTATGAACGTTGACTTCATGTTTGCCCCGTACCAAGTTTGTCATGATTTTGGGTCACCCAACAACCAGGAACAGGTCAAGCAGTTCATAGTCACGATGAGAAAGCATCAAAGAACGACACGCTAAGGGGAAGCGGATGACAAAACAACACGAGCTTAAAAGGTAAAATGGGGATAAAAACCAAAGTCGGGGAGTTTTGTGTGATGGAAAAAAAAAATTGTAAAACCACTAGACGCAGTGATCGTAAAAGATGGTAAACCTTGTCACCCTCACGCGCCCTTTTACAACGATCGGGCTTGTCCTTACGATTGTGGTTATGGCACCACGGTGCCTCACGTCGGCCGCGTTCGGCCATAAAGTGTTTGAATGCGGCGTCTGGAGCGGGGGCGAAATAGGTTGATGGAAACAGAGCGGACGAAAAAAACCAGAAACAAAACCACACTACTCAAAAAGTGTACAACAACAAAGCGGGTCATCCAAGAAGGGGAGTTTTCCCTTCCCTCCCGAGGGCACGCGGGACACTTGAATCGCAGGGTGTCATTAATACTTTTTCAATTACGACACTTTTTTATGTAAATCCTCACACAAATTAAATAAAACACGCAAAATTAATTCCCGCTCGTGCCGTAGCATCTGAAATGAGCGTTTCGGGCAAGGAAGAAGCAGGCCGGGGTTTACTTTGCCCCCGCCGTTGGCCATTGAAAGTGAATCAATTCGTTCCACGGCCGGTGACGGCACGAACGGCGACCGCCCGACGGTTAGGCCGGGCAGGGAATTATGCTCTTTTATTACCATTTGACCGCCAGCGACGTCCCCCGTCGGAGGCACGAAGTAACCCCGGTGCCAGTGGTGGAAAAACGGCGAGTGGAGAGCACGCCAAGAGCGCTTCGAAGGAGGAGCGTGCACCGGATGGTTAAACAAAAACTTCCAAGTCGTTTGTGGTCGAGCCGGGCGTGTGTCTAGGGATTGGGGAGAGGTTGCGATAGGCCTACCATCAAGTGACGGCTTCGACTTGGAGTGCTATCCGAGTGTGAAGGAGCGTCGGCCCCACTTTTTTCCAAACACTTCCTCGGGCGACGGAGCCTTCCGACGGTTGGGGATAAGTTTGTAAATAGAAAAGCAGTTTGCGGTTGGCCCCGCGCGGCAGCACGGTGGTATTCGTGGAAAACTTTCACAATCCACGGCGTGAAGTAACGGAAAATAATGGAACATCATCCCTCATCGGTTGGGGAACACCCTCTGCCTGGGTTCCGAAAACCCCCGAGGTGTTTGTTTTGCTTTGCTTGACGAATGATTTCCTACTTACCTTGCCACCTCGTGGAGTGAGAGGGTTCTGAAAATGAACACAAAGTGTGAAGCTTGCGGCGCCAAACTTTAGGTGGTACTTTTCTGGGTAACTCCCTCCACTACTAACGAGTCGTTAGCAAAAATAACTGGACTCACCAGTCACAAGCGACAAGCGTGGGTGAATTATGTACTAAAAGTCCACCTCGAGTATCGCGAAAAAATACCCAGCATCTGTAAATGGCTCAATCGTAGTGGCCGGAAGCAGGTGCTTAAGAAAGACGCGAAAGCTTTCCTGCCGCGAATGCCGCTTAAAAATGGTGTTTTAGGACGTGAGACAAACTGACCAGCAGACAGCCCGGCCAGACAGGAACCAACCAATCGCTGGGACGGTCGAAATCGTGACTGTTCATTAATTACCTCGCTTCGTAATAAAATACGTTCATAAAATGGCCTCCTTGGAAAAAGGAGATAATAAATAAAAATGTGTCTTACCATACCGGGCGCAGGCTTTCCGTCGGTTCAAACCAACCGCTTGCAAGTGCAAATTGGAAGAAGGCTAACGAAAAGAGGACAAAAACGAGAGATAGCCCATCATTAGGTGGGCAGCAAGGCAAACGTTGACCCGCTTGAAACGAGGTGCTTAGTTGGACCGCTTCTGATTTGGTGGACGGTAAAAGTAAAAACCATCGTGAACGATTTGCTTTCATCTTATTATAAAAAATCCTTAGCGTCGCGCTCAAAAGGGTGATTCTGCTACTTGGATGCACTAAAAGTGTTGAAAATAGTGATCTTTGTATGGAACTTCCTTGATGGGAAAATGGAAGGCTCGCTATAGCAACCACAGTAAATGAGGAGAAACAAGCTCGATTAGAGAAAAAGAAAATAGGTTTACCGAAACGGTATTAAAATTTGCCAAATTATGAAAAGGATAACAAACGATACCGGTCTGGGGCACTATGTGTTCGATTGACCAGGCACGCCAAGGAAACACCAGATTAAAAGTATCGCTCATAGTGCCAAAAAATGTGCACCAAATCCGTGTTCAATACGCACGGGAAAGCTGCTCAGGCCGATCGAATCACTTTTCATTTGTGTTTTCGGACACAGGAAATGCACGAATAATTCTTCGAACTGGTAAAATACAAAAAAACACTTAAATACAAGCACATATTCACACACGGTTTCTACACGAAACACTATCACTGAAACAATAACACAATCACACAAAACCTCTAACAAAAAAGAACTACAAGTCAGTTCCCAAGGTACAAATTCCTTCACTGGCTCACATACAAAACACACACGCGTCTCCAAAAAATATACATACAACATGACCTAAACAATGCAAAGCTAATTTTGCGGGCCCTGACACGTTAACTTACAACGAAAATGTCTACGTTTCAAGGAAATATAATTTCGAAGCTTGCTAAGATATGTGTAATTTTGATTCGGCGCAGTCTCTGTACCTTGATTACCATAGCAATCAGCTCACTGGATTAAAATGAAAGGATGATGAATTTCACACAATACCGAAAGGAGGTATTTGGTAGTTAGTTTCAAGCAAATAAAATTGTTTAAAGTTGGTTTGTTTTGGGACAGTGCATTTGCCCACCTCTCAGTATTGTTTAATTAGCACAATTTTATTAACAACGCTATTTGATAACAACGCCATTTAACCGGACTGAGGCTTTAAGTAAAACGGCGTGTTAGTTTTGCTGAATCTACCACATAATCTTCACTAGATTTTAATGCAAATTCTTACATCGACATGGGCCCGTGTAACCGGGCCATTTTACCTAGTTTGTTTAAATGGCACTGAAGGGCGAATCACTGGGCAATTGCTCTTAAATGTTCGTTTTTTCTTAATTCTCACACACAATTCAAATGATGTCTTTCTTTCGCATCGCTTTGTTGAAGGTGTAAATTTTTTGTCGTAAAGTTTTTTTGTTACGGTAAATATTCGATATTTCTTCAAATGGATAAACATTACAGAAGCTAATGAAATGAAGAGCGAATCATAGAATGTAAGTAATGACTTTATTTAGAAGACGGTTTAAAGGAATTCATTCAACGAATATGGAAAGTCATTTTTATCCGCACGAAGATAAAACATGGTTTGAAACATGTTTAAATGTCTAAATTCTACTTTTGAACTTTTGACTCTATTATTGGGTAACATAAGCATTCATCTCCACAACCACAAAATTTGTAACACAGGCCAAGGCATACAAATTTATCTCGATATGTAAACGAGGAAAGTAAGTCAGAACGAAACTAGAGTTATATCCACTGGCTAGTGAGTTTAAAATGGGTGTCCGAAGACAATCTTTTCACCCGGTAGGGTAGTCGAAGCAAAAAGCACATTTTTCATGCAATCCTAACATTGGCTATTCGTAACGCATCCGGAGCAGCCGGAAGCCCCATGCATATGGTTGCGCGCGAGCCAAAATGTTTTATGGTGAACTTTTGACTGGTCGTTATAATTTACCGTAATAATGAGAAGCACGAAACGTGCACTAGACGACGGAAACTGGTTTGATAAGCGTATCGGTCATTTCCTAATTAGAAATGAAAAGAACCGAAACCTTTCCGGAAGTGTGCAGAAAATCATGTTCCAAATTTATGACTGTCAGGTGCAAGGGTTACAAATTTTTAAATGGTTGGTTTGCTACGAAATTATTAATGTTATACGCTTCCAAAATTTTCCCAAATTCCAAAAATATCTGCAAAATTTTCCAAAATCCATGTACACTATTTTTGTTGAGTTTAAAACTAGCTTCGCAATTGAAATTATGCTGTTTAAAAAGATTTTCCCTATCTTATCCATACTTTCCAATCGTTACCAGGCCTTCATTAAGCTTATTCCTGCTATCCCCCATTAAGCTCCTGATATCCGATATCGTGTAATATTTTCTCGCCCTTACATTGTCGGGAAAAGCGAGCGATTATCTGTAATTACGATCGATGACAGAAAATAATGTACCAATTTCAATTCTGGCGAACTCGTTCGACAATCGCACGGTGAGATGTAATCTTATCTAGCCTTAAGCGTGCTCGAAGCTGGATACGGACCGATGGATTGATGATGGCAACAATACCGAACCCAGAAACTCCCCGGGATTCGTCGTGCGGCACATACGAGAAGCGGCCGGGTTTGGTAAAATTGGATGGACAAAGTTTGTAATTACTCGCTACATGCCACCCACGCCCGTTTGGTACGCGACGTCGTACTGTGAGCGAAGAATGGGTACGGTTGAAATATTGAACTGATGACCGGAGTGTGCCGAGGGGATGAATTTTTCACGGTAAGATGTTTCCGACCCGGACAACGTGCAACGAAAGATACATCGATTTTTAATAAAGAATCTCATGTACCTTTTTTCTGCGAGCTGGGATTGTTTTCATCGTTTTTCTGTGCGGCGCTGTTCAGATGATTATGGTCGTGCTGCTGCACCGAACGACTTGGAAGAAGGTTCCATGGAAGGCTTATTCTATCGTCACACCGTATCCATCTGTGTCGCACTGCCTCTCGTGCAGTACTTGGAAGCATTAAAATTAATGTATTGAAAATACGGTGGCTGCACTTAAGTGCATCCGCAGTGTCACCGGCCGACGACGACGACCGATGGAGACGATGTACTTCAGCGTTGAAGCTAGCCGCCCACGACCACGGCCCGTTTCTACTTATATGGTCGGAGTGAAGTAAAAATAAAATAGATTGAGATTAAAAATTAATTGTTTGCCGTGCACTCGACGTTTAAATGTCATTTTACCGTTCGCTCGGCTGAATGTGCAGCAAAAAGTCATCCAAACCCCGATCCTGGGTGGCGCTGATGACTTCTTCCGGTGCTGATGGCTTTGCGCAAACGAATGGTTTTCTTTCACTCCCGTGGTTTCCCTAGAAGCGATTAAAGGATGTTTGTTTTACGGGGAGGCCACGTGGAAAGTGTGAAGATCTTCCTGTGGAGTGACTCTTTTCTTACCCCTCCATTCCCCCAAACACCACGGTTTGCAGAGGAACGAAAATGAAAATTGAAATTTATATCCACCCACTCTCCATTATTTTCCACCGCGCAAGGTGAAACGAAACGGGTGTGCCCGATGAAAACACATCGATAACGAACTATCAGGATCAGCTTTAAAAGTGTCGTAATTCTTTCCAAAATACGTTCCCACGTGGTCCCTCGTGGAGTTCGGGCGTCGTTCAAAGGCACTGCAGTCTGTTTAAAATAAGTTATCTACGCTGAACGAAGACATTCGCCTACCTGAAGAGAGAATAAAAGAAAAATAACTTCTGGAAATGTCTTTATTGCCACAGCACAAACCGGCCGGTTTTTAGGGTGGAATAAAGTGAGGTCAAAATAAATAAATAGTAAAAAAAAGGAAACTCCTCAAAGAAGTTTCCCTCTGTCTCTCTCGAGAGGAGATGGAAAATGTCTCGAGGCACAACGCAGCGTGGGGACATAAAAACGGCAGACAACAAATCATAAATTTTATTGCAACCTTGCCAACCGGCCGGTTCGGGTGGTTTTCTAACGATCATTTCTTCAGCGCCTTTTTTTTCTGGCGTGTAGATGTACTTCTTTTTTCGTACACTAACACGCTTCAGATGAAACAAATTTTTACCACGTTCGATGATGCCTGTAAAAGGAAAGAAAAGTCGCATACAAGGCCGTTTTTGTCGCGATCACGATGAAGTAGAAATACATCAGCATCGAAAAGATAAGGGAGTGTATAGAAAAACGGTGACCGAATGTCATCCGAAAGCTCCCAGCACACCGTCCTCGTAGCACTCCCACCTCCCTTTTTTCCACCCATCCATGTGCTCGGAAAACTAAGAACTACTGGTCCACTTACTAGCTCCGAAAATTCCTAGGTGACGATTTGTACGCCAAGATAGGGTTTAGCTTTTATCGCACTGAAACGACCGCTTCGTGCTCTTGCACTTCCTTCAAGGGTTTTGTGCTTCCTTTCGCCGACTCTCGTGGCGTGTGAGATGGATCGTGTGAGGTGGTGAAGGAGGATCGTAAAAATAATGACCCTTTACTGGCGCTGCAGGAAGACGCAACCTTGCTGACGCTGTATCGCTGCATCGGTTGTGTTTGGTACGAATCGTGGTATAGCAGGGCTGAACCCTAAACCTTATTTGCCGTAAGTACCCAATTTCGCTCCGACAAGCATGCGGAAGTGACAGGAAGCGATGAGCTACGACACATGTAAATCAATTTATCGTTTGCAACAATAGATACGTCAAACCAAAGCAAAACTTAATTGCAAATATTTAACGGACTCTATTTGTTTGTATTAAGCCCAATAATTTACAATCCACGTACACATGTACTATTTAGAATCTAAAAAAAACACGCCTAGTCATGAACCATCTGCACCGTTTGCTTGAAAACTTTATCACTTTAAAACCAACTTATGGGCTTTTAAACTAATTTCATTCCGTAATTTGCAACTCTGGACTGTTCTCTCTATAACAACTATGAGATTGTTGAGATAAAAAAAACCTAGTCTACCACTACTCTAATGGCTTGTAATAATTCAGTCATTACCTCGCCAAAAGTACTCACAATGAGGAGCGCTCTTGAAACTCATGGAGTTGTAGTTTAGAATGGCGTTTTTTATGCCTGCTTTCTTAACCTATCCTCGCTAAACGATCACCCATTTTGAGTAATACAGCCTTGATTCACACAATGATTTTTTTACTAATAAGCTTTCAATCACACATTAGATTTATTAAAAATACTGGTACAGCTGTTTTTATGTATTGAATCTTTATTTGTATCTTTATGTACTAATTTGGTGTGCTATTTTCGTTTATGGTTTTTGAAACTATTCCCTTCCAAATTATAAGACTTGCAAAATGTTTTTGTATTACCTAACCTTGAATTACATTTAGCTGAGTTAACCATTGAATTGAATGCACGATTTAATCGGGAGCATTGACCTCTGATGCCGAAGTAAATAATTTCAATTATGATGTGATTTCTACGAAACACATCAAACAAGCACCGGTGATTACATACCTCTGGCAGCCGAGTAGTTATGCAGATCTTCACACACGCGCTCGGACATCTTTTCATCACCATAAGCTGATTATGGGCGCACCGGATTGTGGTGTACTCGCCGTCCACTTCCCGAAAACAATTATGCAAACCTCTACGTCGGGCCTCGGTTGGTACTCGGTTCGTACATTTATTAATCCCCACCCGGCGCTCATCACAATCTGCAAGAGGTACTAAAGAGGCTTCGGATGCTAGTATCTTCTTGGGTTGGTTGTCCACCGATGGACTGTTGGAAGTGAATTCCTCTCCCCAACGACGAGAGCCGCCAGTTTCCCCTGTCGTTCAACCTAGGGCTAAGGTGGCATCGCTAGTGCGTGCGACCATCAAAAACCATCCGCGCCCGAAATGCCAGGTGTCCCGTGCGTACGGCCGCACCGATACGCACCCAGGCCATTATTTTATTCATTATCGTAATGGTTTATGGTTATACATGGCAAATTAGCATAGATTAGGGAATTGGGAGCAATAATGCTCATAACAATAACAGCAATCACTTTATGGTGCTCGACCGTTCGGCCTTTCGGAAGCGCACCATCTCGCCTCACGACTCACGCCGGAACCGCTGGTTTCGGTTCATCCACCCTGTCGCCGATGGACGCTGGTGCTAGTGAGTGGTCGCGTCATCCCGCGTATCTCCACCGCTTTCCTTCGCTCACTTCCGGCTTGTTGTCCCATCGCTTGATTCTCCAGCAGCAACAGCAGCACGCTCGCACACCATTACACTCAACCATCCAAACAGGCCGAGACCGGGCCCGTCTGGCAGGATTCAAATGTCCGCGTTCACCTCTCTTCCTGCCTTACCAACGTGCTTTCATTCAATTCGAACCGGACCTTTGTCCTGGGAAGTCTATTGACCATCATTTAAATAACCGCCTCATTAGAATTTACAATTGGTGTTGGTTTTTTTTATCGAGTTTTTCATCAAATGTTACCAGTTTGAACCAATTGGGACGATTTAGCTGTACATACATGTATTTCAGTGAAAGCGAATTTTGTATATTTTGAAAAATAAATGAGTTCAGGAATTTTCAGTTTAACATATTTTTTGACATAACGCAGATGCTATATTGATATATCAAATTTAAAGTATGTATTATATTTCCTTAAAACCGAAGTATATGTGATGATACATTGATTTTGCATTTGGACTCAAACATATTTTTTAAATAAATTTATTTTGGTATTTCAATGTCCATGCTGGAAGCAAAAAAGATTAGCTACAAGGTTAAAATTGAATAATCGCGTAGCTTCGAATACTTAACGCCAATTTCACATGTGGAACCACATTCCTCAGCAAAATTGTTTACTAACTGCAAAATGTGGACGGCGTGATGTTAGATCAAGTCGTGAAGAATTTAATTTCTCATACAAACGCCCAAGGTTAACTCGCGGATGCAGCCAACGGGCCTTTGGAAGGAAAAAATAAATAAAAAAAATTGCCTCAAAGTTGTTGATGCCAGGTTCAAGGATCGCGCCGCAAGACGTCTTCCCGTACAGGAAAAGTCGAGCAACTGCCCCGACCGTTTGCTGTGGAAAATATGTTAAAAGCAGCATCGGCATGTCAGGACTATTTTTCAATTACAGAAACTTTCACCACCCGCTTGGGTGAAAGAAACCCGTCGTCGACGTTTCACGTGTTCTTCACCTTCAACATCGCCAGCTGGTTGATGTTGTTTAGCTCGAGGTTCAGTTTCTTCCCGCGTTTAACCAGCGTCTGTAAAGGAGGGAGACCTTGAGGTATCGTGTTTACGTCGGTCAAAAGTTGAAGTGGGTTAATTTGGTTCGCTATGAAAAATAGGGCAGTTGGTCAGTTAGGACGAATCGTACAAACACAGTACATATAAGCAGATGTTTTCTCTATTTTCTTGGAAAATTTTATAAAAACTGCACTGCTTAGAGTGTTTTATATTTTTATTAAATCTTTAGTATTTTATGGACGCATCATAATCGATTTCAAATAGTTTAATTGGCCCATCCGATCAATTTTTATCGTTATAAGAACCAACTCTTTGAAGAAAATTGCCTAAACACCTCGGAGTAGTGTGTGAAAACCTTTTCGGACAAATGTTTCCAACAATATTTCAATGCAAACAAAACTAGATCACCTTTTATTCATTGCCAGTGAAAATTGCTTGCTATTCAAACTTGTAGCCAATATTACTTAAACTATTTTCTGTCCATTAAAAGTACACCGCGATCGTCAGCTCGACCAAGAATGTACACTACTTTCCAGTTCGCCCCATAACGATGTCCTTTTCGTGGAGCACTCGACGACGCCGTAAGCTTCCAAGTGTTCACCTACTTCGACGAGGAAACGTTTGCATGACGTGCACGGCCATAATTAAATGAGACATCAGTGCCGCAAAGTGACGTGCGTCAAAAACCCTCGGGGACGTCCAATCACACTTGCTTCCTTTCCCGTAAGGGCTTAGCGTACCGGTACTGTCGTTCTCGGTTGGTGGAGGTGAAGTTTGTCTTCACACGTTTTGACAGTGCATTCTCGTTTCCACGTTTGCGGTGAACCACGGGGCTTACTTGAACTATGGCAGCTCGATCGATGCGGAAGTGAAAGCTGTTACAAAATTAAGAGAACTTTAACATACTTTGACATGGCGTCTTCTGTCGTGAGAAAAGTATAACAAGAGAGTATTTACTTTGAATTAAAATCAAAATTAGTTAAATGGATGTACATCGTTTTTTTTGGGAAATATTTGAAACCTTAAACATGGATTCGCGCTATTCCTCACATTCACTCGGTAACCTTTGTTTTGATGTCTTTGTTTGATGTTGTTGTCCATGTACCACACCTTGAACAATAACAGGCATGCATGGTAAGTCGTACGATAAGGTTCCTTAGTCCGGAAAGTTTACATTCCAGGAAACACCCTCATGCTGGTCACATTCGTTCAGGTGAATCGAACCTAATGAGCAAATGTTTATTTCCATCCCTTCATGGATTTACATTTCCCTCGTGCCCTTACCCGATGCCCACACCTGGGCGTCCTTCTCTCGCTACTCACGCTAATTAGAGCATGTTTTGGCCACGGGTGTTCCGGCTCACCCTAAAAAGAAAAAAAAGACTCTATACAACTAAAATCCTCCCCAACCATTCGATAGTTTGTGGTGGTTGTTTATTATGCTAATTATGATCGGTACTCAAGGGTGCGGGATCAGCTGAAAGGAGGTGAAGGGACGTCGGTGTCGTTGGTTAAATTGCTCATAAAAATAGCGTTTCGTGTGCCGGTGTATGGTCGCGTGTTTACCGGAGTGGAACCGCTCCTCCAGGAGAACGAACCGGGCGAGAGAAAGAGAACCGAGCAGACTAAAAAACTAAAACGCGCCATTATGGGATCTGGTTTGCGTGAAAGTGGTCAGCCCTCGTCCGTTGCGGAGCCTCGCAAGGGCACAGCATCGACAGGGAAGGTTCGAAATTCCTTTCTCCAGGCGCACAAAATAACCCGAAGATCCGAACAATACACAACACTGGCCCATTGAAAGCAGAATACCGAAAGGATACCGAAAAAGAAATAGATGAACAGTGTTTCGCATGGAAAAATGCACAAATAATGGAAGCAAATAATGGACAAACTGCAGAGCTGGCCAAGCTGGACTATTTTTCCGCCAGTAACGGCAGCTGAGCAATCCGGCGCTGGCGGTCAAGACTGCATGCAATCCCGGAGCTATGCTTGAAACACCACCCTTCACCCGGAATCCCCCCTCTTGGCTGTGCTTTCCGATGTCCCCGATGTTGCGATGCAGTTGATACCATCACGGCCGTCCTTCGTTAGCTTCTCGTTGTCCTTTTCGGGACCGTCGAGAGGATATTGCGGCACTTTGGTGCCTCCAGCGAGAGATGCTGTTATGCTAGCCGGAGTTCCTGCCCACCCGCCCATTGATACGTAGACATTGCAGGCCGAGCGAGCGCGCTCTATGCAACGGACATTCTTAAGTGGCGTTGATAAATTTCACTTCGCAGTTACACAATATCGTTTTCACGCGGTTTTCTTTACTTACCCTCGGGAGAGTGTCTCCTTGTTTTTCCTGTCCATTACTGACACAGCTTTTTTTTCGCATTCGTTATGCTTTTTTATACCTCCACCCAAACTGTGTTCTACAAAAACATAAGGAGCATCCTAAGCGATTTTGAGCCTTCGTTCTGTTTTTTGCCAATGGCTCAAGTGTGCTCCACTTCAAACACCAAACGGAGAGCGACGGTTCTGGACACTATGGAGTGAAAGTTTAAAGTGTTCTAGTGTCTCGAGACTGCGCCCAAGTGTCATTTTTACCGTGCACTCTGGGAAGGCATGCTCGGAATGTATGTGCCTGTGGATGATGCAAATTGCGGCGACCCATCTCAGTAATTTTGCTGTAAAACATCACTTCATGCCTTCTGTGCAAGGGTCGTTTTATTTGATTGAATTCGAGATCTTTCAAAAAAAAAGTGGCAGTACTGGTTTGGTAAACCGTAATACACTGAACTCAATTATATAAATGATTAAATGTGTCTACATGGATTCAAACATGTTTATGCTTTTAAGTTATTAAATCAATGTTATCAAGATTATTTCAAAGGAATGACCATGTTATCGTCTCGAAACACAAGTCCTTCATGTCGTCTGTTGACTTTTGATATGAATAGTTTTTTTAATTAATAGAAAGTTCTCTGAATTAACATATTTTCTTATCTTAGAAGCAATTTCAATTTCTCAAAAACTGTTCATTTGAAATAAGTGAATGGAAAACCAATAAAGGGTTACAGATTTTCCAGTCACATGGGAATATTCATACGATAATTAGAAAAAGTAATTCATCCTCAATACATCTGCATTTTTATCAACAAGTGTACACTTCTAACTCTAAAGTTAAAGATTATATCGCCCTTTTCCGTTGTAAATGTCATATCCTTTCATCCGGTGGCAAAAGAAACGTCCAGCCGAATCATCGGTCACACTTAATTGAAGCATATCTTTCCACTGCTGCTAAACTTTCCCTTACTTATCGCTGCCTTCTGGCCGGAGTGCTGACGTCACTTGGCTGCACCCGATAACGTCGTCGTGTGTTAATAGCAAGATAATCTTTTAAGCCTGGTATTATAATTAACATGCACCGGGCCGACATTGTTTTTTTCGCCCGGTGACACGGAAACAGTGAGAAAGAGGAGGAGCAGGAGGATGAAAAAAAAGGAAAACGCTCCATCACTGAACCGTATTTAATGCCTGCAAGCCATCTGGCAATGGGTACATATCGAGATTAAGAGAGACAAAGTGTGTGTAAGTGTGTGGCAGGGGGGAGAGAGAGAGAGAGAGAGAGAACGTTGTTGAGTTGGGAAAACGATAGTCCAAACCGAAGGCCGGTGTTTCCCTCGAGGGAAACTGGTAACGGGGCAGTGAAACCGATCCGAAACCCAAGCTCGACCCATGTCCGCTGCCGGCCGAGCTGTCATCTATCGCCACCATCGCCACCATTATCGGGCGAAGCAAATCGCTGTCCTTCGCAAATTACTATTTCCACTTGGTTTGGCTGGAGGGACGGGTGCGTGGGAAGGACGAAGTGCCTCACGCTAACTGCACCCGTGCCATAAACATCTCATTTGTGGGTTTTGCAAGAGAGACACATGGAAAGGGAACAGTAACAGCAACAACAACAATAAGAAATAAAAAAGCGGCCAACGGAAGCGGCGAATTAATTTTCCCAGGCCGGCACACGGATGCGCACGCCTTGGTGCGAAAAGTGGAAAAACAAACAGGGCCGGCTAACATATTGAGCCTTCCGACGTTTCCGGCGTTCCTTGCGGGCGGGAGGCGGACGTTTCTATCGCATCGAGGATGTTTATCCTCGTGCCAATGCAGTCGTTGCGGGTGAGTGCATTCGTTACGGTATGCATATTTAACGGTCAGTCCATCATATTGTTACAACACACGATGCGGATGCAAAAACGACATGTGCTCGTTAGGTAAATGGCCGAATAAGAGTGACCGTTAACATATTAAAACGTTTATTTTTCCATCTAAATATAAATCATGCAATGCTTCGTTACAAAGTTTTTCAAAATAGAAAATGTGAGGACATAATTACGACGATCATGCGGGATATTTTCCAAATGTTGAAATTTTAACAATTCGTAAGAATATTATTATCACGATGTCATCTTTTTTTTTTGTTTGTTTTTCGATGTCATCTTTAAGAAACTCATCAACATTAGTTATTTACGTGCAGTTCTGCGTATCTTTACGTAAATTTTACAATTGAAATCTGTAATAATCACTCATTAGAGTTGTAAGATCTGCAAATATTTTATGAAAGTAACTGCAAACTATAAAAGGAAGAGTTTTAAAATTTACTATATGTTTGAAACAATAGAAGGGTTGATAAAAATCAATTTTTAAATTAGCATTTATGTCTAATATCTGCATGCCTTCTTCGTTAACATGTCACAATTGTTTCAAATTAAAAGGGTAGTTTTTTTTTCGTGGCGTGAACATCAAGTGTCCGAAATGGACTGGTTAGAAGGTTTTTTTTACATAGCTGCAAAATGTGCCGTCCCTTCCTTAGCCATAACGGATCTCCTAGGGAGTATTTTCGTACCAGTAGTGCTTCGTTATCTGGCGTGCATTGGACAAAGTTTCCACTGTGGAAAACTGAGCTCCGGGTCATCCTCACATCATTCCGGATCGTTTGCAGCACTTTCTCAGCACATGCATTTCATTTTGCCGTTCTACGAAATCCCCGCTGAAGGCCATGTTTAGCGTAGCTTCCCACGTGTGTTTGTGTAGGTTGTCACTATCTTGCATTTATTTTCCTGTTTTTGCTTGCTTGTTGCAGCTTCTGCTGCATATTACCATTTCACGCGGAGGGATCGTGACGTCCACACTGGCAAGCGTCCCCGAGCGCCCAGCCAACGATAAGGCCACGGTATTAAATTAAATGAGTCGTCCAGATGAGAGTGATAAAGCAGATTGATGACGGTGGTGGATGCGACCGGATGCTCCTCGGCCCGCTCGGTCCGGTGCATGCGTCTGCATTCGCGATGAAAATGTTGCACGCTCAAATTTGTCCACCTGTCAGCTGTTGTTTGCGTCGTTCGGTTGTACTGCAGCATAAAAGGGGGGGAAAAAACATAGGATCCTTGACGTGGTGCTCGTTTGGCGTGTTGGCGAAAACTAGTTTCGGGCGGATCGCATTCGGACACCCACCATGCTCATGATGGAGATGGGTGGTCTTGTTCCTGTTTTGGTGCTTTGTTTTTCCATGGAACCTCCGCAAGTTATCAACGAACTTCATTTTTCGTCAGAGTAGGAACGGTGCAGAATGTAGACAAAAGCTGCGCTATAGTTGGCTTGCACTCAGATTTGGCCAGTAGACACGACATGCAGATTCAAAGCAACGTAAACAGTGCCTTCGGAAATTGATGCATATTTCTTTAACATGAAAAAGTCGTAGAGAAATCGAAAATAATAATCGTGCTCTCAGGAAACAAAAATGCTAGAATTTTATGAATATGAACTATGAAAGCGTGAAATAGCTAATTATGGAGTAATCCAATACTATGAAAACTTTTTCTTTTATGAAAATTTTTTTTAAACCTTTATCATCTTCTCTGGTAAAGGTTAACAATTCATACAGGGGATTTAATAGACTAAATGGTCATTGTGTTTTAAATTTAACCGTGCTATTTTTATAAAATAAGAACGACTCCCAACAAACCGCAAAACCGCATACCAGTTTCAAAATTAAAATCCAAGTATAGATTTTCCATAACTTCTTCCATCAATTGTTGCCATTGTCTGCAGTAACAATTTCGTTTTAAGGATTTTTTCCCCTAATGTGTACCGTTTTTGTCTACCATTGTTAAGCGCCTGTTGTAAAAAAAAAGAAGAAAAAACTCTCCCCATCTCCCTTGAGTTAAGGTGCAGTAAAACGAGAAATAAGGATAATTTGAGCAACACGACAAATCTCATCGCTGGCATGTGTGTACACACTTAACGCTCCTGTGAAGTGTTTGTGCGTGTAGGCAGTGACTGTGTGTTTGGATAAAAAATGGCCTACCACTTGCCGGGTTTACTTTTGCTATTTTGCCCGAGTGCCCGAGATCTGCCCCATTGCAGGTGCTGTCCGTTTGTGTCAACGTATTGTGTTAATGATTCACATCAACAGCCCAACGGCTTTCCGACGATAGGAAAGGAGGGATGCTCATGGAGGGAAAATGCCAACCTCGGGCTGGCTCGGACGATTCCGGGCCGCAGGTGGCAAATGGTGGCAAAATTATATCATCTCACCGACCGCCAGGGCGAGCAGTCAGTTCGAATCAGCTCACTTTTGCTGGTCAACGGTGCTCCGGAGTGGCGTGAATGGTACGGACAGTGACAAAACGTCATCAAATCGCACTGCCGGTGCCGTTCGCTTGTAAATGGTCGGGATTGTAACCTATATTTACTGCCAACTCTGGGTGGAGTGATTGAAGTTAGGATCCGAGATAGGGATCACAAGGCGCATTGAAACTGTACAAAAACCAGTCGAGGATTCAAGCAAGCGAATGAGAGATTACTTCCGCTATGTGGAGCACAATCATTTGACAAAATCGATTAGTATCTCCGGCGTGTAAGGACTTAGATTGGACACTGTAGCGAAATGAAAATCACTAGTTTGGGATTACGATTGTATTGTATCAGTTTGTATCTTATACGAAAAATTATCTTTCTTTCGCAAAATGCTAATACTTCGATGTTTAACCCTAACATTTCATAAATATTTGAACATTTTTTGAAGCATTCATTGTTCGCTGCCTCTTTGTTTCCTCTAGTCAGTTCTTTCAATTCAAAAAGCGACAGTCTAGGATAAACATTTATCGATTTATCGACACCACTCTCCACCGCAATGGCAATCTCCTTCCCGTCGGTAGCATTTTAATCACGCCACCAAGATAATCAGGTTCGCTGTGTTAGGTTTTACGACTGCGACTGGCTCATTTCCATTTTCCATCCACTAAAAGAAGAAATTTATTTGTTCGTATAATTATCATTTATATCACCGCGGACGCCGGCATCGACGTCGAGGTGAAAACAGCACGCAACCAGGACTTCATAATTGTGAAATCCATTCAAACCACCTAGCCACTGGGCCACTGGGGACGTCCTATGCGGAAATGGTTATTCCTCTTACCTCTTAAGCTCTTGAAGAGGCCAAAGAAAAAGAAAAGAAGAAAGCCGAAACACCGCATGGTTAGATTGGAGCAGCTCGCACGAAAACGGATGTCATGTAATCCGGCAAGTGTATCATTTATCACCACCGGACGCTTTTTCCCCCCGGCGAAAACATAGCCACGGTGTGAACATGGATGGCGCAAAATGGAACCGACGTTCATTAAACTTTCGCCGGCTGACCTTCCGATTGTGCTGAAGTTGGTTTAATCTAAACTCTGGCGGCCGCAATCGAAACCATGATTCCGGGACAGGAATGGTGTGACGTGTTTAAATCTAGCATCGTGTGCTGTCGGTTACGCTTAGGAACAGTGAGATTAAAGCACTTTTTGGTGCGTGATGGAGGCGCCTGGTAGTTTGTGGAAAATATCGATGAGAAAATTTTGATTTATTATGCTTACGCCTGATGGAAATTGTTTGACCCATCTGTGTTCTTAATTTATTCAAAGTAAGCCACTTTTTACCTGTTTTTACATTTCATTATGCTTTCTTTTTCATGTTTGATAAGTATTACACGCCTGGTGCTTTATGAAAACTATCGATGAGAAATTACGGTTTATACCAATTTTGGACGCAAGATTGGATCGAAGATAAAAATTGTGGTTATTTTTCTTGTTCATGAAAAGGACGCTATTTTCATAAAATTTAAAATTTGTAACGGCAATCAAAAGCCCAGTAGATTTATTCTTTAATCAAGTTTTATGAGAAAATAGACCGCTTTGGATATCGCTCTATCTGGCTACATCCATCTATCAAGGTTTTTGGAAGCGTTCCGTTCGCGGAAACAAATCATTTGGAAATTTTCAAACAACGTTATCATCTGGGCTGATTGCATTGATGGACTTTCTTTTTTCCCAACTGCCGGTCAATGATCTTCCGATGCGATACATACGGGAGTCCTGTAATGCGCCACGCGTAGCCGCGAGGAATCACATTTTGCTTTCGACACGCAATACCTTCCAAATGAGGCTAAGGCGTTCGCGAGTAAAGCACGCAACCAGTTTTTTTTCGGCTTGCGGCAGATAAAATCGCGAAGCAAAGCGGGAGAGGAAAAATACTCATCGTCCTTTGATGAAGCAAGCCGAGGGGGCTGTTGGGTGGCTTGAGGCGTTGAAAGTGGCCCCTTCGGGACTGAAAGATGAAAAATAAATTCATCCGTGTGCCAGACGGGCTGCCCTGAGCGTGGACTTGGAGTCTTCCGGTCGCCACCAGAGGGCGAATCACGAGCACGACCAGGCGGTAAATCATGTTCACGTGCAAGGCCGCGCAAAAGCCTCCCGGGAGATGCGCAAGGTCAACGAATTTTCCTCGTAAAACGATTAAACGACCGGTGGCAAACCGGAGCGGACCTTGGGGGCCTGCAATTGGTGTAGGAAGTGGGTAAGCGCGAATGGGAGAAAACGTCAAGGAGAGACACCCAACTGCTCGATGATTATGAAAGCGATTTCTTCACGTACTTGAAAGCTGGCGTTCATCGAAACGAAGCGGGGGAAAACGAAACACAAGTGACCGACCAATGAAAATATGTGCGAGTTTGTGTAGCCTTCACTCGTAAGCAAACGGGCCAAGCAGCATTGGCTAAGGATTCGGTTGTGATCGTAAATCCTCAAATGATGGTTTCCTTTCTTGTGCCGTTCTCTGGCCGGTTGGTGGAGATCGAAAAATGAACGGCTTGGACACGGGCCCTGAAAACTCCCGTTTCGAGCAGCAACAGCGAAAGACTGTAGGAAAAGAAAGCTTTCCCCTTTCCCAAGCGTTCCTCACGTTCCTCAGGAAAAAGATCCATGCAGATTCTTATATTCTCATTTCGGAAACATTTCACAATGATTTTGCGCTCGCATTGGTGGTGGCCATCATCCTCGTTGGCGTCTTTGCCGGCACGGTGTGCACCCACCATCCGGCGTGTCGAAGCACGTTGTTCCGTTTCTGGGCACTTCTTTTTCTGCGTTTTTCCTTTTTTTTCCTCTACCGCCCAAGATTGCTCTCTCCGATTTCTCGACGCTTGCCGGTGCTACTGTTGCGTTGCGAACCGGGCCCATTACCGCATGGTTTCCATCGTAAAGTGGCCCCACTGTTGACGTTCGAGGCGGGCAAAGCGAACAGCAGAGTAGCAGATTGGCGCTCGAAGCCTATCGCGTTACAATGGTGGTTGGGTTGCGGCCGTCCGTTTCCTCATTTTTCTTCATGCTTCATTGTTTCGTCTCCATTGCGTTCACTCCAGCTGGAGGGCCTGGGAAGCTGGGCGCACTTGGAACCGAGCGGACGTGAATAGAAATAAATCATCTTATCATCACGATTCATCTTCCACGTCCGGCTCAGTGACAGATAGACAGCCCGGGCTCGAGCTGCGAGCATCAGCACCGCCACAGGAAGGACCGAACCGTGGAGTGTATCTTTTTCAAGTACGAATCATGCCATAGTGCCCCGTCCGTGGACGCCGTGCCGTGCAACATAAATCGTTTTATGCTCGTGTACTAACCACGCGATTTACTACGAACGAAAGGGAGCAGTTTTTGGTCGTTAGGATAGGGGGAGGCTCCCAAACGGTTGGAACTGAAAATCATGCCATAGTGTTGGGTTGCATGTTTATTTGATTTTACTTGTACCACAGAAACTGACAGGTAAAATTTTTTTAAATGCAAAAACATTTACTTTGTTCAATAGAAAAGCATCACAATATGCATTTCACTCACCAACACAAGCTGTGTGAACATTTTCCAAGTTTACTTAAAATAATTAACACTCATATTTCAAGAATTGAAATAGATGAGGAGCAAGATGATATAGTTCAAAACCAACATAAAAGTAATCAAAAATCATATCCCAAAATAACTACTCATTCAATTTTGTTTCGTCGTATCAATCATATCAAGAAATGTAAAATCTTGTTAAAACTTCTATCTCCTCTGCGCAATAAATCATTATGATCACATGACCTACCGTTGGCGTGGAAAAATAAATTTTTCCTATGTCACGGGATGAATCTAAAATAGACCTAACTGAACAGTTTTGGAAACTGGCTTCTCGTGTTCGTGACCGTAAATTGATGGAAATTCATGCCATCAGCGGTCAATAATTCAACTTAAAATTAGGAAAAATAACGATTGTTAATAAAAAGCTAATCATAAAACGTTCAGAAATTTACCACTGCATCAGTGACTCTGACCAATCACGTCCACAAAGACACGGGCTGACTTCCATCGGTTTGTTCCAGTGTGCTAATACGATTTTGATTAACAAAGTTTAATAACTTCTCATCCTGCCCGTCAGTTCTCAATTTCCGGAGATCAATTCCTCTGGGATGGAAATAAATTCTAAAAAAATAAAACCCAAAAACGAACCCCGCAAATGTAAGACTTTTCAAACATGCACGTGACACGTTAACCAGCATACGGTTTAGTTGCCGTGCGCTTAATCGGTGGTGGAAAAACTTTTCACATCCCGGCCGATGGAAAGCGTGTACGAACGATCCCATCCTGTTGCTTGATCACAAAATGTATCCGAGGAAATATATATTGCTTTCACCCATACTGAACGAGTCTGGTTTGAAAGATTTACCAGATCCCTCTGCCACCGGCGGCTTGGAGGGAACAGGACCCTAAGTGGGAATTTATAAACAGCTGGATCAACGTTATCTATTTTTAATTGGGTTCTTCAGTCCCAGGCAGACTGGCTGTTTTTCAGTGGACTCGCAAAACCCTCTCGGTTCCTAGGCGGGGCTAATCCATCCTTCAGCGCGCAGCATCGTTGATCCTTTTGGGGGGCGCTTGGGAGAAACCGTCGTGTGAAAACACGCACTTTGTCTTGCAACCAGAGACCGTGTAGCGGACCGTGTGCCATTATAATTATTTAATGGTCGGTTGAGGAGCAATCCGTTTCAATGACGTTCAGCTGCGGGATGGTTCAGATCGGAGCAAATTGGTGTACGGAAAGTTTGCCCCAGCGAGCAGATTAAAGTGTGATTTAGATAGTCTGGCGTGAAAATTCTTTATCAATTGGGTCTCAAAGTATTGCTTAAATCTTACTTATGGCTGCAATACAAAAATTTAAACGAATTTGATCGAAGTGTTCCTAAAATTTGTACTTTGTTGTTTTGTTTTGTTCAACGATGATCGAGAAATAACTTATTCCAAAAATGCGCAGTCTGTAGATCCTATAATTTTCTTTCCAAATAAGCAACAAACACTTCCATAGTTAATACAACAAAAATCATCTAGAAACACACCGGTGTGACATAAGAACAAACCTGATTTCGTAACAAACAGGCTGCCCTTTTCATGCCACGTGCACTCGCATTACGACAACCAAAGCCAACCGCCAAGTACTGGCCTATAACCACATCCAATCCCGTAAAACTAGATTATTTCTGTCACGTACGTCTAATCTCCTCAAATGAACAAAATACAGTTTGATATCTCACGCGGTCACCGAAGCAAGCGGTGGGATAAAAAGAAAAAAAAAGAAAAGACGGTTTGGAATGGGCTGGCAAGAGATTTTCTCCTCGATGAACGAAAAACGGGTCGCGAAAAGGGTTTGAATCCGCAGTACATGGGAAGCGGCTTCCAGTTCTGATCTAGCTTAAGAAAGGGCACGGTGTAAGAGGGGAGGTAGGAATCCTGGGATGCGGGGTGTGAAGAGGGTCAGCAGAAATCCGCTACAAACGAGAGACGAATTGAGGCGATGTCCTTTGTGACGGGCGCAGATCGCGGTTTTTCCCCGAGTTTTCCCACTCCGCATCGAGAAGGCCTTAAGCTAAGCTGAAGGGATTTGATCCTATCAACCTTTTTTCGCCGTTACGCTTTATTTTTGTTTTTCAGCTTGCTTGGCTTTCGTTTTCGTACCAATCTTAAACCGCACCGGAAGTCTGCAGTGGCCATTTTCAACTCGATCTGTTTGTCCACGTTTGCTCGTGGTGAGAAGCGTGCCCCGAGAAGCTCCATGTCATTTCCCGGCGGGTGCCTCGTAAACGGCGCACCCGATTCGCCTCTGGCTTTGCTAATCCGATCGCATTCCCGGGGAACACATCCGGAGCCGGTGAACATGTAGACATGTTCCGTAGCACAGCTTATACCTTATCCCTTTTGTCGGAAAGAGCAGCGCAGGGACAAAGGAACTGAAAAGTCACACCAAATCTCCCTCACAAGAGTCATTGGTAAGGTCCCGCTTTAATTGTTAACACACAAACTATGTAGAGGAAGGTACTTTTGTTGTTAATTTCTATTTTTCTCCTCCCAACCGTAAGCGGACCGAAAGGTTACCGATAGAATGCTTCCGTTTTTCAGCGTGGTATGATTTTTGGTTGTGTCAGGTAACTTTGAAAATAGTTATATACGGGAGGCAGTTCAAAATGAATACAGGACTAATTATTAATGACGCCCCGAGACATGTTTCAGGCGTACCGTTTATTGTGAAAGTCGTTTATTTTTCCCATTCGACGCTGCTCGCTTGGTTGCATAAAGAGGGAACGACATCTGTTGTCTGTAAACCGTGAAAATAGCATCAAATATCTTAACGCAGTACCATTTTCTTTAGGGAAAATGCGATGAATGACGTAGCTAACCCTTTCATTGATCTTACATTGCATCGAGGCAAAGGAAAGTAGAGCATCCTTCCTCTTGACTGCAAAGTGGAAAAACCAAAACGAAATTTTTGTAGCTTTTTCGCAAAAACTTTTAGGACAATTGAACGGTTGGGGAAACGATGGAAACGGCATTCAGCTGCATCCTTACCTTAAATCCTCTCCCAGAACTCGGTCCCCGAGTGAGCAACAGCAGCAGGAAAAAGTGAACGAGAAAACATTTTCCTAGTTTTGAAGTTTTTGTCCATTTCATAACTGTAATAAATGTTTTGTTGTAGAACATTAGTAATACTTCTCCATTATGTTCGTGTCTGCGGTTGGTGAGGAAGGGAAACGGGGAAAACCAAAGCTCCCCCGTACCGGCACCATTGTCGAGTGGAAAAATATCCTCGTAATGGAGATTATGGGAAAAACTCGCCCCAAAAGAAATGGGAGACAATTGGACTTCCGTTGGAAGCAACTTGCCCGAAGAAGAATTTCCAGCAACGAGCCGGCCGGGGGTCTTTCCGCCTCTTGCCGCAATGCTCCCGGCACCAGGAAGGTAAAGATCCTGCAATCGAAGGATAGTGAAAGCTTGATGAAGTGTTCGGGTCTGCGCTCGGAATGGTGAGGGAAAAATGATGCCGGTCGGGTTCCTGGCAGGAAACGAAACTTTCGTCATATTTTATTGGTTCCCCGAGGCTGGGCTAAACGGCCACCAGGGCAGGGGAGAAGGCAGTGAAAGCAGGTCACGAGGGCGCCCAGTAGTTGCCATTTCTGGACACAATCACGTAAGAAACTTTCATCCGTCCCGAGCGTGCCCATCTGTTGGACTGGGGCAAAACTGGCGGTGCTTCTCCCATGCGGTGGAACATAGTTTCCGAGTGGATTGAAAAGGCTGGTGAACGATTTCGAGCAGTAGATGGGAAGCGGCCTGCAGGCCAGAGGCAAGGGGAAGTAAAGCAAAAGATCCCTCCGGCAAGGAATTGTGCTACGAGCTCCGGAACGCTCGAAGCATGGCGGAAAAATTACCGAAAGCATGGACAAATTTTGAGAGAACAAGTTCAAATGGAATCGGAGAAAAATGGTCAGCACTTCGTTTCATAATTGAACACATGTTTTCCGCATTATGATGTTGCTTAATGTGCTGCACGTTAAGCATTGACGTTTACAAATTTTGTTCATTGCCGGAAAACTATTTTTACGAACCCAATGGATTGTGGTGAAAGAAATTTTAATACAACATTCATGATGCTTGACTACGAGAATTAATTCACGTGATGCTGTGCAACAGAAATAGTTTAGAATGAAAGTTTGATTCAACATACAAAATACTTAGACGCTTTGAAAACTCGTCAAACGATCAGTGAAAACGATTCTCAAACAGATCTATCCAAAGCATTTCCCGCAGGCCACTACAGAACTGAAAAACGAATGATTCCGCTAAAATTCGACCATTACAATCCGATACGGACAACGGTGTAAGCTTTACAGAGCCAGTAGTGCTCGGCATGAAACATAATTCTAATCGTCGAACCAATTTAGATAAGTGCCTATCAAATTATCGGCAGTCTGAAATTTTAATTCCACTCAGCACGGTGAAAATGCTCCTCGCCCGAAGGGACAGGCGCTGAAGTTTCGGAGGAAATCTCAAATTGAAAAACGAGAAATAATATAAAACGCTCCCGCTGATCATCGACAGTGGCTCGTGCTGGTAGCTCCGTTGCAACACGTTTTACGAAAATATACGCACCACACCACATCCGCGCCGGCTCCCGTTTCCACCATCACCACCGAGCGCCAAAGGACTCGTTAATCATCCTTGAAGCCATTGCCCGAGAATCGCGCGTGGACGGTACGGAAGCAGAAGCAAATTATGGTGGTAATAATTATAAAATTTGTGGAAAATCGTAATCCTTATCTCTGCCGGCCGTGGTTTTCCATCAGTGTCCGAGCGTCGCGCAAGTTTGTGGCCAGTACGGAATCGTAAACCCGCGCTGGTTCGCTAGTAAAGAGGCAAGCCGATCTGCAGCTGGCAAAGCAACCATCTCGGGGAAGCATTTTTAGTATCTAAGCTCGAGGGCAGCATAACGAGAACGGAGTGATTGTTGCAAAAAAATAACAAAAAAAATGTAAAATAAAGCCAAATCTGCAGCCCAATGGAAATGATTTCTCACGATTAACGACAGCCGGCTAGTTTGTGGAAATCATTAGAATAAGCTGTCGCTAGGTGTTCGCTTGGCCGCAGGCTGTCTGATATCTTGATTTTGATTGAAGGGTGATAATTGACACCGGTGGAATGGTTGGGTATTTAAGATGGTTACCACTGAAAACCTGGCCGCCCGAGGCAGTTCAGTCTTGGCAGCCATTAACCTAATTGCTTGATTTTAAAAGAATGCAGCATGGACGATATAAACGTTGCGTTTAATTTAACACTTCAACAGCATATTAGCATTGTTCTTGGAAGTATTTTATACGATAATTGTCAAGGTAGAGGTAGTTTAAATTAGTAAGTGTTGAGCTACACCTTATACTTTCTTCTCTTTTTGCTATTTTTTGCTTTACTAGTTCTTGATCGTTATTCAAAGCTCCAAAGGGTCGTTTATTCATCTTAAGTTTTCCTGCAGCATCTGCACAAGGTTGACATTAGCCAAACGGGTCCACTGGATTTATTTCCACCTTCTAAGCGAAATGAACTGTAAAATGCTTGATCGATAGCCAGTTCATTCATCCGTGGGTATACTCGAGGTCGCCAGGGAAAAAATGGAATTTGAAAGAAGCGAAGAAGCGAATCATGCGAGATACCGCAGGAGCGCATTAAATAGTTTTTGACACATTCTACGTGGATCCTTACAGATCCCTGATCACCCGAGAGCATCCTTACGGTAAATTACTGTGGCTAGCAGATGAACACTCATTATAGTGCGGTACCGTGCGCGACGACGGTGTCGTTCGTGTCGAGTCGAAGAGAACTCTACAGGGTTCGGCCTGGTCGGGTGACCTCACGTAAATAAATTTTGTCAAATTTATAGCGCGCTTCAACGATAGTTATAGGCACGCTGGTTCGCGATTCTGGCTTGCTTTCACCACGGATGGTGACCTGTTTTTTGTTTGCCCTACGGTTCTCAAGAGCCTTTCGCACGGAGCGTGGGAAAAGAAAAGGTTCAGCATAGGGGGAACTGCTGGCCACGGAATGATACACGATGTACGACCCACCGGCAACGTACCGGCGTGATGCATCGTGCGACGCGAGCAAATTGATGACATTCAAAAACGGAGCAGAGCGTCTCCAGCCGTCCTCTTTGGGTGTGAAAGTGCCAAGCGATAAATGCTATCTGGTGCATCTGCACTACACATTCCACTGGTGGGTGGCATTTTCGGGTGTTAGACTACGCCTTCCACCACTTTCCATCCATTCGTCCATTTTCCTTCCCTTCCCTAGCACTTTTCCCAGCCGCCAACAGATGTTTTGTTGAATGTTCAAATTACAATTTATTTTCCAACCCAACCGAACATGCACTCCAAAGGCGTGTGTGTGTGTATTTTATAACGATCGCCAATGTTTACTCAACCGACTGGAATGAATTCGCTCAACGTTTATTCTATCTTTTTTTTATCATGCACCGCCGATGCAACAAATCGACTGCGAAATATTTGATTCTGTTTCTAGCTACATCGAGCGCACGGTGTAAATTTTGCGTTCCCCAAATGCGGACTTTGGTTTCGGAAATGGTTTATTTTCCAGTTTGCAAGCGTAACGTACGGGGATTTATTTTTCGTTCCATTTTTCGACTCACCATTCAATGTCTGTCTAGCGGGTCGTGATTTTTACGTGAAGGTAATTTATAGCACATTTGTGCACATTTAGATTCGAATGCGTCTACAACGGAGCAGGTGCTATTTATTAGTTTCAGGTTTTGGTAATAAATAGTTCTCACATGGTTTGAAAAAAAAGGCTTAACCATTGTCACTGATTTTCCGTAGAGTTAACAGGTTCGGTTTAATAAGTTCGGTTAACTTATCAAACACTCATAAACTTATTTAAACTTTGCGTTTAATGATGAGATGCATCTTCAATGTACGTGAACTACTATTCCGACGATCAAAAAAGGCATGTTTGCATTAACTACGATGCGATTTCAGTAGCTTTTGTTGGCTTCTAAATTTGTTTCGTTTGAAGAAGGTTTGACTCTTGATAATACCTGTGAAATTTCGGGTGTTGGTATTAACTTGATAATACACAAAACTCGCATCAAAGCTATTCCGTTCAAACTGATCGGCGAGACGTCACTTTTAATTCGATTGCCACGAATTTTCCATAAGCGTTCCTGCACAGTCACGCACTCATGCTCCTGCCAATACTTTCCGAGCGAGCGAGCAATTATTCGCTTGCCGGTTGGTGGTGATTTCATAAAGTGAAAACCTATTTTGCTAACATCAAACGCAGTTTTCATCGCAAAAGTGTCGGGGATCGTTCGTGCACAGCTTGCGCTCATACATTTGCCCACGTACGCCACGCCAGGCGTTTATTACGAGTTGCTAAAGTGGTGGTAATTGATCGCATCACTTAGTACTAAAATGCTGCCGCTTATGTGTTTTAAAATATCTTTGCTAACTTTTTTTTATATTTTTTTCTTCGTTCAATATACCGTTCGTACGGTGGTCCATATTATTTTAGGAACGATCGTTGATAGCGGATGGTAAATATACGTATTCTTTGAACAAAACACGCCAGTGACAGAAACGGCACTTTTTGGAGTTTCTCCGGGCCCTCTTACCCCACAGCGGGCTTGTCAAGAGTACTGATGGGGCAAAATATGTTCTAATGGTTCGGCTGCCAGCACAAAGTACCATTAAAGAGACTTCCCGGTAAACTAATTAATGCCGAAAATTCGCTTTGAAGTCAAAGCTGAACCGATCCGCACTGGCACTTACTTTTCCTACCACCTTTTGTGGGAGGGTGTGCACGTTCCAGCTGGGGCAAACCGGTGGATCCCTTCTTGTTCCCGAATGTAGCCGCGCTTGGAAAGTGCTAATTTTAACATAGAATTATTCTCCAGCACATGCCAACGGTTGGTGGCGTTGGGGAAAAAAAATGAACCAGGACACGGATTTTTAATGAAGTTATGATTTAAATTGAATTAATCACGGCTTCTTCACAAAAGTGGTGCCATAGAGAATGGAGCGGTGTGCGCTTCATTGACTAAATCATCCACTGACTTCAACAAACAGCGTGTGTTATTTTACAAATTTCCCATGTCATATGTCGCAAACTCTTCATTAGAAGAATTTTGTTATGGAAACATTCCGTCGGCACGGAAGTGTTTATACGATTACAACGTTGTCACGTTGGCTGATTTGTCGATTGTGTTAATATCGAGGAAAAATAGATATGAGAGGACACAAGATTTTTACGTGCCGCATACACGAGTTTTCCATGGAAAGAGGAATATTTTTGGAACGGTTACTTGGGCTCTGCGAATGCAAACCCAGTGCTAAATGACAAACTAGTAAACTTTTCACGATGAATTCACACACTTTCTAGGAACAGAAGGACCCAATGTAAAGCATAAGACTTTAATTTTTGGCCAAAGGGTGAACAGCTGCGAAAAAACGACTCGGAAAATTCCTCCATCGTAGTGCGCTTGCCAAGCAGCACATGCCACTTTATACCGTGAAATGGAGGAAACTTGTACCACCGCAGCAACGGCCCAGAGGCCCCACGGTGGTTTCCTCCCGAGAGCGACGGAAGGAAGTTTCTGATCTTGCCATTCTTCAATGTTGACGCTGTCAGGACGCTACTGGAACTGTACTGGAATTTCCCTCCGGGGGACACGGCATGCGATGTGTTTCGGGGAAATGTACAGCGCTCGGAACAGCCTCGGGACGGAACCCGTGAGGTGCGAGAATGGTCGTGTACGGGCAGTGGCGGCGCTGTTGGTCCACTGCGTCCCGTTCAACCCGTTGGCCGTTCGTCGAGTGAAGGGCTCGCTAATGGATCGGTCGTCGAGTGTTTAGAAAGTGAATTATCACACATCACTTCAAAAACCTTGCTGGGGAATAGGGTCGTGTGGAACGGCATGCAGCGACCGCCGTTTCAACAACCGACGCTTTACAACTCGCTGGCAGCGGTGACAGTGGGCGGTGGGAAAAGGGGGGGGCTGTTGGCAAATAGAATTGGCATTTCCGCCAACGGTAAAGCCCTCCCACGGGATCGTGGCGCGTGCATCTGATGAAATAATGAAGAAGTCACCGAGCTGACAACTAACTGACGGACCGTTTCAGTGACCGATTATGCTGTGGTCGCCGCGTGGAGTGCGAGGTGTTGAGAGAGAAACCACCGACCTGCAAGAGGCAGACCTCGGAATTGAAATGAAACGACACACTCGCTATCCGATGGGTAAAGTTTTAATGTAGTTTTAGTATGCATTTGTCTCGTTTGGTTGTTTGAAATCAGCATCCATTTAGGTGTCGGGCAAGAGTGTTTAGTAATTCGTTTGCAAATTACATTTGCATTGACGAAATTGTATCACATTCTACTGTAGGATTGAAGATACAGTGTAGTTTAACATCGAAACGAAGAAAGGTTGTTTTTTCTTACAATTTGACGTTTTCTACTAATTGTAATAATAAAACCATCGTAGAATAAATTTATGTGAAATATTTTTTTATTGAATTTCTATTGCTGTTTCCATTTTTGTCTTATACCTCCATTTTGCAATAGATCGTCATAATTCATATCTGAATGATTTTAGATTGACCAATATTAGATACCGATTTCGACTTCAATAAGTATTGATAGGGTTCTCGTTTACTCCCCAAAACTATTTCCCCAATTTAACAATATGTCCGTCTCATTTTTACACAGCATAATCGAAATATACCAGCCGTACATGACACGGTGAGCTCCAAAATCGATAGGTTAAAGTGGCACCGGTCTTACGACACTTCAATTACACTCGACAACTTTGCCTGCCGGGCAAAGCTTCGCGAACCGATGGTTTTTGCGTAATATCCTTTCTTCTTCCTTGGGCTTTCCGCAAAATCGATCGCCAGTTCTTCCCGGGCATGAATATTCAGACGCCGTGATTAACATGAATTCCGTCGGTTTTCATCATGTTCGTGCCCTTTCATGCTTGCCTGGTTATTTATGGTCAGTGTGCATCGGACCTCAATGAAGTTCATCGGTTCCCAGTGGACCCCTGGTGGGGCTCGAACGGCTTTGTGGATGAGTGTGTGCGTCTTTTAGTCGGAATAGACTAAAAGACTACTTTGGGGATAATGCTTATAAATATCTTGTTTAAAAACCAGACAAAAATTCACCATTCAAGCCATCTGCAAAGACGATTCTTCTACGGCTGTTTAAATAAGACTTTTGAGTAGCTTGAAGAATAAGTTGATAATTAAGGCAGATCATATTTGCTCGGAAACAGATTTGTGATTAATTTAATCTCTTTTAAAATGTATCGACCTCATTGCTCAAGGATCATGCAGACCCGGAAACAACCCTACAGAACAGAATCCTGGAAAATACCTTCTGGTTAACCAACCTTCCCGCATGAAAACCGAGCACTAGGACGGGCCTTTACAATGTACAGTATTGCTTCCGTAGGTTCGACAATGGAAGATTTTTTAAACTCAATGTTGCAACCTTTAGCGTAAAGGGTCCCGGTGTGTGCTTGCAAAATCGGAAAATATGATTTATTTTATCTCCATCAGCATCTCGCTATTCATTCGCATGGATACTCACGTCGCGATAAAGATCATTTAGGGACGCGTTACGTTGAAGGGAGTATTGGTTCAACAAGGAACAACGTAAAAGACACCCCCGCACCCTCTCCGAAAGAGTCCGCTGGTAGCAAAGAAAACCAAAATAAACCATTTTTCCTTGTTTGTGCCTTCGGGAGAGATGGGCTAAGGTAAATTAGTTTCCGTGAGATAAAAGAAACCTTTTTTATTCAATCCGGCCTAGGCGTAGGATGTGTTTGTCTGTGACAAGCGGGGTTTGCGTTTACACCGAGAGGCGTAGGCAATTTACCACTAAGGACGTTGCCATCCAACGCATCACTAAGGTCGCAACACTGACGGAACAGGGTCTCGTTTAATAGTCCGAAGAGAGGCCGCTAACCAATGAGTGAAAAAAAACGGAATAGGCTTTTGTCCGCTGAATGGCCGCACCCACTCTCATATTCACGAGATGGACGGTTTCATCATTTTTCCACCCATTATCAACACTCACCTTCATCAATGTCGCTCCCTTTTTTGTTTATATTTCCTTCGTCGAACGGTTGGCGTAAAACACGCGTGGAATGAAAAGATTGCCTACATTTTTTCACCTTCTCTAATAAAAATCCGTTCCATGAAAACTGTAGCCACTCGAGTGGGGAAAACCCTTGCACACGTCGACCCATGATCGTGTTGGACACGCACCCGGTACCGTACGATGGAAGCATGTTTTTCTATCTTCGCCAGCAGCAGTTCCTGGAGTATTGCAGGAAAAAAAACTGCCCGACGGCTAGAAGACTCCTAACCAGTGCCGGGGTTTATATTGTTCCGGCAGTATATTGCTTTTTCCACGCATTTTCACTGCGTGAAATGCACTTGGTCGATGGCGTTCATGCGGGCGCATCTAAGCGAGGCAATGCAGGTGATGCTCGGAACCATTGACGTACTCGTCTTCTTAGAGCGAAATGCACCGAGAAAAGGATCTAATGAAAGGAGAGTGCATGTATGTGTGTGTGTATGTGCATAATGACACTATCTTCAAGCTAATAGGCAATCATTGAGTATACAAGCGCTGCTTTCCGAGCATGTGTTCCAGGTGTATGATAGAAAGGTTTAAAGAAAATTATTCTGGGAAAAGTTTCAATGCTCTTCACGTGTCATCTTTGTACGTTCCATTGGAGTACTTGAGTCATAAGAGCCATCATCCTCGGTTGTAAGCAAGTGAACTAATAATAAAAGTGAAGCCGTAGTAGAAGCAACGCTTGGCTGAACTAGTCCGTGGATAAGGATTAGTTATTCTCAACGGGTGGTGGAATATACAATGGCGATTGTATATTGTATTTCTTATAGTGTAATAGTTTTGTAGTGGAACAAAATGCCAGCTCTACGAAGAAATAAATATAATAGCGTTATTTGTCCTAGTATGATATGTTCTATGATCTTTTACGGTGTGTTCAAAAGATAAACCTTTCCACTTCGTAAATTATTGAGACTCAACACTTCAGTTTTTCAAACAGGTTGTACTAATATGCTGGATTCCTTAAGAATTCATTAGAAGTGCCATGATTTCCTTTATGATATACAAAGTTTTCAGGGCCAATTTGCCCTAATCGATGAGTATTTTTAACAGTATTTACAAACCTGATACAATTACCTAGCTGTGGTTTCAAACTAGAAAACAATCTCTCAGCCAATGGTGTAAACATTTGGAGTAACAAATTGAAAATATAACAGTAAAAATTGTGTTTTCAATTTCTATCGGAATATGTCCCAAGATAGTTAGTTGCATCGAGTTGGTAGCCCAGCTTCTACCGAAACCGATGTGTTATTCTCACAGTATTTTATTCTAGCCATTGACCGATCAATTAACTAAATCGGGTACACCTTGTCCTCTCAATCCTTTCGTAACGCATTTTGTAATTGACTTACAATCCCTGAAATATAATATACAACGCAAGACAGCCTCTTAAATGTTTTGTTTCAAAGATGCATTTCCTTGAATTATAATAACGGCTTATTCAATGCAATCCCGCAACGTTTGACAGGTGAGAACGCGACCGATTTTCGGCGTCTCAATGTAGCACCGGAAAACGGCAAAGTTGAACTAATAATAAATAAACTCAAAGTGCTCCCTAATAGTAGCAAACAAGATCCTTGTGCGAGCAATTCACTACCGAATACCGGCAAAGAGCAGTTTGATAAGGGTGAACTGGCCCCGGAAACTGTGTAAATCACCACAAAAGCATTGGTCTATGAGACCAAAACACATTAGCCATTCGTAACGCAGAATTGAGAGACGAAAGAGGCTGAAAGTTTGTTTTGCATTTTGAACAACAACAACAGCAACATTCGTAATTCACAAACTAACATTAAGGTTAGTGCAGAATAAAGAAACCCAAAAACTTACCCACTTGGATAATTATTGTTCAGTTTCAGGTGCTTTGTTGGGAAAATTGTCATGAGTCCATTCTTTTTACAATAGAATGTTCATGTGCCTTGCATCTTTGCACTGTATTGAAAATAAGCACACAAAGAGTTTAAACTGAAAAAGTTTTCTTTTATACATTTTCCATCCTGCTTTCATCGTTGCGAATTTCCTGTAGTGCAATATATGGCTTAAGAATAGAGCATCTTGCATTTGTCACGTTTCCAAAGTGCCTAGAAAAATCAGGGGTTCATTTCACTTCTGGCAGCTTGCACTCGTCATTTTCAGTGGTCAGTCTACGGATACTGCATTACTTTGACTGAAAAGTCCTGTGATGGAAGTGCCAATGGCCGACCGGGAAACAGGTTTCGCATCTGATGGTCAGCTTCTTCCTATCCCCCGAAGGCTCTAGTAACCACCAACACGAGCACACCCACCACCAGCCTCACCGAGGAAGTAACAGATTTGAATTCCAGCTCGCCCAGCAGCAGAATATGATGGGCCACGTTGAGAATCGCCCGTTGCGAGCTGCATACATAATTCATCAAACAACTCCGGCGTCCCGGAGCACGTGCAGACTGTTCCGCTCCGGGGACTCCCGCACGGCCGACATGTGCGACAGCGGAGGCATTAGCGTTACAAAATCTCCATCACGTCCTCGACCGCCAGAAGGGCGGATCACGCACGGGGAACGGTGGCGCTGATTTCCGTAGCGTTCGTTTCCAATCCCCCCCTCCGGCAGCGGAAACTCTCCCCACCGGACACATTCGGAACGACACGGTCCGTGAGCTGACGACTTAAACCGATTTGCAATTCCTGGCGTTTTTTTTCCTGGCTGTGCTTCCTCTCACGCACTTTGCCTCTCGGTAAGGAAGGAAATCGAAATTCGGAATGCAAAACTTCATCCAACCGAAGGAAAGGAGTGTTAGTGAGAATGAGGGATAGGGGAGATATTTACGTACGCTTTTCCGCCGGTTCACGGGTCCAGTTGTTCGCAGGGAAATGGTTTCGAGACACCGGGGCCAAATTTGGTCTTCGTCCGTTTGGGAAAACTCTTCTCGCACACGGGCCGTTTCGCCTTTTTTCCGGCTCTCGGGACGGCAAGTGATTGCGGTCATCAGCAATCAGCACCGAAAAACCTCTGGCCCGGGGAGCACATTTCTGACGAATCGTCGTTGTGGCGATGCGACCCCCACCCTGCTCCTTACGGCCGAGAAATTTCCACAAAGCGAGTTTCTAACGGGTAGCTACTAATTTTTGCCCTAATGGAATTACAATGCAAATGTGCCCGAGGCCGAGCGAGTCCCGGGCAGCTGGTGGCCACTGGTCAATCGGAGTCGCTCGTTTGGTGACGTACCACATATGTTGCACGTTTCATTTTTTTTTTTTGTTTGCTTCCCGTCCGGAAGAGTTTTACCGTGAGAAACCCAGCTGACGAGTAGATGGCATGTTTCTTTTCCATTTACTTGCATTGATGGTTCGGACGGATCATCCTTTGTAGTCTCCTGGCGTATACGTTTACAGCGGAAACAGTTTATATTTCGAGTAAACTTCATCTCCTCTTCATTAACATTCTATCGGGGACGACATTCATGCGTCCATGAAATTCAGTCCACAGGGGTGCCAAATAATCATTGAAAACTGTGGTTCTTTATGTACTCGGACGTAAAATTTATTTTTATTACTTTTTTCACACTTGCCTCCATATTAACTTTTCCAGAGAGCACATTAAAACCTTTGAATGAGACGTTTGTTTAACGGATTGTGTTTCACGTACCGAAATGAGAAACGTAAAGTTGTTTGCATTATCTATTTAATGAAAATCCGTTTATTGAGTTCATTCAATTGATCTTCAATATGCAATTAAGAAAACGAAGCAAACTTTAAAAGCTTATACAAACAACATTTACGGACATTGATAAAAGTATCTATACTGATTTGAAAAAAGATTGAGTAAGTTGAATCAAATAGAGAAGAGTGGAGTTCATTGGAAACAAAATATAATAATTCAAACACGAGCAAAGTACGTCTTTTAATAAATAAGTTAGGTTCTTCGCACCAATGGAGAAGATATCATTAGAAAAACAACAAGCGTCACCATCCTCACTCTCAGTAATGAAACATCAAAACTCAAAACATATCTTCTTCAAGTAACACACTCGTGTCGGTCGTCTTTCTGGAAACCTCTATCGAGCCGCTCAGAGCCACACAAAGTTCGGCACAGAAACTTTCAATCGCAGCTAATCTAGGCTATAATGCGCTTGCTTGCGCCACTTGAGTGCTCGAAAACCTGCAGTCCTGCAACGGTGGCATAATTCATAACTTCATCGCACGACATAAAGTAACTTTGCCTGTCCAAAGTTTGGCCCGCACATTAAGCGCAACAAATGGGATGCAACAACTTCCGCCCGACCGCTGTCGAGGGTGGTGGATAAGTGTGTTTCTGTGGGCCGTTCGGTATGGAAGTGTGTGTGTGTGTGTTTCGAATCCATGGAGTCGGACGTCAGGAGAGTGCTGGCGGAAGCAAATGGAATAAGAGCTACAATTAAAACAGCTTAATGCCAACACTTGATCAAGTTTTGAAATCCCCTCCGTTCGGTCTCTCGATCTTTCCTGTGTCCTGTGTCCCTGCGATCGTACTTTTATTGCCCAACCGAGAAGGCAAGACTTTGATAAGTATTCACCGCTTCTTGCGTTTCGTATCGTTCCTAGTGGAGCTGGTTTTTCTGCTCCAGTTCACTGCTTTTTCTATGCGGTACAACGTTGGCTGTATTTTCCCGACAGTCTGGCAGCTCACGTAGAATGCTCCCGGGAAACTGAAATCAACGAATGACACCAAGTAACGGTCGCTCGGCTGACGTAAAGTTTACGCCCCTTGACTTTTTTCCCCACCGGCCATTTTGTGTAATGAATGGAAAATAATACGTAATAATTATCTTAATATGTAATAAAACGGTACCGTTGGGAAGAAAAGAGGATAGGATTCAAGAGATACAGGAAGAGAGAAAGAAAGCTCAGAAAATCGAAACCAAGCACAGACCAGAGGGGAGCAAAATGTAGAGCGGATGCAGGAAAGGTACCAACGAGCCAAGGAAATATTTCCTTCGAAGCACCGAGACTTGATGCCGGAAAGGAAAGGAGGGGATTCGGTTCTTTTACTCCTAATACACCGGTAGAATACGAACAAGCAAATGTGAGCTTTGGCTTTGGGAAGTGTAGCAAATATAGCAAAAAGTTAAGAATCGTAAAAATCAGCACCGTTTCGTAAACGATACCCTCTGAAAGGTGGTGCTCGTTTAAATTAATTTGTACCTCGAACTGTGTCATCTAGAAACGGCGACTCACGGTTTTGATGAGCATGCAAATGAAGCTGATGATGAGGATGATGATTGTGATGATAGTATTCGTTTCATTGCCTGCATTCCACGATCCTTTTTAGCTCGGATGGTATTCTTCACCTTCATTTTCTCATTGATTGAATAAATCCAAAAGCTTACCGGTTTCGTATTTCTGTTGATGTTAATGTTCTGACTTCAGCCGCTGTTAAAATTAAACCTGGCGGACACGTTGATCGTAACTCATTCGAACGTTTTCCTAGACGTTTTCATTTACGTTCATTTTTATGCATCTCGTCTAAGAACGGAGTTAAAAACGAGTGAACTGCTCAGGTTGTCAATATGCAATAAAATTTTCACAAAAATTGAGTAACAGCATTATTACAGTCATATATTATTCATAAATCATGTTTATTATTCATCATCCAAAATGTAATTCATCATTTAAAATATTTGTAAGCATAATACTACAATTATATTGCTTTCTTTAGTTTAGAATAATCCTAAAAGAAAATTACACGTTTATTATTTCAAAAATATTCAAGATTTGTCCTGCACACCGGTTTTCAACATAATGCACTCTTCCAGAATGCTGTATGAATAATATCCTCTTATTTTAAAGCTTCCCTGTAACGTCTCAAAGGGATCAATTCCTTCTAGCTTACCTATCGATCCGTAAGCTCGTCGAAGGATGCACGCTTCAATGCAAGATGGTATTATCGAGACCTCGTGAACTAGTTCAACTCGGATTTTCACCTTCAGTATTGTACCAGAGGTGCGATTGTCATTCACAGAAATTCTCGCTACGTTGGCATGTATTGTTGTTTGCTGCTTGTTGGGTGACATTGAACGATACTACTCCATATCGATAACCCTCTTAGCATAATAATGAAGCTACTATGAATGGAAACCATTCACGTACCCACAACAGGCATGTAGAACACGGTTTGAAGTCATCCTCTTTTCACGAATTTTGGTCAACAAATCATAAAACGATGTGTTCTCGCAAGCCGCAAGGTAACTTACCATGGTAACAATTGATATTCTAAACGCACGGTAAAGATGGTTGCTTAGAATTTCTAATTTATATTAAAAACAATGGCCTCAGCGTGCAAGATTCAGTTTCCACCGAAGTTACGGCACCTGCGTTGCCTCCGGAAGATTAATTTTAAATCTAATTTTAACGATCAACATCAAGCCGAAGGTTCCTAGTTGCCAGCTTGTCTAATTATGCTCTTCACGTACACACTATCGATTATTAATCCTGCCCGAGCCGCAGGAACGTTGATTCCCGAAACCTTCGTTCGAAAGCTGGCCACGGTGTCGATTTTCGGGAATCGTTCATCATCCACGCTCTCGGAAATTCCCTTGAGTGCTGAAATGGTTCCGCCCAACGACCCAAGTTCATCTATTCAAATCCTCGGCCGATAGGCTTCCGATCCGCTAACTTTTGGTTCCGGCTGATTGGGATGCTTTTATTCGCCATCGAAACGGAGAGTGGGCAAAAAAAGTCATGAATTTTAATCAGCAAATGAATTAAAACGGAACCGCACCGAAATGACGAAACACTCTGGAAGGAAAATTCGGAAACCTTAGACAAACGGTAGCTGAATCGTGGACGATCTCTTGGGATTTTATTCCCAATTTTTAGCGGGATTGCTACGGAAGGCAATATGAAAACAAATGATCGATTTCCGGCCAGTGAAAGGAAATGGAAAAAGTTTCATAAGCCCCGCTTGACGCAAGTAACATCAACATTGATGTAAATGACTCCGTTTACTTATCCCCGAAAGCTTCATTTTGATAATGTCTCCGATGCCTTTGTTAAGCTTCTTGTTCAGTTTGAAACCCAACAATTTGATGTTTACTGCGTAATTTGCACTTATAATTCAACGAATTTAGATTCCAAATTGTTATTGAATGTTTGGATGCAAATCATTCTGATTTGTTTATTACTACCCTGAAAAGATACATTAAGCTCAAAACCAAAGAATTCCTCCAGCGGATAGCAAATTGAACTTTTCTCCCGTTGCAGTCTGTTTCGATAGCCAAGTAATGTACCGAAAATAATTACTTCAGCGTACCAGTTTTCCTGCTTTTCAGTAATCCCACACCAACAATATGCACACTCAAAAACTCTCATTTTTAGCCTGTCAGTAGCATCGCACTTTCGTTCGCCTTCCTCGGCGTACTTTTAATATCCGTAATTTGATCAATCTCGTCCCATGCAGAGCTTTCCTCGGGGAGGAGCGATAACGTTAAAAATAGAAGAAACAAAACGACAAAAAAAATTCCTAATGGGGAGCGCACACACAGTGTGCGCGTTCTTCGGGCCCGACGAACGCGCACACTGTGTGTGCGGATTAGCTTCGGCAAAAGCCGAAAAAAACTACTGCAGCGAGAGCGAACAGCAATATACTGCTTTCCTTTGCAACCCAACAGGAAGCAAGGCAAATTAAGAATATTTACGCATACTACCTTACAAATACCGTACATCCCTAGATGAGTATTTTTGAACTTTCTTTAATTGATTATCCATGATGGCAATTTAATCATCTTGGTTGCTGTTTTCTCGTGAAGAACAAAAATATCGGACAGCTACACGACGTGCATTACTCATTTCTGAGCATCCTAAATTCCCTTTGCACGACTTGTCGTGAATCGCACATCAATTTTCGTCAAAGCCACTCACTAGGTCGTACAACTTGCCCGGTGAAGCAACCCCAGACCATGGTATAAAAATAGTTCCCAAGTATAGGCTGCGCAAATCCTGGGTCATATAGCTTATTCCGGAGCCGCCTCACATATGTTGGGAGCGATTTAAGAAATGAAGCAAATTCAGTCGGAAACTTTATCGAAAAATGAAACCATAAAATTAATGCCTTTATTTTTACTACTGCGCCAACTTCTGATGATAAAAGAGAGTGAATAGTGGCTCGCGCAGCTCTTTTATACCCTGCTATCCACCTTATACCTTGACTACACTAAACAGTACATTTCTCCGAAAGGCTACATCCCAGAGTTGGTAACATCTGGTGAATCAAGCCGAGCCTACCGATGCTGCACACTGAGCTTCGACGGTTTTACTGGATGGAAGCTGCTTAATCCGTCAACCTCTAGCCGCCGACGTATGAAGCGCTCAGTGACGGAAAACTGCAGTTTCGTTTTGATTTGCGCTACACCCCACGTGGAAATTGTATGGTCGGATCTTGAATGAAGACCCTTGCTGTACGAGGGGCCAACCACAAGTTTGCCTTTTTCCGTCAGATTAGAACAGCTACTTTCTAAGAAAGGGGCCAACTAGGGATTCTAGTATTTGGTGGCAAATTAAAAGAGACAATTATAATACTTAATCCTTTTCTGCTTCTCCAACAGTAACAGAAAATCTTGCCAGCAGCAAGAGTGAGATTTCCGAAAAGCCGAACATTTTCTTACCCTGTCGCACTTATGGCAGGCTATAGAAAACACGAAGGTTTCCGAAAACGACCCGAACATTTCCGAGCGATTTTTTTCACTACCACTGATTTGATTTGTGTACGTACACGAAACGCCGAAATCGTTGCCTCTCCCTTTTTCCAACAAAAAAATTTGTTCTTCCTTCCCTCTCCGATGTTACTTCGGCACATGCGAAAAACACGAAGTACTCAAAACAACAGCCGATTGACAGTTTCGAGAGGGAAAGATGAACAAAAATTATTGAATGAAAAAATGGGACGCAATGAGATCGGCGTTTCGTGTACGTACACAAATTAAAACAAGTGGTAGTGAAAAAAATAACGCTCGGAAATGTTCGGGTCG
>KE525333.1:507163-526007 GCA_000441895.2 Anopheles sinensis
TCGGTTTCGGAAACCTTCGTGTTTTCTATTGCCTGCCATAAGTGCGACGAGAGAAGACAATGTTCGGCTTTTCGGAACTCTCATTCCCACTGCTGGTAAGATTTTCTGTTACTATTGGCGGACCCAGAAAAGAATGAGTATTATAATTGTTTCATTTAATTTGACACCAAATTAATAGAATCCCTAGTTAGCCCCTCCTTTGAAAGCTGCTATTCTAATCAGACGCTATATGGCAAACATGTGGTTGTTCACTCATACACCGGTGGGTCTTAAGTTCCTAGCCTCCTTAAGACAATCGAGCAACAAATCCTCTCGGATGCGCTATTTTAGTAAAACTTTCAGGGTAGTTTTTGGATGACCCCGAAACGGCTGACAAAGATTCATCTTATTGCAATGAATTCTCTTCTAAATATCCTTTTCAGAAAATGATTTTTCTTTGGTCGGTTGGCTTCACAAGTGAAAACAACTACCAAAATAATTAAAATTCCTTCATTTATGAACAACCAAAGAAAAACCTAAGTTACACATCTAGGGATGTACGGTGTTTTTAAGTAAGTGTGCGTAAATATCCTGGAACCCTAGGCGCAGCTCGGGTTTTTCCTTGCTGCTTGCAGGGCTGCAAAGGAGAGCAGTATATTGCTGTTCACTCTCGCTGCAGGAGTTTCGTTCGGGGAGGAGTTTCGTTAATCCGCACACACTGTGTGTGCGCTCCCGGTAACAGTGACGGATAAAAAATCGTTCCCTGTGCTTTTTGCGTGCAAACTTTTCCGACACATCTCGTTGTTCCTATGTAGCGGCAGAGTTTTTAAGGATGCGGTGAAGAAGGGCACTTTTGTTCTCTCATGCCATCCACCGCCCTTCTTCGACCACGGTTTGCGCCGAGCTTATCACGATGGTCGTCGGTGGTAAATTTTATTTTACATGCACATCCCATGCGAAAGTTTGTCATACCGAATGAAGTTTGGATAGCGTAACGTGATATAACTCAATTCGAGCCAAACGCTGTCCCGGGCGGTGGAATCAACGGATTCTGGAAGCTAACGGCGTGGTTCCCAAAGAATGAGGGATAAGAGAAGAAAAAAAGGGATACCACCGGTTCATGAACGAAGCAACTTTTTCCGGCATGCTCCAACATTCGGTTGCACTTCGGTGCATCACGGAACCGGCGTAAAAAAAGGTCCCACCATCCCTCTATTGGATATTATAAAATGTCCTGGGAAATTTCCCAAACTCAAGCTTTCTGGTCCTCCAACGAGTCTCAGTAGGCGAACGTAAGGCTGGCGAGAATGCAGAACATGCTGAGGGATGGTAGTGATTGGGTGCATTTGACGTTGAAAGACCGGCCAAGGAGCGGAAGAATGTTAAATTGAATCTTTTTCGACATCATGCTTTAAAATCTAATCGTGCATGTAATCAAATTTAATAATTTTCTCCTTTCACTTCTCCTCCCGGGGGAGTATTTCCTTTGATAGGCAAGATTTATAGCTTCCAGATCCTTTTCAGGACCATTGGAAAGAAGATTTCATCATAGACGATCCAGCATGATTTTTTTCCAAATTATATGTGCATAAATTCATACCCAGAATATGTTTAAATGTATCACTTCGTTTCACTTGATTGTTGCATACTGGACCGCCGTAAATATAATTAGTGACTCAAAGATTGAGCGCTTATTAAAATCATGAGAAGATATATTTTAAAATCAATTTGTGAAATCCATACAAAATAATTTTATAGAAGTTAGCGCTTCTAAGCATTTTTATACTTATCTTTTTATTGATCATAATAGGCTTTTCGTATTCCACGTAGTTCAATGAAAGAGACTCATGACGAACGATGCCTTTTTTGTATTTCAAACCCACTTAGATAACCTTTTCGCCAAAACACTATCAATGTTCAAAGCCAAAATGTCAACATAACCTGTGAAAAATTCCCAAAGCGGACTTGTCCCTGGAAAACCGACTGAGTTGCGAAATGAGTTCAAGTTCCATCCATACTTCCTCGCTTTACTGTGTTCATCACTTCACGGATTGTGAAAACCCCAAAACCGACGAGAACGGTACTGTGCGGTCGTACTCAGTGTCCGTAATTTTGTTGTTTAGCTAAAATATTCATGAAAAACTGTCGGTTTTAATACGACAGTGAATATTTTATAAAGTTTTCCCGTATTCTTATCATCGGTCACCGCTTGCGCTTCCGGCCCTGCCCAGTCGTCAATCAGCCAGCCTTTACTAGGAAACCGGAAGGCTACTCGTTTAATAGTCACCTCCCTGGTGGCCAGCGTCCCTTTAGTTTTCGTTTTTTCGTCCTCATCAAAAGTCCGGGTAGTTTCTTCAACCGTTCCAAAGCGATGGCATCGTGAGGGAGGTTTTAAAACGAAATGTAAAAGTTCGTTCAGTAGGTTGGTGGTTGCAAGCTCTGTGAAATAGTATCGTATAAAGGTGAATTTAAAACGATTTTCGTTTTACCTAAACATTACTATAGAACGAGACCGAAACATGTTTATGAAATAGTAAATGACGAATAATGCACATATTCTTTCAGTGTTTCAAGGGTAGCAATACGCACCTGTGTCATCGACCAATTCCACTTATATGCCTTACAGCAGATTCTCAGATTAAATTTCATTTCATTTCGACCCATATAACGCCGTTTGTGTTCATTTTAGGATCGAAACGACTCAAAACTTCTTCCGTTGAAACCTCATCATAAGAGCACCACAAAGTGGGTTCGAAAATACGAGCGCTTCCAAAGGACTTCTACTGTTGCCCTTCACTGTATCATATTCCTATCCAATCCTACAGGAAAAACTCCTCTTGACACATTGTGCTACAACGTCCGTCGTAGGTGAAAAGTAGGTTCACAGAATACAGGGAAAGTACAACCGCGTTGCCGAAGGGCAGTAATATCCGATCAATTGTTACACTACACATATGATAGAACTGCTGTTTCCTTCGGGTTCAAGTGAGTCTTTGCCCGTGAGGTTGTGTGGGTGGGTAGAAAAAGAATAAAAAATGTAAGCTCCTTTTTTCCGAAAGAAAAGCACTCCCACGCTTTTAAGGTAGTGTGGAATCAATGATGTGTGACCGACTCGAGGAAGCTTTTTGCAAGAACGAAGCATACTATTGTTGTGAGTTCTCGATACTTCACGTTGTTGTTATCAACAGCAGTGGTAAGGCAAGTTTGATCGAATTAATGATGGAAAATGTGATGACGACAACTGAACGAGAACAGTAGTGCGTTTAATATTTGAATTGAAAATTTCTGCTTAAATGAGGCGATTGAAGATACATTTCTAGTAAAGTTACCTTTTAAAAATATAAGAATCACTCCTCCAGAGAATTCGTCAACCCCGGGAGCACGTCGAGTGGTAGGAGCTGAATCATTTCGCCCAAAAAATGGACAACCGTCGCTTGCGCACAGATTCGTCGTCGTCCCCTAATCACTTGTTCTATTAATTTACCCTAGCCCCATCGTCCCGTAGTTCGGAATACCGGCGGTTCGAAGGAAAGGCTTCGCCATCCTGCGCCAACAGCAATCCTCCACGAGTCGAGGGAGTCGTCAGGTACGGTACCAATTTTGTGCCAAATTCATTCCTTATTCATAGCGAACACAATCAAGGCTTCCATCACCCTAGAGGCGCCATTTCTCCGGACTCGGAGCCCAAAAGCACGAGGTAAAAACAGCGCCTACTAACCATTGCTTTTTTTCCTTCCCTCCTAGATACAACCCCCACCCCCCACCCACCCACCCACTCTTCCCTACGTTCTCCGCATTGGGTGGCCGCACTGCGGAACTACGGTCCTTGCGACCATTTGACCAGCATTGTTTCGCCCCATCCCGCCCGCTGTTCCGGACGCTTAGTCATTCCAGGACCACTAATCCGCAGGGTAACTATTGTGTCAAGTGTATGTCCCACGCTACCCGCTTCCCATGCCGGCAGCAAACGGAGCAGTTTCCCCCCTTGCCCGTGCGGTGATTGATATCATGCGATAGTAACTGCGTGATAAGGCGCATTAAATATTTATGGCACACATCGACAACACATTCGACAATGGGCAGCCGGAGCCAGAAATCATGGATGTCGGAACAATTTGCTTACTTTGGTGGAACTGGCCAACTGGGTGGTCGTCGTCCTCGGGTCGAACGGTTTATTGAACGTGTGTATGCGTGAGAATGTAATGGAAACACTGATTTAGGTTATTCACTTCTGCTCCATGACATACTGTTGTTCTTCACTCGTTTTTGTGTCGTTTTGCCTTGTATGGCCTACTAAGTTACATTCGAAGCGCACGATGTGAGGAAAGGAAGTGTTTCCCTTCATTAGTCACGAGAAATTCATTCCGGGAAAAATGGACCGCGTTTTTATGTAGTTGTGTAAAACGGAGCTCTTCTTCTAAGAATTTGTTGAGTCTTTATTCGCTGTTCGATGGCTTTCAGATGTCTCCGTCATTAAATGAAACTTTTAAATCATTTGTCTTAAAATAACTATAAACCGTTGCCCTACGTTTCAGTTGATCTGTTTTTTCGTCCAGTGCCTTGCTTTTTTCATACGGAAGATTTTCATTTTATCGATTTCCTCTCTTGTAATGGATATTTTCGTATCTCCTTCGATGCTACATTATGTTATCATTGATCCGATGTAAGGCAATGCTGCCAAAATCGGCAGCGACACTAAGCACCATTAGTTGAGTTTTTGCGTTCCCCTGTTTCTCAAATCCATTCTGGCACCCACCATCCGCACCTGAATGCTTTCATTATCATACGAACGATGTAATGAGGCATGCCAGCTCGAAAGACGCACCCGGCACGTTGTGGTGAACGTTCGTGGAAATGAATTTACGGAAATCTGTAGCAATGTTTATTCACAATTTTATACCCAAATTCGCGAATCCTTGCTAATAATATCGGGCTCTAATGTGCACCGTGGTGCTGGCTGGCGGGAACCGCTGGGAAACCCCTCGGAACTGAGGATTTGATAAAAGCGAGAGCGCAAATGTTGCCGATATCATTACGCCAACCGTACCTTCATACCGAACCCCGCGCCAAGATTGACGAAAAGCACGGTTTTCCTTTATTCTGTTTTGCGTGCTTTATTACCTTCGACTTTTATCGTGTCGTTATTTGCTAGCGGGCCATAACTTTGGCGTGTCTTAAGTGAAAGTACTTTCATTCATATTCACATCATGGCTGATAGGCAGTGAAGCCACATTAGCGATTTTACGTTCCCCAGGCGAACCTTGAGTCGAGCACCAATTTTAAGGAGAAACCTTTCAGAACATTCAATTTGTGCACGAACCTACAGGGGATCGTTTGTTTAATCGAGAATGCAAAAAGTCTTAGCAATTTTCCAAAAAGTTGTTTTGTTTGTTCAACTTAAAGATTTATTCCATAACTTACAAGGGCAAAATGTTCCGCAACAATTTTACGGTATGCGAAACGAAAACATGTGCACAATTTAGTGTTTATTAATGTAAAACCATTCTCGTTTCATTGGTTTTTAGTGTTTTTGTTCGGAAAACATTTTTCTTTCATTGAACAAACACAAACAGGACGACCTGAAACAGCTGCTGCACTGCACGGAGCCGCAGTAGTAGGATGTGGAAATCGATGGTTTATGGCACCTTCGGCCAAAGGTACCGTATCATATGTTGCTTTCCTATTGTTATCATCTCCAACAAAACCCCTCCCGGGGTCGTTATTCACTGCGTCGTTGCTCGCACGCTGCTTTTCCGAGGCGTGTACGGAAAGTTGTACACTGTAACGGTACGCGCGAACGTTTGCCGGGCAACCGTGATGCAAAGTTCACGCTCATAGCTGCAAGGCTTTTGCCACACTTTTGCTACCGAGCAACCAACAGACCACTACCGCATCCAAACGCCCGAAACACTTTCGGTCCCGCGCGGACGACCCTAAATCCTAGGCCAGATAGTGCCAACCGTCAGAGCGGTCCACTTGCGAGCAACCGTTTTTAATTAAAATGTACAATTATATACCACCGTTACCGTAGCACCGCGCCAAATGCGTACGAGGGGTTTTTTTGTATTATGTAGCGAATATGGAGCGATGATGGTTTGCTTTCCTCTTGCTGCAGGTTTAACACGGGACGAAAATTAGAAAAAAAACGTATGTGGTCGACTTGTAGCCCAAATGGATGATGCAACTGGATGAAAGGGCGGAATCTCTTGTGGGTTGCCGTCTCTCTGGTTCAGGATTTTTTTTTTCTGTTCCCCACAGCAACGTGCAGGTAAAATGAAAGGAAGCATGATGCGAAACCGTGTGGAACGATATAAATATGGTTAACATGTTTGTGCAAAAAAAAACCAAATATTAAATAAAAATAAAGGGAAAAGGTACTGCTAGCAGTCAAGCAAAGGCAACACGCAGGCTGCACTGGTGAGATTGCAGCGAAGGAAATCAGTGCCAACGGACTTGCCTGCGGTATCGAGCCGGACCGGGAACCGAAACCGTCGTGGAAGGCTTCCACCTGGTTAGGCAATAATCACTGAACTATAAATTATACGCGCCGGGGTTATGGATATTTTTGGAATGTCCTTTCCGCTGCGCCCTGCATCCGTGCTGTCGATGGTTGCCAAGTCGATGGTGCCTGCGTTTGATGCGACCGGGTGGAATGCCAACCTCGTGGTACACAGAAATGTACGCCATGTACGCCATGCGCGCCGCAAAACTATCCGTTGCACGCGTGCCATCTGCAGGTGATTGGATCGAGCGTGGCGTTGCAACTCCTTTATTGTTGGAATTGGTCCATTTTTCCAACGCTACGATTTGCTTGCCCGTGGCGTGTATAAGGCTTCTTATTTGTCGATAATTTCAACCAATCGAAATCGATTCGCAGCAGAATTTGAAACCATTTCCTGTTTCAGCTCTATTTAACATGTCCTTTTTCGTGTTTGCTTTTGAGTAGCTAATTACAACAAGCTTTCCAGCTGATAACGAATCAGATTTCAAAATAATAACGATTGATCAAAACACACACACAATAAAATTCAAGCAAATTGTATTATGCTAACACTCTACTATCTTCCACGAATTAGTATTTGTATAACTGTGTTTGTGGTGTTACCCTCCTGTTTTTAATTGATCATCTGTATATATTTTAGTTATTTCCACGTATTTCGGTTCCGGGGCAATTATGTTCAATCAACACATAATTAAATTTAATGGTGAAGGTAGCATAAATTTTACAGAGACATATCGTTTCATCAAACAAGGCAAACTCAGAATTGAATTGAAGTGTGTTTCCAGATAAACAACCTCCCGTTGTTCGACATCAAAGCCGTAGTCCAACTGTTTTTTTCTTGGTTCCGACATTTACCGTTAGCAACGATGTAATCATTGGATAAAATTTGCTGGAAAAAACATTACCAGAACAAAACTGTTGAACAGGATCGGTAAATTTACCACAAAAAAAAAAACAAGGCAATCCCAATGAAGAGTAAGCTTCTTTTGAATCCTCCCAGCTGCAATCGAGATAATCGGAATCGGAAGCCAGCATTCCAGCATTGCCGTGTCCAAGCACTCGCCCTGCGTTTTTGAAAGTATATCTGTATAATCGTATTTCGCTAAACTTATTTTTCGATTTAAGTTTTGCCACCGCTTCGTTTTCTTTTAGTTTCCTTTGGTGTTATTAGTGTCCGTTTCCTTAATTTTTCTCCTTTCTACACAGTTTATTTTCTCAAGCTGCGAAGCGAGGGGTTTTTTCCATTCCCCTGTGCCCTTGAAAAAGTGTGAGATCTTCTTATCGGCACAAATTTGTACATTGGCGTACAAGCTGTATTTTTAACGATTTCGTTTCACTTTGCTCTCGGAAGTTGTATTGCGTTTTCATTTTTCTTCTCCATCATTCGTTCATAAAGTTTTCCGCGCTTAATTTCATCTCCAATGCGAGCGTCAACTTTTGTGCTATGAGTCTCTGAATGTAATGAAGAAAGATAAACAACTTGTTAATCATTTTTGTATAATCTCTACACTCTTCGTCTGGCTATCCGTGTCGCGGAAGGTTTTTCACATCCTTCCTGTTATATCTATTTTTTCTACAGTCTTTCTTTGGAATGATTATATTTCCATTTCAGTTTCGTTTCCTTTCGTTGGCGAACAATCCTCCGAAGGCTTAATTATTATCTGTTTATCTATGGCAATATATTTCCTGCAAATGTTATTCGTTGTTATTCGTTTTTCTTTTCCCAGCTTCATGACCTTTTCGTGAGAAAATTTTAATGGATGGAGGTGTTTTGAATCGAGTTAAAAGATACATTGGCCGTAGGATAAAAAAAAACTCCAGGGCATAAATTCTACGAGCATCGGTGGGGCGTCCAACTAGTATTTTGCATAATTCATATATTATAACTATGCCATACATTGCTTAGAGAGACCTCCGATTTCATTTTTCTGATGTATTTCTCTTTATGTATTTCTTCTTTTTCGTCATTTGCTCGTGGTGCATAATTTTACAGCAGAACCTCCCATTTCATCAGCTGCATTACACCATCACAATTTGCGAAAGTACTTCTTCGAACATACTTTTGAATATATGTCGCCACATTCACCATCGCCACAGCACCCTCCCTCATCGCCAATCTATTATGTTTTATTATTTTCCCATGTCCCGCCCATCCCAGTAAGGGAAATGGAAATTGTTTACAGTTTTTCCATATGAATTGCTCATGTGTAAAATGTAAATATACAGCTGCATGCTCCAGACACACTTTCCGACACACCACCTTCCGGCGAACACATTCGAGAAGCGGCGCAAAGAAACCATCATTTTCGTCACTTGCCTCGGCATCGTTCTTGCGCACTCGTGTCGTACTTCAGTCGTTCGTAATCTGCAACATTTGCCGACACTTGACGTGGCCACTCCAAGGATCTCGTACAGGCACTCGTGCCGTGTGTGTGTCTCCCAGGGGTTCGTTCCGTACCGGTTCAAGTGCGTCGCGGTCGAACGCAACCTACCATCCGGTTACCCGGATTTTCCGGAAGCTTGCCGCCTTTCGTATGCCGTCCATCTTTATGTGTCGCCTCCTGGGGACGCAGTGCTCCTTTTCCGTCCGGAATGTGCATACATTTTGATGAATAAACACATTCCAGCTCGGTGTTCCAGGATCTTTTCCATCCCGATGGAAACGTAATGTAACCGACACGTGACACATGGTAACATGCGGAAAGCCACAGTCCCGGCTGTCTCAATCCAAACGTCAATCACCCGGGACGAAATTACACGCATCCAGAAATGCATCCCCATCTCGTTAGTGCACTAAAGGAAATAAAGACAAGAGGAATAAAAAAAACCAAAGTTCCGGCGAATACCTGTCTCATTACTTTTCCCCGGTCCGTTGGTTCAGGAGGAAGGAAGTGTCAGTAAATAAAACGTAAACATGTCTGCTAGGAGAGTCGCATCCGACCGCAAGTAAGGGCACGCTTACACTGGCCAGGAACCGCTACGATGTCTTCACGCATTCACGCACCCTCGGAGCGAAACTGGACAGCGAAGGAGGACATGTGAGTGTTTTTACAGGTGATTTGTTTCTGCGACGCTTACTCTACGATCGTTCAGTGTCACAGGCGGTTTTTTTGAGATGAAGGAAGGTTATTTTTTCTTCTGGTTCCATTCTTTCAGAAGCGATATGTACGTTTACTGCTCGATTGGATTGAAATAAAATCGAAGTTGTGGTGGAATACGCAAAAAGAAAATGTATTTGTAAAAGGATGCACTGTAGAAGTACTTCATGTTTCTGCAACAATTATTATGGGGAATTATGAAAATTAATCAAGCTAAATTACTTCCAATGAAAGCACGTTTTATGTCAATACACATTATTAGTTATCTAGTTCGGTTATAAATCAAAAATATATTACATAAATCTTCTAAGGTTACGTTAAACAAATGATATAATTATTGGTTTAAGAAAACAACTGTTGCATACTACTGTGTCCGAAAAGTATGGTGATTTTGCGTTTTTTTCTTAAATGGTGTTTTTATTAGGCCAAATGAAGGTCATCACCTTCGAAGTAATCCCCTTCCGATGCAATGCACCTCTCCCAGCTCTTCTCCCACTCCTCAAAGCAGTTGGAAAACGCGGATGCTGGGATGTCCTTTAGTTCCGCCATCTCTGCGGCTTCTATCTCCTCTATAGTGTTAAAACGGTGTCCCCGAAGCAGCCGTTTTAGCTTGTTGAACAGCCAGAAGCCGGCTGGTGCCAAATCTGACGAAACGGCGGGTGCGGAACAATATAGGTGCCAGTTGTTGCGAAAAACTCCCTCAAAATGATGGCCGTATGGAAGCGCGCATTATCGTGGTGCAAAAACCAACCCAAAACATCTTTCAAGATGGTGTTGACCGAGGCATTGGAAATCCCAACACTTTCCGAAAGGTCTCGTGTCGTCAACCGACGATTGTTGACCACCAAATCCTTGATTTGGACGACGTGGGCGTCGTCGGACGAGGTTGATGGTCTCCCCGGACGGTCCTCGTCTTCGACCTTCTCAAGGCCATTCTTGAAATCCCTGTACCATTTTTACACATTTTTCTTCGACCTAGATTCTTCCCCGAAGGCTTTTTGTAACATTCGTAATGTTTCGGCAGCGTTTATTTCAATGCGCAAACAAAATTCGATACATGCCCGTTGCTCCACAAACTTGGACACGGTCAATATGGCCAAAAACACTTGGCGCCGCTCCGAAAAAAAATTGTCACTCCTAGCCGGGTTGATTTTGTGACTTGAAACTTGGCCGATTTGTCAAAAACATACATATCGACAAAAGAAAAATAAAAACAAGAGGCTTCTTTTGGTGCGCGAAATTTAACATCCAACGTCACCTTACTTTTCGGACACAGTAGTATGTTGCTTGTGAAAATGTGCAATATTTAGATTTCAGTCATGTGAATAAGGTAAAGTTTTCTATTGCAAGGAGTGTGCAAAAATCCTGTTGAAAGAATTTGAAAATAATGTATGCAGTGTGTAAAAATTTCTTTTTATATCAATTTGAATCTTTTTATCGTCTCTTGTTATCGATGAAAACTAACTTCGCTTTCTTCGCTCATTTATTTGATATAGGAACCTGACTCCGTAGAGAACGAAACAATAGTATGGCACACACTTTCCCTCTACATCTTACGAATAGTACTGCATAATTTTACATCCCCTCTAACTCCTCCTCAAATAAGGGAAACACGCCTTGAGCCCCTAGTGAACCCCTCGAACATCGATGTGGTACATCAAAGTCATCGTTATCCCACGGCGCCCTCTTCACTGGTCATAACTTATGCCACAGCGCAACATAAAATCTTTATTTACACTCAACCGTCCCCTACGCTCGACTTTGGTCCTTGCCATCCATACCGGACGCATTGTCTTATCTCCTGCCCGTCTCCTCTATGCCAACCAAGAACCCTCCAATCCAGTCGTAACAATTTGCCCGCAAAAGAGCACCACCCAAGGAAACGCCGGTCTGTATCGGAATCGGTCCCACAGCATCCCCAAAGCAAGTCGCAGCCTAGCAAGGACGTTTCACTCGGCCAGAGTGCGAGCTAACGGCACTGCCTTTCACCGGCCCAAACCGGGGGTGCCCGTTTCTTCCCATATTTATGATGATGTAATATTATCGGCAATTATTGTTATGACTCGTAAAACGTCCCAAATTCAATTTCCAATAAATTTCCCTCACGCTCGGGCGCGCGGAAGGGTAGGAAATGGTGTGCCGGGTGTGGAACTGGGAGTCTATCTTCACCGGTGGGTTCAAATCGTCCCGATAGGCTCGCCCCAGAAAGCTGTTCGATCTGTATCGATCCGTTCACGAAGGCGAGATAATGGTTCAAGGAGGGAAAAAAAGGATCCCACAACGATGGTCAAGGAGGTCGGGTCGATCGGCCAGTACTTGGCGGTGGATGGGAAACCGGGGCAGGGGAAATCGAACAAGGAAAGTGATACAATACGATGTCGATGCGCATTCGATACGATTTCGATTATGAGTTGTGTCTGGTGCGCCGAGGAGCGTTTGTGCAACCACACTTCCCGTACCGAATGACACAGCCCGAACCCGGAGCGTTCGGAGCGAAGGAACACCGATCAGCCGATTAGAAAGCTGTGCTTCCCTAGCAGGACTTGAGGAACTTTTGGAATTTCGGAATTGCAAATGGCCCCGGACGGATGATTGCAATCAGTGGCGATAGAGACGTTCGGGATGCGAGTTTTATGAGCTTGTCTATGGCTGGCCCCGAACACTGCTGGGCGAGATACGGGCTTTCCCGGTGGGCGTTGTCAGGCCAGAAGACGAGCGGCTTACAATGGAATACCATGTTAAGCTTTTATTATGCCTGATTCAGCATGAGCTTATGTTTTGACCATCGAATGGCTTCATCGATTTTTCTGAAAGCATAGGCAGGGCTTCGAGAAAATCACTCTTGAACCAAATATTTCAACACGCTCGTCGATACCCCCATCCAACCCATTAGTATTGTAGGAAGCTTTCAGCACGATTCCGGTTGGAAGTTCGGTTTTAAAATTAGTTCTAACTCAAAACTTTTCTCCCCCGATCGGGCACCGGCTACGCAACGACTGGGAAAATACTTCCGAGTGGTCATGAAAACTCCACCACTTCATATCAAACATTCATTCCCCGGGCTTGAAACACGGTTCATCACGTCTTATCCCCGAGGCCCAATGCTTACCAAGTATCTCTTCCGGGTTTTCCAGGGGGCAACACTTTCCCTCGCCATTTCGCTCGTCTCGGTATTGATTGGCCGGTCGCTGATTTCCCTCAAGAAGGCAAACCGAACCGATGTAACACCGAGCCAACGTATCGAGGATGTTTCTTTTTATTTCTTTCATTCCTTGCGCAAAACCAGTACGCTACAACTTCTGTCCGTTCCCATTGTTTACCGACAATCAACAACTCGGGCAACCTGATTACTAGTTGCTGTTTTTCTTTTCCGTTTCATTAGACGCATCGTAGCGCCGCGAAACATTCGTCTCGTTGGCCCGCTACGATTCCTTCCACCGTGCGGTTGAGTTTTCCCAGTGGTTAAAACGAGCCACATGGAAGCTGTTACCGGTGGAAAAGTAAAGTCCTGGAGGCTCCCCAAAAACGAGGCCGAATGTAAATAGAATGGAGGAAAATCATCGGCAAGGTGGAGGGAGAAAATATTTCAGGTCCTCAACCACTCTCTAATTCAATTTACTAATTTGTACGAAAAACAATAAAATATTTAATATAAATGCTTCTTTGCTTCTTGTTTTATACACCAGAGGTCGGCACACAATGTCGGCACATCACAATTCGGCCAACTTGCCGAGAACCATCGATTCTAATGATGACTATTCCCGCCAGGACAAAATTATGAAATAAAAATTTTGTTTTTCAAAACCACAAACAACCAGTATCGAGGTTGTTTTGAATTTCATGTCTCGTTATATTTTCAGGATTTGTTATATGTTAAGAACCCGTTCCGAAAACACACAAAATTGCCGACCCCAGCATTTAGCAAACCCATCAACGGTTTCGGCTGTTGGGTCACGGCCCCGTCCAGAATTTGTGTCAACATCCGCATTTGGGACGCAGAGAAAAATGAGATGGTGGATAGGCCTTTCATTTTCCTTTCAGTGTCCGATTTCACCTTGGTCCAGCGAGGGCGTCATCGGAGAGTGAAAACTTTTAGCAAAATAAGGAACCATACCGCCAGGGTTCGAGCAAGGAATGTGGATTTTTGTTTAGTTTTTGTTTTGTTTTAATTCAAATAAAATTAAGAGCAGACAATAATGGCACAATGGACACATTCCACCGGTCGGAAAACCCGAACTCCGCAGCGAAATCAACTCGAAAATGGCCCAAACGGTTGGCTCCCGTGATGGTGAGGGGAAAGGAGACATAACAACTAACTGGTGAGACGACTGGTTTTTGGTTTCCTGTTGCTCTGGCATTCCCGCCACTCCGTCGGCAGGACGAAGCAATGGAGTTTTCCCGTGGAGCTGGTCGGTGCGTCAATGTTTCCTCGGGACATCGATGCAAATGAATGAGTGGATGGAAAACATTTCCCTCAGCGGCAGTAGAAAAGGACAACAAAAATTTGCATATTTTTACCAGCAGTTTATGCTTTCGTTTGCTTTTGTGTGTATTTTTTTGCTTTTTGCTCTGTTGTGTGTTTCTTCTATCTGCAACGAACATCAGCGCTGGTCTGCCTTTTGACTGCACACCAACTTCACAAAGCGTCTTTGGCTTCCGCAGGGAGGAGGGAAGATGGGGCATTTTTCCTTGATAACAATTACGGTGCGGAATAAATGAATTGGTAATTTTAATAATTATAGGTTTTTTTCCCTACTCCAACGCCAAAGGAAACAAGAACATACCACTCGACTGGTTTGGGATGAGGGCAGGAGGGATCACAAACATTTGCGCAGGGGATGACCTTCCGATTCGAATAATTGAAGTGGGTGAGTTTGTTTGGCGTAAAGGAATTCCAAACGGGGGGTTTTCCGAGAGCCAGGAATTATCTAACAATTCATAATCCTAACAGGCTAGTTCAAGTGACCCGAATTAGAACTGGTCCGGCTTGTGAGTGTGTGTGTGTATGTGTGCACGCCAGGCCAGGGAAGTAGTATTTATACTACTCAAAACTAATTGCATATTCATTTCAGCAGCGAAGTGAATGAATTGAAAAGTACGGTCCAGTGGAGTTGTGGAACTTTTCGGTCGGTTCGCCGAACGTTTCCAATCAGCTGAAAAGTTGTACGATTTACGCAGCGGATGAAGAATGTTAGCTGATTAGATGAATTGGGAAGGGGAACGGATTTTCCTCAGTTTGCAATTCGATGTTTAATTCATGTTTTTGCCGATTGCTTTACAGATACTGTTTGATTTATTTACGTAACTTGTTAGCGTCCCTGGTTTGAGAAGGATTTGCGTTGAATCAAAAACCAAATCGCGTGGAATATATTTTTCTCACCACTTTGACTTTCCTTGAAAAGCATCACAACAAAAAAAGCAAGCATAGATGAATTTAAATGAATTGCTCAAAAATGGCTCCGTAGCATACAAAGAGTGAAAAACGCAACAAATAACAAGCTTCGAGCATATAATTGAAATCGAATGCATTTGTACCGCCTCGTTGGCAGGATCAATCAATCAATCTTAAATCCGTCCTCCCTTCCGTCAAACCTCTAACCCTACTCACCAGCATGACCGATAAAGGTAAATCCCCAATCAATTTACCACACCTACAAACCGGAGCGCCGTACGCGCAGGTCGAAGTTCAAATGATATAATTAATACTTGCACTTGCAATCCTGCCGCCGAAATGAATTTTATTCATAAATCTCACGGATGGAGCCGAAAAAAATGCAACCCCCGGACCATTGAAAATCGAACACAAAAAACGGGTTACCCTTTGATTCGGGCTTCATTTTCGATTCGGCCGATCGTAATCCTGAACTTGCTGACTTTTCTTTCTCCTCGGTGACATTCATCAAACGGCTTTTCGACAAGCCACTGGCCCGCGTTCCGGGCTGGGCCGTAATCCGTGCCATTCTACTTTGCGGTGTCGGAAGCCTTGTGGGCGCGGAAAGGGTGGGTGCAAAAAATGAAAGGATGTTCACCTTCGACAATATCCTGCTGCGACAATCGATCAAAAATGATGCATGCAGTGCGGGCTGAGAGCGAAGGGAAGGGGTTTGCGTGGCCTTGCGGTTCCCGGGTTGCGCGGGGCGTGCGCATGAATTTTGAATGGTGTCGAATTTTCCATTTTGCATCAGCAGGAAATTGATATTTGATGATTTATCACTCATCGGGGTCGGTTTTCCGCAACATTTCAACCCGCTCCGGAAAGGCTCGGATCAACCGCCCGAGGAAACGGTCGGTTAGTTGCACCAACCGATGACCTTCTCCGTTGGAAGGCACTGGCCCTTAAGCAGTTCCCGCTGGTGCTGGTGGTGCCATTAATTTACGCTTACGTGCTCGGGTAAGCGCCCGTGATTTTCCACTACGTTCTTATGACGTGTGTTTGATCATCTTGCTCCGCCAAAAATAATTGCACCATCGATCGATCGATCGATCCACCGAACCCGAACTACTCGCCCCGCGGGGGTCTCTCCTTTTTCGCGGGGTCAAGCGTGAATAAATTAAAGCACTCATTACCTCGAACCCTGCCGGCATCGATCGGGTGGACATCAAAAGGAGCAGAAAAAGGACCTAACGAACGGCTCATTATTTTCGGTTACGTGTGCTCGATTCGGTTGCCCTTTCCGGGATGGTCTGCCCAAACGTGCGGTAGACCCCCTCGCACTGACCTCGAAAGGCAAATGAGCGCCGTGCTGCTCCTCCACTGGCGCACTGGCAGGAAAGGACTCGATTCGAAGTTCAAGGAGTCCGTGCCCGACCGACCGACCGAACACGATTGCTGCGGTGGAAACATGCTCACTTTCTGTCCGTTCGCGGCCACGCACAATTTAAATCAATCTTTTTTGTTTATTTAGCGCCGGCACGAAACGCCCGCAATACTACATCATTCTCATGAATAAGTCAAGGCTGCGAGGGTTTCGGGGTTTTTCGGTGCTATGAGAACGATGGTTTCCAGGTTTGGACGGAAGGATTGATGTTTATACTCCGTTCGGTGTTTCGATGTTGTTGTATGCTTCGGTTTTTATCCTAAACTAAACAGAATTCCGTTTTGTTTAAACACGTTTTCCTGCACTGGAATCATTAGTGGAAACCTGTGTTACAGGATGTATTTACCTACAACAACTTTGAATAGAAATTTGAAACATTTTTTTAGTATTTTCATTGCTTCAAACATTTATAAAATTGTTTTTTCCCTCAAAAAATACAAATTTCCACAGGGAAGTATCTGACTTCTTTTGTTCGATTTTTCATCAGAGGCATGGTAATTATTTCATTTCAGTCCTTATGACTCAATTAAATGATGGAATGTCCACCAATGTGCAAGACATCGACCGATGCAAGATGATGATTTTATAACCACTTTAGAGTCCTTTCGTCTTGACGAGAGGGAGCTGCATGTATAACTAAATTGTGTGCTTAATAATTACCATTTTTCCGCGAAATAAAACAATTTTCCGCTTGTGTTTCATTTATAGGTGCACTGCTAGTGCGACGGAAAAGGGCCATTTAATAGTTCGTGTGGCGTTTTTCCTTTGCCTCCCTTGGGCCAAGTGTACCGGTGTGCTATTCAATTGAAATATTAACACTTGTATCGTGTAAATGAGTTTTTATACAATTAAATTGCCAGCACTAGCAACCCCATGCCGGTAACTTACTCACTATGCATTTAATTGCACTGCTCGGCACGGGTTGCATGTATGCGTACGCGTGTTCCTTAAGAAGTGCCACCATTCAGGAGTTGGCCTTTTCACTGGTTGGCTGACTCTTTTTGTTCTGGATTTGCTTGCGTTGAGCAAACGCTGCAGTTTGCTCCGCAAGGACGTCAAAATGCACTGGCACGCATACATTTAAGACAATCACAAAATTGAAATAAAAGAAAAAACCCTCTCTCACCTGAAGCGTATGCATACACACGCACACAACTGAGAGGGCTTGAAAAGTGCACCACAAAAACCTCCACCCTCCCTCCAACCACAGTTCTGTACGGAAAGAACGGTGGAGGAAAGTTTACGGCCAAGGCAAATGTGCAAGCAAGAGTTTTGAATTATTCATGAAACGGTGCAACGGCGAGGGGGGGATGCAACGGCGAGGGCGAAACGGCCGGTGGGGAGCCGAAGCAGAGCAGAAGGACGAATTTATGAAAATAATAATTGCATCAAAAGTTGTGCCTCACAGTGAGCTAAGTGAGCGTTGCGAGCATGAGGTTTGTTTCGGGCGAATTAAATTCCTCCAGTCATTCGGCGGTCAAATTAGTTTTTCCCCGCTCCCGAACCGGAAGTGCTGCACAGTTGGATGGGAAAATAATTTATTTTTCATGTTATGCTTTTTTTTCTCTTAACTACACTTTTCGCAGCAAATCTTTTTTTTATTTTCTAGCGTGGATAACCAAAGGTTATTAGTAAAATCAGGTATCCTCAATTATCGTCATTGTCATTTATATAAGCGGTTAATTTTGAGCATCTTCAAAATAAATTTTAAACAAAAATTGATTTAATAATAGATTAAAAATGCAATTTAAGGACGATGATTCAATCGTTTTCTGGATGTTTATTTTTTTTTTTGATCAGGCAATAAAGCTAATATAGTGTATGAAATAATACATATTGATAAATAATAGTAAGCAAGTTCATATGCAAAACGAAAGTCAAAAAGAGGCTTGTGTTGGAAAAGCCTTTGATGTTTTTCTTTCTTTTAAAATGGTGAAAAAATTCCCTTGATGGATTTATTATGAGCAGAAAACGCGTTGTTTTACGTAGCTCAGAAAAAAACAGTCACTTTACGAATAAACTAAAGAAACAGGTTAGTATGATTTAAATACATGCAAAGCCAAATATTTGTGACCTTTCAAAAACGATACCTAAAATCCACTTAAGCAACCCCAAACCTGAAAATTAAATAATGTTATCGCTTGAAAAATACATCAATTGCATTAACACTGGTTTCAGCCGGAGGCCTACCGGAATGCTGGACATAAATATCACTTCCCTTTCCCAAAATTCTACCAACGCGGCGCATGTACAAACGGGAGGGAGGCAATGAAATCAAAACTCCCATTAGCGCCTCCTCGCTTGCACAATTAGCATCACCCAGCAGCATCATCCCATTGCCGATCCGACTGCACGCATGCATGTGCAACACCGTTGCACCATTAAAAACTGATTAATCATCGTGTTGATTGGTTTTTGCTACCGGACGTGCGCAGGAATGCAGCTCG
>KE525333.1:526027-539128 GCA_000441895.2 Anopheles sinensis
GTTTTTGGTTTGCCAGTTTTCCGGATTGGGTGGTTTCTTTTCCTTTCTTTTTTCCTTCCTCCAGTTTGCATGTGTGTAACCATGTTCTCCCGAATGGATACGCGTTTCGCAATTTGTTTGTGTGTTTGTATGTGTCGCTGGAGGAGGAAGTTGTGGGGTCGAGGTTTAGAAAGCGCAACTCCGAGGTTGGGATACTTCCCACGGTGGCGTTCAATCTCGGTTCATTTTTCCCACCCGACACCAGTTTGAACATTTCCGTGGTCACACGATGGCCGCATCGTCCTCTCATCCCCCCGGGGGCGGAAGTATGTCGCGTTTTGTTTATTCCTAGCCTCATCACCATCACAGCACGCCCGAGAGGATGTGTGTGTGTATGTGAGTGTTTATGCAAGCCGTTTGAGGTACACGAGGGTGACGTGAGTGAGTTGAACGCAAATGACAACCGGTGCAATCACATGAGCCTCCTCCCTCCGGAAGCTGGAAGGCCGGCCCAGGACGTCCCCGGATCGCGCCAAATGCGGAGATAGGTGCGTATAAATAAATTACGCTTTATTAAAATATTGATTTTAAATTAAATTAAAATAATTTCCAACCACCATTGTGAGCGACGGAGCGTGCGGGGCCCGTACTGGCTGTGCATCTGTCAGCCGAGCGGATCGATCGTCCTGAAACTGACTGACGGTCACCGAATGGGGTTTAATACATAGGTGTGTTTGTGTTTGAATATCGGCATAAATGAGGACCTCCCCAATGGCGCACGTGAGCAGGAAGGAAAAATAGTCCTGCGAGTCTTTTCACACACCACGCTTGAGTAGTCGATAGAAAATGGGGTAGTTATGCAGAATAAAGGAGAGAGGGGAGGGTGAGAGAGAAAAAAAGACGCCATGTACGCACCGTCCGCAACACGGACACTGCCGTAGGGGTCAAACCATAAATAAGAGTAATAACAATATAATAAATAATTAATTAATTATTCAGTGATTGCACGCACCCCAGCGCAGGACCTCAGGAGGAGGAGTAGCGGAGGGACCCGCCGGTCCGGCGTGAAAGCCTTCGGGGAGCAACCGCACCGGACCGCTTCACGCACCCTCCCGCTTACCTACCAGGTCCCCCGCTAACTCCCAACGGAGCTGGAACCTCAAAATAGACTCTACGATTGCGTCACAGCCAGCCGTTTTTCGGGAGGCCTGCGCGAATGCAGCATCGAATAAACGGCCGTAGCAATGGCAACGTAGTGCTGCCCGGTCGACCTTTAAGCCACCGGTCTGTGGCTTCCGTACCGTGCAGAACTAATTTACGGCACACCGGGTGAGGGCTTTCCGCCTCCTTTTCGCATCACCCGGACGGGACTTCGGATGTCGACAGGAGTTCGGGGAAAACATATGTAACGCGCACTTCCTGCTCGAAGCTGTTGCTGCAATCGTGCCATGGAGGGTCCAAGGGGGTTTGTGTTCTTGTTCACCTCCCTTCCCCTCCCCTGCTGGACGTTTTCCACGTGTTACAGAAATAATTGTATAATGATCCAGTCCTTCCGCCGGTTGGGGGTGTGTGTGAAAAAGCGAAAGCAGGTTAGTGTCAGCTTTCAGGAGGTTCCTGTTGGTCAGCAACTCCTCACACCCTGCTAAGCGAGTTGTTGGGAGGTTGTGGGAATTTTTAATGCACGATTGGTAATTATGCATTTACATTTACGATCCCGAGGTAGACGAGCGGGTATTAGTGGAATTACTGCTAAAGCAATCAGCCCACGATTGGTGCGGAGCAGTGCAGAGTCCTTTTTTTGTCGTCCCCTTAATTTACATCAATTTCTATTATTAATCCTACCTTTAGCCGATCCTCCGGTAGGGTGGTTTTGTGCTGCTTCATTTCGCTAATCATATTTGCTTTGCGGATGGATTGTATATATCAATTGTTCTGATACTTTGAACGGTTTTCATCATAATTGCAAGGATGCTACGAAGGTAACAAAGCTTATCAGTGCTTCCATTGTAAGGATGATTCCTTCGATTGAAACGAGTGCTCTTCGTGAAGCCCTTTCGAGACGAAACGAAAAACGAATCCAGCTGCTGCCACTCGAACACTCCCTTACCGTCTGCCATGGATACTCTCCTCACCGTGACCACTCGAAGGAGAACATCGCATGCGCCATTTCGAGAATAAAAAGAACGAGCCTCCCGAAATGCTTAGGCCGAAAACGGTTCGCCTCGGAGGCCACTTTCCCGGGTGATGAATGGTTCGCAACGCGTCACGTGCACAATATTCTGCATTAGTTCAAGTTCAGCCGGTACACTTGACCCCTTTTACCGGCCTGAGAAGGGCCTGTTTTAGCCTCCCTGCAGGTGAAGTGGCGTATGGTTCGATGGAAAAGGAAACTGGCCACACATTCTCGTGCTTTAAGGTGCCTTTGTCGGAAAGTGACGTCTGGGTCGTTTTCTATTTCGTGGGATTTTGCCCCCTTCTTGAAGGGCAAGGGGTTTTAGAAGCAAAATTGTAATGGATCCTCGCTTTTTGTGTATGATTTCTGAATGATTTCGCTTCATTGCCCAAAAAAAGCACGTGGCTCCCGATGGCACACCCCGAAAGTCCCAAACGGGGATTACAATCCTCGTTCGTCGTGTTTCCAACGAACCCGGTGGAGACCCTCACAAAAGAGGCTTTTGTTTACGATGACGCCTGGGGAGGGGCAAAGCGAGGATTCCTTTTACGAAAAATAATCCCACTTCAGTCTCTTTCGGCCGATTACTCCATTCAAAAATAATTTTCTCTTCAGGGAAGGTGCATGTATGGCACACAGAGTCGTGAATTCCGTTCGTGAATTCGGGCCGGCGAAGTCGAAAACGGTTGCAAGCTACGCCACGCCACGAGTAGAACGGGACAAATCGATTTTCCCTGTCCTGGACCGCGCGCACATACACACCGGAAGCGGATAGGGCACTTTCCCCGTGATGACATCGGAGTAAACCTTGTCATTAGGTGTCGCCATAATCCTCCTACTTTGACGTTGCGCCGCTAGAGGGCGAGGAAGTGCCACTGGCTCACACACAAACATTGCGCAATTGCGTTGGTTTTCCCTCAAAATGGGTTGGTGGGGTGGGGAAGGAGGAGGTGGAGGAATTTTCAGCACCTGACCGAGTCGACACAGTGTTCTAGCGCACGCATTATGCTAAATACCTAATTCTCCGATGACATCAGAAACCGTACACCGTTCTTCGCCTGCTCACCTGGGCCACATTCCTCCCAACCGGTCGCATGTGTGTGTGTGTGTATGTTCGTGTGTAGGATGGGGGATCTTTATGCGAGAAGCTGCAGCTCGATGGCTGGCTTAATCCGACGGGCTTACTTTTCCTCACTCCTATCCATACACTCACACACCAGACAAAGATATATTTATAGATATTCTTTTCCCCAACACATGAGATGGCGACCGTCTCCCGGGGGTACCAGAGGTAACGAGCACTACCCTCGTCAGGCACGGGTTTTCCGAAGGCGCCGGGGTAATCCTCTTGTGCCCCGAAATGAAAGAAGCGAACTTCCCCGAACGGCGCAGTTCTTCTCCGGCGCACTTTGAAAAGCAGCGCCCGGGCTTTGCTGCAATGGCAGTCGAAAGGAGTCGTCCGTTGGAAAGCAGGTTGCGTGAAGGCGTCCGCCTTTCGCTCAAGGCGTGACCTTCGGCCTCGAGCAAGGTTTTCACCTTTCATCACGAAGCAGCCGCCTAAAGGCTCGTTTCATCGAATTCAACACCATCCAAAGGGACCACGGGTGAGCCTTGGTAGTCTAATGGCAAATGTGCATTTCCAAAAGTGAAATGTTTGGATGGTGTTTCTTTTACTCGATTGAGCAAACCCCTTGCACGAGCGAGCTGAAAAAGAGCTTCAATATTCCAGCAGAGAGTCATTTTTGTCCTCCATTTGCGTTAAACTTAGAAAGCGCGCGTAAATAATTCGTTTTAACACAGGGAGGTGTATTTAAACACAACATTATTCCCACATATTTTCTGTTGATTGTATGGGAATTTCGGTTGATAACCCAGCACATGTCGGAATATGCAGCTTTGCAAAATCGTGTATTCATGACTGTTCAAACAGTTATACAAAAATACCAACCAAGTAATTTGTATTTTTGGAAAAAAAAAACAATTGAAAAACAGGTATGGGTGGACGGGGTAATACGCACCCCTCAGGCATAACGCACTCTTTCCAATTTCTTATGAAAAACACGTTCTAGTGGCGAAAAAGTCATTTCCCTACAAGAATGAACTAAAATATGGTCACCTTATGAGTTTGATACCTTTACATCAACAAAAACGCAAAATAAAAGCAAAACAACCAAAATTACCGGTCCAAACCGGTAATTCGTAATTTTGCCGACGGCGGTTCTGACGAAATATTTAAACTTTTTATTTGATCCGAATTTAGTTATTTGAGGAGTACATTGTATCTCTATTTTGTTGTGCATCTTTCTGCACATTTATGGTGCATTTTTTCTTTTCGTTTTGGTGCGTAGCAGGTCTATTAAAAATCGTACTTTCTTTAAATTGAAAAGTTCATCAGTTTTATAGCAAAAAAGGCAACAACTCCCTAACAGGTTACTTGTTAGAAACATAATGAACCAAATAATTTGATAAAATCAACAATCCTTAGCCAAATTCAACAGTTTACCTTACGTGGTGCGTATTACCCCGTCTACCCCTATTCCATTCGGAGGATAACCGAAGTGTATTCGAAGAGTTTATTCGAAGGGCACATTAGTAAACAAAATTAGTACAAGTTTCTACCAAAAGCGAGTTAGCTTATATATCGTTTGCCTACGTTTTGCGTGTATCATTTGCGTCAAATAGCCTACAATTGTTAACAGTATAAAGCTGATGCTATTTGAGAATAAGATCATGCAGAAAGAAAGATTTTAATTTTCTTGCTATTCAGACGTTCTATGGATCTTTTTCTTTCCGAAAATGCTTAAGCTCCAACCAATCGCGTTTTAACACTTTCCTACACCCAACGAGAGGAATGCTTCTTAGCACAGACCGGAGTTTCGCAAGAATCGTCGCTCATTAGCCTCATACCGATACCCTCTGCTTGTGATGAAAGCTAATCTTTTCCTCCCGGAAGTCGCTTTTGCACCAGAACTGCGATTCGCCACCGTATTGATTGCTACTGAGTACGTTCATTTTCTTCACAATTGCCAATTGGAAACGAGGAAAATCTTTCATGCCCAGCACGCTGCCCAAAACTCGATAACGGGAAAAATAAAATCCATTTTCGGCCAACGCTCCCGGTTGGTGGGAAATTTGCAAATTTTCTCCCACCAGCTTTTCAACCACCAATCTCCACGTCGGAAGGCCAACTGCAGAGGGGCAGAGGAGTGGCGCTGTGTTGGAGGTTTCAAAATGATGTTAGCCCTCTTTTTATTCCCGCTGAGCTCTTGTCCATGCGGAAAATGCGGGCACCGGCGTCGGGCCCTCGGGAAAAGTGGGCCCCCGCACGCACCGACGCGAACGTGAACTCGGGCGTCTCCATTCCGCCGAGCGAAAGTAACAAATTTGAAGTCATGAATATTTCCAGAACCTTTTTACTGTCATGGCAACATGGCTTTGTATTCAATGAGATGAATTCTAGGACCGCGGCCCGGGTTCCGCTGCTCCGGCGGTCGTGATAACGATACGAGAGCGCTCACCATTTTCCGACTGCTATTCAAATCAAATTTGAAGGTGAAAAGCCGTACGCCGGTGGCACAAGCTGCTCGATGCCGCTCCTCGAAAGCCACTTCTTGTAACGATTTCTTTCCGCGCGCTCGCACTCGGTCCACTCCAACATGGTGGCCGGAGAGGGAAGGTGGCCCACCATGGCGCACTGTACGAAGATCAAAAGAATTTCACTCGCTTCAACGGAACCAAGGGCGAAAGGGGAGATGGGTGGATCAAGGGCTAGGGAAAACGGACAGGAGTCGAAAGGAGTGTAAAAAACGCACGTGCCTTCCAGCCATCCAGCCACCAACATTCCTCGCCGCTGGAGCACGTTAAGCAGGTTATATTCGCTCGTACACTCTCCGGTTCACCGGCGCGAGGTTGGTTAGGTTAGGTCAGAAAAGTGGCCACCCATAGGACTCCCACCTGCTGGGAGCCAACGTCCCCAACAACCATCGCCTTCGAGGCGGATGTACGCGGGAGTGAAGTTTTCCACAATGCTTGAATTCTTTGGTCTCAAGATTTTTAACCACCCTCCATCTTTGGCGTTCACCCGACACGGTGCTCCCCCCCGGGGAGCACTTTTCCGTACAATTTTCCACACCCGCCATTTTCCACCACCACCACGGTCACAGCGAACGGTACGGATTGGCAGGCGAAGACTTAGGCCTACCGGCGCCGGATGCTGACATGGGTCTCAGGGTGGCGGAAAAAAGGCGCCATTATCGTGCGTTCGTGAGAATTTTCTCTTCAAGTGTGCGTGTGTGTGTTTGTTTTTCAAAGATTCTGACACTGACTTTGGCTTGTAACGACTGGCAACGGAAGGACGGAAAGGGTGGGTAAAACGGAGCGATGGCATTTCTAACCTTTCATTTTCACCTGGCGTGTAGAAATCAACGGCGTTTTTCTTATTCTTCCTTTTCCTTTTTTCCACCCTAGTTTCAAAAGCCAGGTGCCTTCGCGCGGGACGTGACTGAGAAGTTAAGGAAGGGCCCGATGGTACGGCCTGATGGCCTGATACTTTCTTACCCGAACGTTCGGCGCTGAGAACAACACATCCGGCAAAATGAACCACTCACGATGACACGGGTGTAGCAGTCACGTCACGGGAAAAATGGATTCCTTTCCGGCGCCGTTCCCGTTCGATCGTTCCGGACACACGAAAGTCAAACCTGGCGGCCCTGGCTCGAGTTCGGGAAGGGGGCCGAATGCCACCTCCGTTGCTACACTATTCTAATATTAAGGATACGCGCCTAAATAATGTATGTTTTCATTCATGTTTTATTCTAGCCGTTTTTCCACTCCCCCTCCCGAGCGGGCCCGACTTTGGAGTTGTTTGAACCCCCACCCGCGTGTCAAAACCAAAAGAAACCCCCGAACGATGGCGTTTTGATTTCTTTCCAACACTTTCGTATGCCCCAAAAAACTCACCTGACGTGCAACGTGTTCCGGTTTTGTTCGTAATCATCGGCGTCATCATCATCTTCATCATCATCATCAATCGGACAGATCGCATCCCGTGTCCGCCGGTCGTGTCCTTCGCTGACCCTGTCCAGCGGAACACCATTAACGGGTCACGCCAGTGCCGAAGGGGGCTCGTATCTTTCGGCTTTAAATCATGTGGACAGAGGGTTGAGAAAAAACTTGTCACTATTTCCACGCCTCCCACGAAAATCGATGAATGAACCCCGGAACGGAATGGCGTTGCTAGTGTTTAGTGGTTTAGTTTTTTTTTTCTATATCTATCCAAGGACAAGAGAACAAAATGGAGGTCATCGTTGAAAGGCGACACGTTGGGACTCGGGTACAACGCACCGTGAATGTTAAACAGGTCGAACGATACGATCGAAGTGGACGAAACTTACGATATGCTGCCTTCGACCGACAGGCCCATTTTGGAGCACGGCTCGTTTCCAGTTTTTCCTTTTCCCCATTTGTGGGTTCCATTTTGTTCGAGCCTGATTTCCAATTGATCGTAAAATGATTCACTTTGCGTTGGAAAGTGTTTATAAATCGGAACTTTAGTTTACAATTAAACTCATCCACTGATGCTGAAAACATATCGTCAGACAACCACAATGATCATAATATTTTAAAATGTCTAGACATTTGCTTTATATTCCTTAGCTCCATCAATAAGCCTAGCCGTTACGCTTTGCATGATTTGTCTCACCGATTATGCATCCATTATAGCGACCACGGCCAAGATCAGTTCATTAAAAAGCCCGACAGCCAGGGCAAAACACTATCGACAGCTCATCTGAACCGTTCCGTTGGTTCGGTTGGCCAAAATCCTTCATTGTTCGCCGCGGTGGAAAATCCCATTACAATGTCAATAATTGAGTTGACGCTGCCACGCATCGACCCGATACGCACTGCACTCGGTCGACGGTCGATTATAGACGGGGTAGCGGGGTGGTCACCATTTTGTCGAGGTGAAAATGAGATAAAATTAATTACAACCCATACCCGGTGGGACACTTTTCTCGAATTACACCGGCACACCGGTGAGGTTTCTTTTTTATTTCCTCTTATTTTGTTTTATTTACCACCCACCAACCCGGTTGGTTCGAAAATCACATTTGCATATATTTTGCGAATCGCTATAAAATTATTATCTTCCACCGAGCATAATTTCTCGCCCGTTTGTGCTCGCAAAGGTTTTCGCCTCGGTGCAGGGTTAAAAGATTAAAGAGACGGCTGTAGCTGGTGCTGCCGGTGTTGGACGCGATTGTCAGCATGCCAAATGCCACTGTCAATCGATATTTTCTATAGAAACTCACTATATTTACACAAACACACACGCGCTCAGATGCCATCTTATACCCCGAAGCGTGTTCTGTGCCCTAGTTCCGATTGCCTTTGAAGTGTTTTAACTCCGCTCGAAAGCGTCCAACAAATAAATAGGCAATGTGGGGTACACTAGTACAGGAAGAGTCTAAGATACGCCTTCCACGGACACGACCACGGATCAACAACACCAGATCCTCGGCGTACGCGAGCGGCAGAACAAACCGACATCATCATGCGAGCACATTCTCGTTACCACACCTTACCGAAAAACCATCGTTTTGTGGGTGAATTTTATGAGCTTTGGAAAACTCCACCCTGCCCACACGCCCCGACGCGCGGCCCACGTAGCAAGGATGCGCATAAAAGCGATGAAAAGGTATCGCCTCGCATCGTCGGGTTAGGGCTAGGGAAAACGACAAAAGAGCGAACCACACCACGCACGGCACCTGATGAGCCGAGGCGAAGATCCTTTCTGGTGGATAACAATGTGAGATTCATTTTTTCGCACACACCCCGTCCAACCGACCCCACCGATGAGTGAGAAGATGGTGGAATCGATAGCAGATGGGGTGGGGTGGCGGTGCTGGAGCGCAAGTGCACATAAAATTTTATTTTCGCCTCTCACGGCAACCCTTTATTTTATGTTCTTTTGATAAGAACACCGCAACTTGTTTTCCGAAAAATGCTCCGCATCATCCAGTGCGTTTTTGATGGAAAACGAGTGGAAAGCGCTTAAAGGACTTTCCCACCCGCGCACAGTGGCTCAGTGGGTGGCCCTAAGTGATCGAGAAGATTTTGGCTGTTGTACTTCATGTTTAGTTTGGTATTTCAACCACCACTGAGAATTAAATCATAAATTGTTATGAATAAATCGGGATTTATTTTTTACGGAAAAGTTTGATCGTATTTTGGTTTCACTTTTTGTCACTTTTTGTGGTAAATTGCATAAAATGGTTATATGCAACAAACAGATCAGAAATGAAACAAAATAATACTACAAACATAGACCCAATCAGAAACCTGTTAATTCGAAAACAATATTGGATAAATATTCATTGATAAAGTTATGATTTTAATAGGAGGAAATGGAAAATAAACTTCTATTTGACGTAGTTTCCCCCAAGACAACCATATTAGTTTATGAAAAACTTGGCCTAGTTTCACTTTTACTTGAAGGCAAACAATTTTGTTTTCAGAAGATAGTTTGATATTTTTAAAATTCAGCTGAGAATAATGAGACTCAATTGAGAAAATGCTGATTTAAAGAAATAAAAAGCCAGAAGTCCACCTGGTAATCCACTGTGTCCTTTGCCTTGGAAACTCCACCATATATCCCATCCTTCACTCTACCCTTATCAGGAGTTTTTCCTCTTCCTTTCGATACCCGTTGGAGATTTTGTAGGATGTGATCGAAAACGGGAAAGACTTGGTGCAAGAGATTTCTTCATTTTCGCTCAGAGGTTGTCGGTACACCTTAACACTTGTTGTTGGTTGCCCAGGCGTTCCAACGAAATGTCGGTCAAACCTCACCGGAGGAGGGGAAAGGGGGCCCGTTTCGTCACTACCCTCTTCCCATTGTTCGCTTTCTCTTTTCAGCGCCAGCCTCACGTTTGGTTCTGATGGTGCGCAATTATCTTCACAACATCCCGCCACGCCACGGTACACACGTCCCTGGGCTTTTGCCTGCTCGTTATTTTCCAATTCACCCAAACCTCGACGGGTGGTGGTGGTTGGGAGGTGATTTTGGTGGTGGTGGTGGTGGTGGTGGTGGTGGTGGCCACACCGAAAGAGTGAGGTTATAAAATCTCGGGACGGTGCGAGCCGGATTCGATGTATGCCATGGCCTCGCGAGGAGCTGAAGGCCGAGCGGAAGGGGACGCAAGTGGATTTTCATTTAAACCCGGGGCCAACATCAGGACCAAAGCCAAACCCGAAAGCACTGATTAACTTTTTCTCTAAACAATTGAAATTGCTGTGGCAAACCTCGGGTGACGGGGAGGGTAGAGTGGGCGTTATTTTGGCGTTGGGTAACGGGGGGGGTGGTCTTTAGTGGGTGGTCAAGCGGGGGAAATTGCAGACGAAACAAAACACATGAAAACAGTCGAGCACATGAGGGGAAAAAATAAACCAGGTGGGGGAGAAGGGACACCGGGAACGGAAATGCGTACGTTTTGTTTCCGTCCAGGAGAACTTTTTCCTGTCCTGGGAGGTGTGGGTGTTTTGTGTGTGTGTATGTTCGTGTTTAGTTTGGGGTCATGGGGTCCGGTGCTTGCGTGTTTCAATCCCCAACCCGCCGGATGATAGCGTCGAGCAAATCGGGCGAGATTCCGACAGCCATTATTTCTGCAGCAACGAGCTTTTGGGGGGCAAAGGCCACCGCCGGCTTCGAGCGCTCGAGAGGAGGATGAATGGCACTAAACGAGGCTCGGAGGAAGATGAGAAGCCGGAAATCATCAACCGGCTGCGTTGGAAAGTTGTTGGTTGAAGCACATAAAAAAGTCTTTCGTCGTAAACATAAAATTCGAAGAGGCAAACACACACACACACACACGGACCCAAACCGCGCATTACCACGCATCCATGCCACGAGGATCCTGTTTGTTCCCTTTTGTTTTAGCATTTCCAGCCTGATTGGGTCATTTTCTGGCCCAAACGGGAACCATCGGAACGGGTAGCGTTTTGGTGCATAAATGAAAATTACAAATTCATCTATGATGCAAAACAATAGTGTTGACCGGTCGCGTTTCATAGCGGGATGTGAGCAAATTGTAAATCGCTGGACCGCTAAAAAGAAGCTATAAAAGGGTAGTTTTGTTAGCAGTGGTTTTTGTTACATCCTGCGACCCATATTTATGAGAAATAAATTTTGAAAGTTTGACCTACTCTCAGCCCATTCTTAGGAGAGCAAACGTTGCTAAATTGATTGTTAAATAACAATAAAGTGTAATTTAATTAGTATATTTATCGTATACAATAGAAAATGATGTACAACTTTTTATTTATCGGTTTTGTGATGTAGTTTTTGTTTTCATTGATAAGCATTAATTTATCGGGTATGTTTGGTGGTGATCGTATCAACTGAAACAATAAATTGTTTTTCCTGAGGCTCAATATTGCCCTTGTAATTTGACGTTTCCTATATTTTAGTTTTCCGCATCCTTATTGTGTTTCCTTTACGCATTAACAGCCGCGTAAAGTTAACGCCGTGTTTGTTTATTTCTCCATCCAGTTCAATGTACCGACAAACAAAAATACACAGCCAATACACTCCCTTCCATACATAATCGCACCATTGCGCTTGTTGCGGAAAACTCATACGGCGGAAAACAGGCGAAAAAAGGTTGATTGACTCCCGGAAATAGCACCATCGAGCGGGAGCTGGCAAATTACGAAACCATTTTTCCCCTGGTCGCTTTGGTTTGCACCCGAAACGACAGAGTTGCCGCGTGCGATGTAAATGTTTGTGCGAGCCTGGTACACGACACTGTTGCAAACAAGAACGCTTCTGATTTGAGACAGAAGTGAAGGCCGCGCTTGATGACCACGCTCGGTCGGGAACCGTTTGAATGTACTGATAAAATAAAACTTTGTCATAAATTGGCCCTGTTTATGTGCTGGCGGCAGGTTAGAAGCGTGTTAGCACCAGCTGAGCATGGCCACCAGGGCGTGACAAGACATCAGGGTTGGGGGTTTTTATTCAAAGTTTCGTTCAGTGAAATTTCGTTCAGTTTTCTTTCTTATCGAGGGCCATTAGGAGGGTATGCTGGTTTTGACATTATCATGCTCTAAGGAATATTATTTTTTGCCGTGTTTGAATCATATAATCCATCTCACTTTACCACACGGTTTCTTGTTAATTTAGTTTTTATATAAAGCTGAATAAACTCTGTACGGACCACGTGGCGAACATTTGAAAAAGTATGAAATTAAATAAGATGAAATCACGAAACCACTTTCTAACGATCAATTTCATGCACGTAGATATTAATCTTTCGTTTCGAAAAATTAGGGATCTTAAATCATCAAATTGTTTTCATTAGTAAAGAAAGAAACAAACCAATAAATTGTTGACATTAAATATATTCGGCATTCACTGGATAAAACAATGGATTGAATTTATTCGAACAACAAACGGTATTGTTAAATATTTTCCTCGTTCATCGTGATGTTCTTCCATTGATTTCCAATTTGGTAGTGAATTTCGAAAGCTTTTTAATCAATTTCTCTTATCATCATTCTAGTGTAGGCCATAGCACGATTATCATTGTTGTAAAAGAACCAACGCATAGCTGATAACGATTCGGTTGAGTTCTTGTACGGTCCATTTAAATTGGAATAGCCGCACTCGTTAAACCACCACGCACCCTGTCGTTCCGCAGCACAATTGATCCTTAACGGATCATTATCCTTATCCTTCGTACTGAAGCTCAAACCTTCCGCGTCTCTTAAAGAATCACCTGCAGTGCCATTGTAACGTCCTATCTTCAAGCTGTACATTTCGACATCACCTCTGATCAAGAACAGGTCGTAGTTGGCGTACGCGTAGTTGCCAAAGTGATCTTTGACTTCCACCACCAGTTCGTGTTTCCGCGAGGAGGTCAGCAAATGGAGCGGCTCGAGGCCTAACC
>KE525333.1:551405-575636 GCA_000441895.2 Anopheles sinensis
TATTCTATATCTAAATTGTATCGGGCATGCGGGCTACGTACACTTTCTTCATTTTTTTTTGTTTTCCCTAAACCCCCTCGTGCTACCCCATTTTCACTCGTGTGCCTTTTTTCGTGTCGAAAAATGTGTCTTCCCACAAACTTCAGCAAAATCCCGAATCAAAAACTGGTGCCAGGCGGCTTTTTCACGGGTTCACGATTTTCGGTGACAAATTCTTGACTTTCGCCTTAACACATGCTTAACCATATGTTGTATTTCCGCACGCAAGCAATGTTTTATTTCCGCTCGAGAAAATTCGTCGCCTCGCTCGCTTGCAAAAACTGCCTTGGTCCTTCGCCGCGCCATGTCAAGCGAGGCAATTCTTTTTGTTCTTGTCCTGTTTTTTTTTATTTTCTTTCGACCAGCAAGTGAAAGGAAACCAAAGATGATGGAAGTAACGTTTTTGACGCGGTAGCGTTGAAAATTGAATATCTTCATTCGTCCCCATTCCCAGAACCGGGAACGAGCTTGTCAGCTTACGTCGGCGAAAGCAGTTGACAAACTTTTTCCTCATGCAAATGCTAAGAAAGAGGGGGGAAGCGAATAAAGTTGAGTGAAGGCGTTTGAATATGGGTGCGGAAAAAAATGTCTTCTACTGACACCACTTTTTCCTATGCTCTCAAGTCAAGACATAAATGGAAGGCTATACGTGTAAAAGTGCAAAATGCGGCTGGAAAAATAGAACCAAAAAGCGTGAGGCGGCGTAAAGGGCCAATGAAAGGATGATAAAATTTATTTATCGCAATATGCAATACCTCACGTCGGATTAAGGTGGATGCCCCGGGGGGGTGGGGGGGGGGGGGAGGTTTTATGTTTCCTGCCTCACAAAACCGGCGAGTGTTAATGAAGGGATTTAAGTGAAGCCATTCTCGTAACCATCGAGTGCGCCAGGTGGATCCCCGCTGGATTCGATTCGGCCGAAAACAAAGGAAAAGTTATGTGATGTTGGGTTTGCTTTTTCTTAAACACATTGATGACGAAATCACGATGACAAACCGTAAACGTTAGCACAAAGGGTGATGAAAGTGGATGACGTCAAATCGTTTTAAAATTTATGTGCGAATTTATGCGGGCCAGTTACGGGGAAAAGCGGTAAGTGTTTTTCCAGGGGGTTCGATATGGTTGTTAAAAAAAACACTCAACATTGTTACGATCTAATTGAAATACTCTTGAGAAAATATTTATAATCACCAACGTACGGCAAGATGAACGCTGTCCGCTTCGCCTCATTGAACCGTTTAACACAAACATAGCACCGTTCTCGGTTGATCGGTTCGAAACTGCCGAACAAAACCTTGTTCCGCTACCGAGAGCATCAATGCTTTCCATTCATCTTAACGCGACCGATTGCGCAACGTTTCCAAGATACTCATCCTGGAAAGCGGACCGAAGAAAAACGAACAATCTCTTGCGATGGCGGCACTATACGCATCAGCGCAAACCCTAGCCATATGTCCTGGAGGGTCTAGAGTGCCGCACACACGCACACACACTCCACACACAGAGATATACAAACTCCAGGATAAATACAAGCGAATGGAAAAGAAAAAAAACCCGATGCCTGGTGATGTCGGCATGCAGATTCGTATGAATACACAATCAACACTCTGTCAAATTGATCGATTGCTCATAGATTTTTCTTTTCGTCACGCTTTCGGTACGATTCCGGTGTTCGTGTTTTCCGTAGTGCTGCTCAAGACCCCACTCTAGACCGTGGCACGTGATTCGCAAAGTTTGGATTTCGATTATGTCGTCCCGGTGCTCCGGCGAAATCGGCGTTCGTTCGAGTCGCTCGTTTCCGTTCGAAAACGGTAGTCTTTCGCAAAATCTTTCCCATCCCGAAAGGGGATGTGCAAGTGTGTGGGTGCGTACGGGGATTGCGGTGCTACGTCAACCGTACAATTTGGTCGCCCCGATGGGGTTTTGGCAGTTTCGCCTAAAATCCCAAATCCGTTCGTGCTTCATTCTCGATTCCCGAAATGCATCGATGCAAGACGACGCATCTCGATTCCGACGTATTGCTTCCTCATCACCGGTGGCCGAAGTTGATAAACCCTGGAGATTTTTTTTTCGTTTCCCGCTTTCACTCTCACAACCAGTAGTTCTAAGCTACCCGAGGGGCATCAGTCAAAAACGTGGCAAATAGACGGACTTGAAACACTTGCTTCGAAACTCGCCGATGGAAACCGACGAGTGTTTGGCACGATTACCCATCCTCCCGGGGACGAACGAACTAAATCGATGGTGTGCAAGAGCAATTATCCTAAGGCAGCAATAACCGGCAAGGTAAAAAAAGGACTCAAATTGATAAAACCACTCGCACATTTTCGACGCGTCAGTTGGAAGTAGTTTTATGCGTTCGATGGAGGCGCCCTGTTATGCACGACAAAATTATCCGTTTTGGAATAATGACTATCAAGACTATATGTTAAAATAAATTAATTGAATTCGTATGACACAAAAAACAATAAATAAGAGAAATATTGATAACCTACATTAGTAATTACATATAAATGATTTATACACACCACTCCACCACTGCATTCATCACTATGCTGTAGAGAGATCGTTGATTGATGGAAACGAGCCGAAAATAGTGTGTGCACGATTCCTTCACTCCATTGCACCCAAAATTTCTCTCCCATCCCGGTGGATTTGGTTTCCCAGAATCACCCAAACAGTACCAACAGGTCGGTCGATACGGGGAAACTCGTGAACAACGCACGCTCGCGTGATTGCTGAAGATTATTCAGATTATTACAAATTCGATACGTTTGATTGATTTATTACGCTGGTGAAGATTCATTCCGACCCGACGCACTGAACTGCGAGAAGGTCGATCCAATTTCCGAAATAGAAATACTCCCGGGCAGACGGGGGTCTATTTTTCACTACCAAGAAACCAGCGAGAGCTAGATAAAATATATATAAACCAGCAACAAATCGTATCCCTTCTCGCAACAGTTGAGACGCGCGTGTGTGCGTCAGAGGGATGCGCATTTGGTGGAGCAGATGATCGGTGCGGGAGGACGAATCACATGACGAATACAAAACGCTCGCAATCGGAACGAGGCCGCCCTTTATCCGTCGTGAGTGAAGGTAATCACTCAAAACAAACCACCCGCCTCTCGAGTTTAACAACCGACAACTTACACGCCTCAGCAGCGAAGTTCATTTTATTACCTCCTCTTTCCTCCCTGGCCGGGAATGTTGCTTGGTTTGGGGTTTGATTTTTTACACATATTCTTCGTTAGCTCCGTTCCTTCCTACGGCGCGCTCTCGAAAGGAATCACTTGAAGCGATCGAGGTCTAGGGAAACTTTCTCACTTGCGCGCAGCAAATGTAGCATAAATTTATCGGAGAAAAATCTGTACCCTCGAAATGGAATATATTAAAATACATTGTTATGACATTCATTTCCCACCCACCCATGGGGAGGAAAAGGCAAGCTGGAGGGGAAATAAATGCGGTTCATTCCGGCAACGTGCAGCGTCGCGAAAAGAAGATTTTGCCCATGTAACGCTTTCGCTCCGTTTTGCTTACTTTTGCTGCCACGCATCCCAGATCAAGGGAAAATCCGCGGAGCTTTTGGAGCGAATAGGTAGACACTGAAATGCTTTTCCCACCCATGGCGCCAAAGGTCGGCGAAACGCCCACCCCTCCTGAGGACACAAAATCCGACCGATCTTCGTAAACAGATAAGTACCCGATATTGAAAATTGTCGTATATCGCGCATTTTATATGGCTTTCTTTGGTGCGCTGGGTTCGCTGCTGACTCTTGCCGAAACCCCGACGAGCATCGGTTTTTTTTCCTGCCCTTCTAGGTTTTCTTTTCTTTTTTTTAGCTTATCGTAAACGAGGGAACTCACGGCATGGCACATTTTCCGGGCGCACCGGCATCCACCGGTTGTGGGTGTCGGTGCCAAAATGGTGGGATTTATAAAAAGTTAAACTTTAATAAAATCATTCCCAGCGAGCAACGACGGGAACAACCATTTGCGAGGGAATGGTATGGTGTATTACTTCCAAGCACACTTCTCCCTCTCCCTCTCTCTATCTCCCTATCCTTCTCTCTCTCGACCACTCTATCCTTTTGAGGCTTAGCTCGCTCGAGTCGAATGATTGCTTCCGCTGGGTGTGGAACATTCTTACCTGCGCTAAATGGCTAAAAGGGTGCAGGCTGTGAAGCTTGGATTTTGGGGCTGCTGTAAGACGAAAACTTTTCTCAACATACTTTAATGGCACACACAGGGTGGAAAGTGTCGGTGAAGTGCCTAAGTCAACTCACATGAAAGAGGAAGCCGTTAGTTACGCAGAAAAAACACAGACAATTGCTGCAATATTTTGTACGTAATGGGTTGAATTAAAATGTTTGTAGTGTAAGTTGAAAATAACTAAGATAAATATCTCTGCAGCAGTGGAATGCTCGTTTCAAAGTCCTCTCAGAAACAAAATCATGAATAATATAGCGGATGGAACCAATTACCAAGCAAGATTGAACGAAATAAATGATTTATAAAAGACAAAAATTGTTGAAAAGATGAGACATTCAAAGATTAAAAAAAAACATCACCAAAAAACAAATACGAAACATAATTGCTTTTTTAAAATGAACACTCAACGTTGCTTGGCTATAGAGCTAAAGTAATAAAATTCAACCCAATAGAGCAACAAAAATGTATTCGCCAAATTGCAAACGTGACAAAACTGCTGACATTTTACATAATTTGAAATGTAAAATTAAGGCTTTCAAATATCCATAGGTAAAGAATTTTACCTCACATCAAACTAGCATTTTCTAGCGGTTTATTGCGCGAAAAACCAACCGTCTGCTCCATCGGTAGTTGCTGAAGAAGCAGAATAAACACATCGCTTCACCCAAATTACCATCGACCTGACATTCCAGGCGCTGAAGACATCCCATCGAACGCTGATGCTGTCGTTCTGCTCCGGTAGGGTTGTCTTGTTTTTTTTTTTTCTAAAAAAGATTGACAAAATGGTCAATCCGGTGGAAATCCCCAAACCCTCTAAGCCACCGCGATTGAGATCAATATTGCGAAAGGAGTATGGCTTCACTCGAACTTTTATCACTTCTGCAAAAGTATGTTTGATCGAACGTGGCGCGGGCTTAGGGCTGTTGAAGACAAAGCAAAATCACCGGTATTGGGGAAAGAAACCCTTCAGCGAAAGCACAAACACTCGCCGCATTTCTGCACGCATTCCGCGAACTTTATTCATGTGGAAAGAAAGTGTCACCCGACAGCGTGGGCAGCCCCTCCCTGTGAAAGCGGGCAGCTCTCGTTTATTTTCCCTTCGAGGAAATCGAGGCGGGCTGGAAATTCTTTGCACCTTCCGATGGTGCCGAGCTGATCGACTGCTTTTCAGTTGGACCTTTTACGTACCTGACGATTGGTAGGGAATTGGGCGCAAGGTTTTCGCCATCACCACCTTCCACTTCACAGCATCATAAAAGGGCAAAATGTCATCCTTCGATGGGACGCAACGATTGGGAGCAGAGCCAACAGAGGTGGAAAGCAATCAAACATTATTATTTCAAACCTCGAAACAATACGACGCCAAAATAACACCTTCGATTTGGGATCGTCTCTCCCGCGAACTTTCTTTGTTCTCCCGGCCAAATCGTCTTTTATTGGCACACAATGCGGCCACCTTTCGCCAGCAGCTTTTCGTTCCGGGGTCCCAGCAGCACACCCTTTGCTCGGGTCGAGAATCGAGAAAGGAAACGTTCCTTAAAAGCTTCACTCACATTACGCGAAACGGATATTGATTCATCATTTATGAGAGTATTTCTGTTGCTTGTTGGTTGAGTTTGAGTAGGTATTGTTTTCTTCTTTGGTTTTGCTGCCACCTTCGCCTCCAGGGGAATATCGCGGCCACAATCGGCAATTTTTCCGACACTCACTGACTGTGCGATGATTCAAACGGGGACGACAAACACACCGCCGCTTTTCACGAGCACGATGGAGTGATGGTACATCAATTTTTTATGCTCCTGTCATCCAAGTACCGATACTTTTTCGCTCCTTACGAAATATTTGCCCGTTCGCGTACCTTCGCAACGTTTAAATAGGTCCCTGGTTACACCGGCTTCCCGACGTCGCGGGACAGTGTTGCTGAGTCCATTTCCAGACCCTCACGGCGGTGAAAGTAGAGGCTTAAGAAGCTCGGCCATTTTAAAGAAGGCGTGAAAGCATGAATGTTTGAGTTAGAGAAGGTTTTTTTCCTTCATCTCCTCTTCTTGTAGTCATCTTCGAGTGAGGACTTTCGAAAGTCCATCCAACAACCATCAATTCAATTACAACGACACACAACAGTTGGTCGTCAGGGGGGGTTGCTAAGCATAGAAAAGCACTCCTCGAACGGCCACTAGATTTTGACTGGTGGCCATTGACACCGTGTCACCATCTTCCGTGCCCTGTGCCGGCGAGCCAGCTTGGACTTTCTCATTAACATTCCATTGTGCGGCCGGCTGCTTCAGTCACCCACTTAAAGTGTATTTACATTTTGCCCACGATTCTCACGGGAAAACTTTATCGTTTGCGTCGCCGTCCGACACTGGTTGACGTTCGATTGAATGTGCGGTGCTGGTGGTGGTGGTGGTGGTGAAAAAGGTGAGTTTGACGTCCGTTCGAAACGACGAACCCAGTGGTCGGTCGAGAAAACCACAGAACAGCCCAACAGAGACCGAGCCGACACAGGATCGTCGGGAAAAATAGGGCTCACCCACAACCATGGGACCACCAGGAGCCGTTGTAAAGGAAAACATGATGGTGAAAGGAAAACCTAGCGGTAAAAGAGAACGGAAAAAGGGGGAAAATCACCGATACACAGACGAAACCGCACTCTTTCTCTTTCTTTCCGATGGCTCGTGAAATCCCTTCATCAATTTTTCGGGAACCAAAGGACTCCTGGATCCACCGGAAAAACCCTCCCTAGGGACCGATCGGTAGGGAAAACATTTCGACACACCAAAAACCCTACTGTAGTGCAGCCACAGAACAAACACACACACACACACACACGCATCGAAAAAGGATCCGAGATCTGATGTGCGGGAAGTGTGCAAAAATTTGTTGGTAAAAGTGTCGGACCACCTGCTGAGCCCAGGTTTTCGCACCCCACCTGTGACCGGTGGCCTTCGCTTCGGTAGGAAAAGTCTCGTCGACGATGCCGATGACAAGTGTAAGGGACGTGAAAAGTGCGAAAGTTTGTGTGTGTGTGTGTGTGTGTGATGTTGGGCCGTTCCTTTGGGAATCGTGGCAAAGGTGGCCAGTGAACGGTATTCACACGTGCGATTGATTATGGAAAAACTAGCACTTGAAAAGTTTGTTTGTCCCGAACGACCCGTCAACGATAGGGTGGCCTTTTAAATCGCTTTGAATAAAGTTTTCCAATGACTACTTGGAGGAAATAGACAATTTATGCCAGAATTATGTTGTCAGAAGTGTGAAAAAAAAGACTCTGACATGATTGAAAACGTTACTGTTTTAATTCATCTTCATTCATCAAAGTAAGCTTCCTTCGAGCATCATCGATACGCTAAAACATTGCGTGCAATAAAAACGTATCCTGCTGCAATTTTTCCATTAGCCAACCCGTAATGCATCGCTCTTGGCCATCAATCAAATGCCCATCTCGATGGTTGGAAATTGATTTGCTTACAGCCGATGGCTCTTTCAACCGTGCTTTCCCTTGAAATCGCACCATTAGCACCATTAGGGTGGGCTGTTATTTATCAGTTCACGTTCGTGCCGCCTGCGTTTTGTGGGAAATTCGTAAAACGCGATACGAACTGAGCTAACACTCGCTGATGCGCTGAGCGTGCGGAAAGCACAAACAGATAAGTGCATCACTCGTCACAAGAAAAAAAAAGAAAATAACCCTCCTGCAAGCCCACCAACTGAGCCAACAGTGGAAGATTGATCTTCATTTTCCCGCCCGCTCCGGTAGCCCCGGCATGGGAGGGGGCATTTTCAACGGGAAATTGTTTCGCTTTTTTAACGTTCCTCCCCGTGCAGCGCTTTTCCGCGCATCAACTCCCGATTAGCCGCCAGCCACGGTCGGACAGCAAATGGAGTCCAATATGGCCGTTAACGAAGCAAATCCAACCGGCAAACAGTCTTCAAAACTTAGTCCGTTGTGACGGACCTCGGGACGGGCGAATCGAGTGAGATGAAAAAAGGCCTTTCCCCTCCAAGGAGCAGGGACGTCGCCGGGAGGGTTGGTGGTGGATACGAGCACAAGGGCCTAGCGTGTGGCTGGGCAAACACACATATAGCTGGAAGGCAAACTTCAAACCGGATTCGCATCATTGGTGGCAGACGATCCCGGGCTCGTTGGGAGGAATTGATTTCGTTTCGATGTGCATCCGTTCAGGAGTTTTGTTTTGCTTTTATTCCTGCTTCGAGTTTGGCTCGGAAAGGGAAATACGGACGATTTTCATGCCGCCGTCCAGCTGATTCCATTTCCTACTCAGAATAGCACTTTTCGATACTTTTCTCGGTGTATTCGTATTCGTTTGTTTGAGTTTAGATGAAAAACGGGCACGCAGCTTAAAGGACTCTATCGATGAAATCTACAAATTAAAAGATAAATCATAATTCATTGAGTTGATGTGAGCTATTAAAGCATTTCAAAGATAATCCACTATATAAATACCATTAAATTGTTTTTATTGAAAAGAGATATAAATATGTTCATGTTGCTTAGAATTTTCGAATTATGTATTATTTTTTTATTCCTATCAAATCCTCTTATCTTATTTAAGCTAAAATTGATTAAAAGTTCCAGGTGAGATAATTTGTTACGGGAACTAAAACACCAATCTGTCTGCTGCCAGGGCTGAAGTATCAACATAATTTGGGTTACAAAAATGTACTAACAAGACCTTTTGTCATCATCAGTATACTCATTTTCGTCGCCATCGTCATGCGTCTCGAAACGAATGCCTAGCTTCATAATATTCATCTTCCGTTTCGGTTCCGAATGTTTGTTCTTTACCGGTATTTTTGCTGCAAGGTATTTTTGTTTTCAATTCTTTTTTTCATTTTTATTTTGTCATCAGTTGGTTTCCTGATCCTTTACCGGTTGTGTGTGTTGTTTGCATGGGATTGTTTTGCTGTTTTGCCTCCAAAACCTCCTGCCGTCCGGAAGTGATGTTTCAAATTTTTCCCAGCCAAGGTTTTACTCTTCGCTTTATTTTATTATCTCCCTTCAAGTGTTTGCAGATGCGTATGCCGAGTGGCACGATTCACCAATCATCCAAAAGGAATCCCTCTACGCCGAGGATTTGACAGAGCGTGGTGTTGTGCTCGAGCCAACGCTTTCATCCCGTTGGGCACGATCGGTGGGGATTCATTCGTTTTCCATTTTTCCCCACTCGCAATGACTCGTTGGTGCAGGAAAGAGTGCTGTGAAAAGCATCACAAAAAACAAGGGACACACTGGAGTACCTTTCAAGGAGTCCAACAGCAACCTGCGTTGTCGCAAGGCGGGAAGCACACAAACCAACCAAAAAAAAAAACATGCCTCCATCCTTCATACGAAATATAAAGAAGAGAAAGAAACTCACTCAAAAACGCGGTCAAATCATCCGTCGGCACTCCACGCAGGAAGGAAAGTGAAACTCCTCGGCTTCGGCTTCTTGAAGGCGCGGTACGCCTCGCCCCGAAAGGACGCCGTGGGAAAGCGGAGTCACATTATCATAAATTTAACAATATTTACATTTCAAATGAGCTCATCAGAGCTGTGAACTGGTACGCAACAGCAATTCGTGCCTGCCGCCACCGGAAGCCGGCTGACGATACCGACGATGGCAACGCGTCCGGAACTTGCTTCCCGCGCGAATACACCCGACCCCTTCGATGGGAAGGATCCATTTTCTTACCATTCTCGCAAAGTCTCTGAGTGTCCTTTTGTTTACACGGGATGGGAAAGGGAAGAAAACGAATGTACGTCGTACAAAAAAATATTAGAACCCTCGAAGGGAAACACTTGCTGCGGAAACAGAAATCGTGAAATCTACTCCTTCGCCTTCGCGTGGAAAAGGCAAAAAATAAAGCGAAACACCGAAGTGGCTGGCAACGGTGGAAAGCGAAAAGAAAAGCGACACTGGCAAGATTATTAATAATTTCTTTCGTACGAGATTTACGCACTTTTCTCCCACTTACGATGGCTTCTGTTTTTCTTCGTTCATCCGTCGCTCCGTGAATAGCGAAACAGGAAGTCCGGCTCCCGGCAACGCCCCTCCCGTTCTCCCCTCGGATTACGACTGAACCAGCGAGCTCCTTGCGTTGGTATTCCATGAAATGTATGTTTTCCGCTACCTGCCGGGACCTGAACTGGCATGAAAAAAGGAAAACCCCACCATGGAAGACGGAAGACATTTTCCTCCCGATTTGGGACATTCTTGTGATCCTATTTCGCTAGGGACGAACGAAAATGGTAGCGAGGTACAGGGGAAGGACCATGTCACTTGCCTCCGGTGCTGACGGTTGGACTGTGGTACTTTTTTATTGTGAAAGTTAGTGATTTATTATCGGTTGTTGTACATTTTGTTCTACAGTAATAATTGCCGCTTCGCCAGGATATGATTTTTTCCGCACGCGCTGTCGCCATTTTATGGTGTTGCCATGCTCACAGTTTCCTCTTTCGGCGAGCGAACTTAGCCGGAATGCCGGACGCTGCCAAATGTCGTTAAACTCACCGAATGGTCGCATTAGAATGATGTTAGTGTTTGTTTTTTTTCTCTTTTTGTCTGTGATATTTGTTTTAACATTATCCAATTCCTAATTAAAAAAGGTTGGTAGTACTTTTTCCTAATTTGCTTGTCAAATCAAGCTGTCCAAATTTGCACAAAATTTCTTTCGACAGCAACTGCCCTAATTAACTGTTTCAACTGGATAACACGAAGACGTTTATTTTGGAAAAATAAATTCATTTTGTGAATTTTTTCCGGCGTACAAAGACTGAAACATTATACTTACTGCATTTAAAAAGTATTAATTCATTACCGTGGTACGTTAATACAATTCTAAAAGTAAGTTATTCTCTTTATTATCTCTATCTTTTACCGTATTCATGATGTTCGCCCATGGTTCGGACACTTTCGATGCTATTTGCAGCTGAACACACTTTTACCACGGAAGCGTAGGACGGGCCCGACTATTCCCTATTGCGTCATCCCATTTTCCTACCGTTTGCGCCAAATGTGTTGACCAAACGCGCGATGGCTTCTTTAGCTGGAAAATAGCAAAGCTAGAAAAAACAGAAGCTCGATCCCACACTAAGAAGATTATGGAGATCGGGGGCCCTTTTTATTTTCATTTGCCACCACCCACTGTTGACACTATGCTGCACAAACGCGCCGTCCCTTCGGGGTCTCTCTCGTTAAAAGCGACTCGGCACATCTGCATCACACTAAACCGACGGACCGGGTTCCCCTTTAGCGCAGCTCTTAGCTTTATGGCTCCATTTGGGGAGGTTCGCAGTCTGCACGGTCGTATCGAGGGGCGGAAAATGACAAGGACCATCATTACGGCAGCAGGTTAGCTGAAGCTGCTGATTTTTCAAATGGCAGCCGTGGCGCATCTAATGCATATCCCGAGTGGAAATTACTCGGCGTGCACGCCCGGCTCGAGCTCGCTCCGGTTGCGGTTGCATTTCAGCGGTGCATTTGCTATGCGCAACCGTTTGACCGCAAGCGGCTCGGTGTCGGCGGGAATGAGCTAAAAGTTTTTAGAAAGCCAACCGCCAATGCGAGCTTAGGAAAAAATGTTTACGCGATGCATTTCAAGTGCCATTATTCAAATTAACCGCAAGTAAGTGGCACGGATCGTTTCATCGTGTGGATTGTTAAAAGCATGGTTTAAGGGAGGATACAGTGAAAGTTGGATGTTTTAGCACTTTTGGTTTTTCCATTGCAATTTGTTTTATCTCGCAATATTTGATTGAGTATCGCGAAGATTTTAAACATTTGAACTTCAATTTTCATTCCCAGATACTGATTTATTCCACTCAATTTTCAACAATGGCTTTCTTAATCAAAACATATTTTTCCTGCGAACGAATGAAGAATTTAAGCTTTTTTCCACGAGAAAGCAATTGGTCAAAAGTTCTGTGAAATATCAAAAGTCCTTGTCGAGGGCACCGCCAAGTGACACCTGGTTTGCGATAATTTTCCGACAGCTGTCCATTGCGTGGTACCACAGCCCTCCGGGGCCTTCGTATGGTTTTACTTTTCTTCTCCGTGCCTGAACCCGCGCTGCACAGGCCGGCTGTCCCTTCTTCCCGGTTCAAGATGACTGTAAACACATTTCCCGGTCGGTGAAAAGTTTGCCAAAGTTACCGCTGCCCGAAGTCAAAGTGTACTATCGGAACAAAGACACCGAGCAGCGAACTGGTTCGACCGCAGCCGGGACGAAAGTTGAAACATCCGAGCGGGCGGTCGGTTTACGTTCCTCGTGCTCGAAATGTTTTATGCAGTCAAACCACAAACTCTATCGGTGTGCGAAAGCGAGAATGAGGCGAAGAATGTGGAAAAATAACTGATTATACACCGACTCTATGAAGACCTGGCCGGGACGTGGAATGGAAAATAAAACGCCAAACGAATTCACTTCTTTGAGGTGTAGCTGAAGAATGTCAAAGGCTGAGAAGTGGTTTCTATTCCACCATCTCGGACATCCAGATAGCTCCTGGACGATGTCTGAAGCGGTTCAAAAAAGTTTTGCGAGTAAAATTACATTTAAATCTATTTCAATTAAATTGAGCTTTTATGCATGTAACATTTATCTTGGTACCGAAGAGTACAAAATGTTAAAGAGAGCCAACGCTTTTCACTCTTTTAACACAATCACAATTTTTTATATCCTCTTTTAACACAAATTTTACACATTGAAAGGAACAGTGAGTACTCTTTAAAATTCTGCCACACTTGTTAAGTGAAAGTTCTGATTGAGGCATATTGATCGTTTATATCTAAAATACAATCGCGAACCTTCAAAGGCACGATGGGTCCAAGTGCAAGGTAATAATTTCATTTGTAGCCATTCCATCCCGTTTTCCAGCCATTTTCTTCCGTTTATTGTCCCAATCCATTGCCCTTTGGCGGTGAAAACCCTAGTACGAGACAACAAATAACTTCCAATCAGAGTGCGTCACCCCTTTAGCCTCGGAAGTTGGCAATGTAAGGTTTCCTTCCATTACCAACCATCTACGACGCTTAACCCGATCGGTTGGATCGTCCGGGACCGATCAAACACTTTGCGTGAGGCAGCACGGTCTCCTAATACCGGCTCCACTCAGCGACATCAAACGAATCCCAGATAGCCTCAAGCTGAATGTCCGAAGCGTTTCCTGCCGACGCTTACATTCCAGTGTTTAGCTTGCCGATAAAATTTAGAAACTTAATGAATAATCCAAGCAGCTGCCGGAATCTTAAATCGGATATTGGAATTCCCATTGATTAAAGCCGAAGCCCCATCCGGGTGGGGGAGGCGGACGGCAGAATCGGCCTGCGCCTAGCGAGGGGTTGATCCCGGTCGAACTGGCGAGCCAAGCTTTCCTTAATCCACGCACGAAGCACGGTCTTAAATCATGTCAAAGTGTGTCGATACATTTTCGTCTAACCTGGATCACGCTCGGAAGGACTGCGGCAGGCACAATCGGACCCCGAAGCCTGCCTCGGGAGCATTAGCCAGTTCTAGGTTCAGCACCGTAGCCTTGAGATGGGATTTTCCTACGAGTTTCTGTTCGCTGCGGCAATCAAGCGGATCTCGTTCCGGTCGTCCAGTCCGTCCGGCTGCGGACACGTACAAATGGCTGCCTTCGCAAAGAAGACGCCATTCTGGGCCCCGTACGATCGGGCCAAGGAGCCCCGGTGGCCATATCAAAGACAGTGCGAAGGAATTGGGTCAATCAATTGATTGATTATTTATTTATAGTTCATCCATCCATGTGCCGGTTTTCTCTCTTTTGCCGCATGACAAACGACCTGCAGAAATGCACACACAATCGTTGCCCATACATACACGCACGCACACACCACACTAACCTTTTCAAGCACCAAACCCCAACGGCACCCCAATCGAAGGGAAAATAACGAATCGTTACGTCGTTCGTCGTCCTTCGCACGAGACAGACTCCAGAAGTGTGTTTATAACACGGTGCTGCAGGACACTCTTCATGAACGGTTCGCTCGATGCCATGGGCTCGTCTTTCACCCACCGTGGCCACTTTCTGTGCTATGTGGGAAAACGGGATGGGAGCACACACCGGGTCCGGGTGGTGCCGATGTCGTTTACGAGGTGAAAAAGATAAAGCACAACTGTGCTTTCCCTCCGCGTGGGTTCGCTTTAGTTTGCCATCGATCCTGCGGCGATAGAGCGTTAAAACAGGGTTGCACCCGCTGCAAGTGCGCTTCAGCATTGCAAATGCAGTTGCGTGTGTGTGTGGCGTGATAATGCAGTGGTTTAGGTGCAGAAGTGTAGAACAAAATGTACGTATGCTTTTCGGAAAGTGTGGAATGATTATTTTAGAGTTTTTTTACAAAAGTACTGGCAGAAAATATAGCACAATATTTCTATGCTTTTTATTTGTGCGAGTAACTTTTGCCATATGGAGCCAATGTAGATCATTTCAACCGTTGATATTGTGCAGCACGAAAGACCGCAATCCGCCGTGACATCTAAATGAATCAGGGACGGGAAGGAATTTATTTATTCTACTTTCCCGAGGGTTCCACCAACATCCAGACCCACCACCAGAGTTATCTATTTTCCGGAAAATTCCGAAGCACTGCACCGTTACCATCCCGACGGCCAATAACCATCGGCTAGGACTTGGGCTGCCGTTGTTATGTTTTACGAACCGTTCCTGTGGTGGTCCTTAGCCTTGGCCACGTTGTGGTAAAAGATGTGTCCTTCGGCGAGTTCCTCTAAATGTGTGTGTGAGTGTGAGGGTGTTTGTATTCGTTTATTGCACGGAAGCCGCTCAAATGGACGGCTAGTGATCATTGGCAAGCTGGCGTTCCTCAATTTCTCCGCCGACAATATGTGCTCTCGTAGATGCAAGCATCTGGAGAGGAGTGTTTTTTTATTGAGTAATGGAGAACTAAGGGGGAGAATATGCAGGCGTCCAAGCATGGGATACGCCTTTTGAATGAGACGCCGATGGTTGTTCGGACCGAACACTTAGACAGTTGCCGACCGGAAAACGTGTGACCGGAAAAGTGGCAAAGCAAAGCAAGGGTGATTCCCATGGTTACCGCTCTCGTCGGGCAACGGGAGTGATTTCTACGAAGTAAACGTTTTTTGAAAATGATCGCACTGCTTTCCGACTCGCTCTGGTAAATATTTAATTAAAGGCCTTCTAGGTGCCGGTGGGGGACAGCCTGTGTGGGTGTTACGCCTCCTTCCCACCATCTCGAACAAAACTCCCGCATGACCACTTCACTACGGCCGCTTTGGCATGCTTACCGTTTGAATTCCCTCCGCGTTCCAGGACACCGGGTGCCCTCCGGAGGAATCGACTTTGGTCATCGTTTAGCTCCGTAGCTTTTAATCTATTGGATTTGCTCGCTACCTCCTCTTTCATTGCTTTCAAAGTGAGCCAAAGCGTCTAAGATGGGGAAATGCTAGGGCCCCAACAGGGGCATAAATCAGTTCAAGGAATGAAGCTCACAAATAACCATTTATTATTGAACTTCTTCCGACCGAAGGATCCATTTTGTGCCACAACATCCCTTCGCTCTGCGGGCCCAAAGGATCACCCATACCAGCTCTTTACTTCCTTGGAGTGTTTAGGAAACTACATTTGCCACCTGAACTACTGGTACTGGTTTGTGATTATGGGGGTCTGAAACTTGCGTACTTACGAAATCACTGGAATTTAAGATCTGCCATCTATGAGTTCATTTATGTTTCTAGATGTCACTACTTTCATTTGACAGATTGCATTTAATTTTCGCAGACTACGATTTCTACTCCAATGTATAATCATGTGCACTCTTTCAAAACGAAGCTGAGGAATTTCGTGCTTAAATTATTTTGAGTAAGTCCGGTATCGAATCTCTGATTCAGCAAAATTACTTCTAAATACGCATGACATTAGGGTTTAGTAACACTGCTTTTGATAAGCCCTGGATTTGGTTTGTTTCGTTCAAGTAGCCCTCGACTCATATGGTAAAGCAAAATATGGAGCAATATAATACGAGATAATCTGTGATTTTTTGGTAACTTCACAAACAGTTTGCAAGCGTCAAGCAAAATATGGAGCAATATAATACGAGATAATCTGTGATTTTTTGGTAACTTCACAAACACTTTGCAAGCATCCCTAAATGTTATAAAAGGTATAAGCCACATGGTAAAGCAAAATATGGAGCAACATAATACGAGATAATCTGTGATTTTTTGGTAACTTCACAAACACTTTGCATGCATCCCTGAATGTTATAAAAGGTATAAGCCGAATTCTATATAATTTGTTTGAGTAAACATTTAATAACATACTTACTCGTTTTTCGAGTTTAGAAGCAGAAAAAATTGCACTTCAATTTTTTTAAATATAAACTACAGACCGTTGACTTCGGAAATCTATAGGTTCTTTCACATTAGCGCTTAAATTCAAATAGTTTATTCAATGAATTTTTATATTCCTCTATTTGCGCAGTAAAGGTTATTCTTTAAATTAATTTTTATATTCAAATGAAATTGGAATAAATAAAAGCGACTGAGAAACGCAAGCAGTTACCTTTGAAAATAGCCAACCACCATTGGGGTTTTCCCATACATTCCATATATTCAGAATGCTTGAATTTTCCAAGCCTTTAAAAAAACATCTTGCCAATATATCGGTATCACGATTCAAACACAATCCAACGCCCGATTACACGAGTTTAAAATCAGCGTTTGCCACCGCTTGTGCTGTAAAACTTCGAAACAGAATGCCAACTCCAAACAGGCAATCAATTATCATCATTCACCCAGAGGCAAAGGCGCGTGCTCAAACTGAACACGTGCTGGGGAACCTATTTGACTAATCATAATGTGAAATTTTCTACATCGCAATACATCGCCTCGAAGCAGCAAGTGGAAGTGCTGTGGGTACGACGAAACGCAGCGAAGGTCTAAACGATTTACACCCATCAACCCAATACTCTACACATGAAAAAGGCCAGACCTGCTTGAAAAACACACGTGGAATTGTTCAGTGACTTCGAGCGGTCGTAATGTTTAAGTTTTCCTCCCCTCCCAAAACTACTCCCCAGGGCCCAACGGGAGCCGAAACGAAAGCCATCAACACAGCAAACCGAACAGCCGGCAACGGTTCCGTACATTATTTGATTAGTTTTGCGTGCCAAGGATGCATTTCTTTCTTTTCCTGCGGGCGAACCGCGTGGGCTCCCGGAAAGGCGAGATTCCCCTGGGTGTAACTTAGCCGGTTCGAGCCTCCTTGGAGGCGTTCGCATAAATGAATGTTTGAGAGTCGTTCGGAAGGCACATACACGAACATGGAGCGCAAAAAACAAAAACAAACGGGCCGCTCCAACCAACAACAGTACATGGTGCAACATATTTATTGGGCTAATATCCTGTATTATGTGTTTATTTTGTTTATTCGTACTCGAAGTGTTTCTTCGGAGCGTTGTTTGGTGCGATCGAAGGTGGTCGTAAATATTCGCCTTCGCTCGCAACGTCGAGGGCACAACTTCTTGCGGCAATGGTGGCCAATTCGATCGTTCTGTGGGTGGACTCGCAAACCGAACTGCTCTCACCCACTCGAACCGGTCGACCTCGGGAAATGGCGCGGGAAATGTGTGCCCAACCGGCCCACCCTCGTGTGGAGCGCCTCCTTCAAGGGGTTTGCGTCGGAATTCCGACCACGGCAAGGCCGGCGGTCGGCTGGCGTTTATTTGTCTTAATTAAAAGCGTATTTGTTTCATGGCACTTCATTTCCGCATAAAAAGGAAAAAACCCTGCGTCCGCGTTTATAGCTCCCTGATGGAAACCCTCCTGGTTCTGCAGCATGAGCTCATTCGGCGGCCCGTACGTTGCCCTATTGGCATGTGCTCTTCACAGCAAATTGCCGGCACAAGCAACCACAGTCAAACAAACTTACCCTTCGTCGGGGCTTTTTGACTCGTGCGAAAAGTGTTTGGGCCCATATCGGTTCCTAATGGCGAACCATCCTCGCATGGCTAACCGCCTTCAGAATGCACGTGAACAAATAAATGTTTACTTGAGCTAAAAATAATGGTCTTTCCTGTTTATTTCGGACAGATAAAGTTTCATTATGTCTAGTCTAACAAAGTTGAGGCGATCTATTGAATTACCCACTCAATGGCTATAAATAAAAACGCAAAAATTGTTGCAAAAGTAATCTTCCGAAATGTCATGCATTAACTTCATTCTAGAACAACTGAACTTATGATTCTTCTATTAAACAACCATCTTTTTTAACTCAACCGCTAACTTAAATTGGCACAACCAGTTGAAAGCAAAACTTGTAGAAAAAGGCTTAAAACCCGATTTCAAAATAGCAAAAGGAGAATTGTAACGGTGTACGACTAAATTGGATTCGCTAAAATCGTAGAAAATTGCGCCAAAATGAGTTATTTGGTGATAATTATAGCGGGAAAATAAAACTATATTTGAGTCGAATTATATGAAGTTTTTTTTATAAATTTAAAACCAGATTGAACTAGCTTCTCCACAACTCCTAAGTAGGACATTGTAACTTTTTAGCAAAACTTTACGCCGCAATCGAAAGCCTCTTGAAAAAATGGTCTAAAATAACACTCTTTACTTTAAGCCTGTTATCGTATCCATACTTCACCATTTTTATAAGGAGCTTGTTCCTTTCAAAGCTTTATTCCAAAATAGCAAACCACTCGAAACTCGACGAGAAGTGCAAAACTACATGCAAATCGATTTCGGTCGATCACTTCCAGACCTTCTACGAACTGTTTCGATGGCATCGGGAACATGTTTAAGCAACCCCCTTCCCCTTCCCCTCTTTGTCCTCCAAGCCACCCCAGTTTCCAGCGCAGACGAGGACATAAGTTGCGTATAATCCTATTTGTAGCTAGCAATTGACAATAGATTACACTTGCTACGATAGTGATGTTCGAACGATAAACTTCCTGCATCCCGCGCCGCCCTTACCTTACCCTGCGTTCCCTTGACTACCGAGACCAATCTGCGGGCCGGATGGGGGTCTTGGGTTGTATGTGTGTGTGTATTTGCTCTTGGAAGTTCTCGGAAGCAGTTCAGAAGACATTCCATTTCGAACGGCACTTCTGCTGCTGCGGCGTCCTACCGTCGAATAGCTGGCATAACCGGAAACAAAACATCGGGAAGAAAATGGTTTTTAGGGTGGTTTAGGTGCGTTGTTGTTGTAGCTACTGCAATGCCCTCTCGTAATGGTCCACATCCAAAGTACGTGCGGGTTTGTGTTCGATCTGGTGAGCTTTTCCATCCGACCGCACGCAACCACATCAGGAACTGGGAAAACGCTCACTGCCTCACTGAAGCAGAAAGGTAGAACTTCCTCCCACAACAGGAGAAAGGAAATAAAATTTGTCTTTTCAAAAACTACCCAGCCTCGATTGGCAGACGGCAAAACCGGTGGAAGAGAGAAAGACAATTCGGTGGTTTTATGGATTAAATTACGTCGGCTTTGGGTAGGACGGTTTCCTGCGGAAAATGTGAATAGTTTCGCATTTTAATTGGCTTGTTAGTTTCCGTTACCCCTCATCGATTCCCATCTGTCTGCTTCTTCAAGGGAATACCTTTTTCGGAGGTATAGAAGAGTGATTTGCTTTAGGTAAAAATAAAACCATCTTTAGTTCAATTTGCAGACGATGATTGATAGTTATCAGCACACCAACGCTCCGTTTCAGTCGGTCATGCACTAATTGGACCTTGCTTTATCGATCCCAGCTGCAATGTGGGATCCTTTTCTCAATCAATTCAACCGTGTATCGTCCCTGGCCACAAAACAAGCTACCTTCTTTTTGATGATGTTCATGCGATTCTTTTGCCCTTCGCAAAGTATTGTTGTAAGTTAAGGTGTCGGAAATAATTGCCCGTTCTCCAGTATTGATCGCGTAAAAATCGCACCATTTCAACCTTTATTAACACTCCGACGAACCCGTTTAGCGAAGCGTCGTGGCTCGTAATTCATTCCGTAATAAACATGATGGCCATCGACTTGATGGGCGCGGAGGGAAAATCAACGCTCCAACGCTCTGCCGCGAAGCGGGCGGCATCCGGCTGGATCTGGTGGGAGAAGTCCATGAAAATTAATTTCCTGGCAAAATACTGCCACGTACTACAAACACTCATCACCTAGTGCCCGCCAACACCAGCAAACCCGGGGGGGCAACCACGGCCTTAACGTGGACGGAAGTTTGGGAAAACAGCCTGGCAGGACGAGCACCATTTTATGGCACAACTATCGAGCGCGTAGTAAATAATTTACCGTCGATTTTGCAAAGCAACGCCACGCTCCCCGTGGAAACTTTATTTCCGCTTTATTCCTTCCCGCGGTAGCGACAACTACATAGTAGCCGCGGTTTTCAGGTTGGTTGAGAGAAACGGGTTTTGATTTTGATTTTTCATGTTTTCCCGGCTTCCCGAAGTCGTGTTTCCATTTACGTGCGCCACTGTCGAACGTGCGATGGGTGGGTGGAAAATGCTGCGAACTGCCGTGACGTTTGACTTCGGTGTGATTTTCTACCGGGGAAAATGATTTCCCCACCACTCGCTCACCACTTCCCTCCGTGTTTGCACGGCAGGATGTCAAATTGGGCAAATTATTTCCCGTACCAAATGTTGGACTTTTTTCCGGGAAAACTTTTTCTCCAAACCAGCAACACAACTCTTGATTTCAACTGTTGGAAACAGTTCAGCTTTTTCCCAGTTTGTTTTTTATATACGTTTCCCAGCCGAAAGAATCACGATGGCAAACCGTGGGAAATGCTTCCAGGTGACGAAGGGCTTTCAATTGGACGAGGAGTTGTAAACAGCAGCAGCAGCAGCAGTCAAGCAGGCATTTCGGGGAAAATTCACTCGCTCGTTCAACCAAGCAACCAACCAACCAACCAACCAACCGACGAAGCAAAAACTCACCCGCTCTGAAGAACGCAAACTTTTTCAATGTGCTTTGAAGTAGAGCAAACAGGAAAAAAATAAAATAAAATCAACATGCCGGTCGATGGATGGAAAATGGTTTTTCGCCGCCAGAGCGCAACGAGAATGACGCCGGCAATGACAGCTGGAAAATGAAGAGGAAGTTCCAAATGCTAAAGTAGGGTCCCCGCAACACTTAGTTGCAGTGAGTTTATTAAAATTTTCCAATAAATTGTATTTCGCGCGCTTTATATTCCTCGCCAGTGCCGGCTCCGTGTGCGTGTAGGAAGGAAATATTATCGACTGTTGGTGAGAAAAGGGAGGGTCACGTAAATTTTTTAACGGTTCACAATGTTACCAGACGCTGAGCCTTGTTTATATTTCCTGCAATATGTTGTTCACCTGAAAACCAATGTTAGTATTAAAAGGGTCAATTTTTAAATCAAGTATAAACCAAGAATTTAATCTTTATTTACTTGGACTTCAATTCCAGGGAAGCATGGATCAGAAATTGCCTATTTTTTGCCATTGATTAATTTGTCAAAATTAAAATCTTGAAACTTTATAATCGAGCATTACTTTATGAAACAACAGAAGCAACAGAGTTGGGGCTCACAATCTTCGCCGTAACATTTATCTAGTATCTGGTATGGTTATGGTTTCAAGATGATGGTCCCGAAATTCCGTTATATGCAAAACGAAGCTTAACAATTATACTTTAATCTATTTGGCAGTAACTTTCTAAGATACACTTTCAACAGGCCGAATAACTCAAGATAATACCATATTTTTTCTTAAATCTTTTTAGAGTATGAAAACGTGTCTCTACATTTTCCAGGCATTGTTTGTGTTGCTTGACATTTAGGATCATTTTTCAAATATAATTCTTGGTAAAACCTACGTCCTCTAGCTGTGCTCAGTAAACGACACTGAAAACACCCCCAACTGTTAACAAGCGTATCGCCTTCCTCCAGCTAGGCTTTCCCACATCCTTTGGCGTCTGCAAAATCCGCTTCGACCATTCAGCGGCCCTTGCCAAATTGTGCGCACGCTTTCCATTGAACGGTAGGCTAGCTGAAATGAAAACTTTTGCCACCGGTGTGCGGCAGATCAGTTTTCTTCAAGCTGGCCTGTTTTTTTTTTAATCTTTCCTTGCCTTTTGAAACAAACGACAAACATCGCCCGCTAAGGCCTGCCGAACGAACAGAACTTTCCGTTTCGACAACCGGCAACTGGACGAAAAATGGACGAAAAGTGTGATTTAACTTTCCGCCCCGTTCCTTTCCGTGCCGTCCGATACGAAAAAATGCTTGTTTGGTGCAGTTCGCACGGGTACGGGTGTTCATATTTCGTACGGCCCCCGCTCCGAAACCCCCCTCCCGAGCCAGGGCAGCAAGTGGCGCAGTACGACGTCGTCAGGTTTTGTCCGAACTTCCACCCACCAACAGAAGAAAACAGGGCGAACTTTTCGGCTCTCAAATTAGCAGGAAACATCCGACCGTTCGGGCAGCCGGTACCGACAAGGACGACCTTGCCTTGCAGGGCCGGTCTTTGCCGGGAAAGTTGCCTTCTCTGCCCGAAAAAGTGGAGCTATCTTAAATCTTTAATCAACCGGTCCACCGACGTTTGCTAGACTGTGACCGGTAGCGGAAGAGTTTCTACTTTTCAATCTGCTTCACGGGCTGCTCAGGAGTTGGCTAGCTGGACATTTCACACGGCGGACCTGAAGCGAAAAGCTCTCACAAACCACTTAGGGGAGTGTGAGGGATTGAAAATGATTTCCAACTGCCCACCTTCACAACTACTGCAAACCATATAGCTATTATTGTCCACAATTAAAGCAGTGCGGAAGAACTATTAGAGCAAACATGCATCGTTAAGATTATTGTTATTCAAAGCAACGGGTCACTAGAAATATTGTATGAAGAATTATTCAGATATTTTCATTCCTCCAAGAAAAAAACGAGCATTCTTAAAATTTCTATATTTTCATCTAATTGATTCGATGTAATGTTTTCAGTTTATATTCGAGTTTTTCACAACCTGATTTAACAATAAGTATGATACATTATAATTCACTTTAATTGATTATCTATCTGTAATTTAGGATTTAAAGTAAAACTTTCATCATCTGAGCTTTAACCAAATATTCCTCGACAGGAATGAATTCCACGAATCTAAATCACGCCAACGGGAAACCGAAAAAACAAATCCCTTGCGGCGTTCGACCACGAAACACAGTGGTTGACTCAATATTTGGTGACAAAAAAAAAAACAATAAAACCGACGCACAAAGGCACTCCGAGACGCACAGTTTGCACACTAAACCGGTGACCTCGTGGCCCGGAGGGTCAACCCCAAACCAATTCAATCATGTCTAATGATACAAATTAATCCTCCATTTAAAACAGAATAAGATGAAAATTAATTCGAACGAACGAAACCTTTTTCCCCCGGAGGGACGCGGTGCACCGTCGCGCCTTTCTTCGTCCATCCACCCAAGGAGGGTGAGGCTGAAGAGTGAAAATATATATTTTTGGTCCCCGTACAACCCCCCTCCCCCAGATCGTTACGGGAATTCCTTTCGCACCCGATGGTGAGGGTCCTTCATCAAGCGTCCGAGAAAAATTTCCGGAGGAAAAATGGTTTCCCGAAATCCTCGTACAAACACACCCACGCGGCCTAATGGGTGACAGGAGGGATGGGGTGGCCAGAAGAACGGGATAGGATCGCATGAAACGGTCAACAACAAACAACCGTGCAGCATCACCGAAACGGAGTGTAATCAGCATTAGCCGAGAGTCGCACGGTTTTCCATCGAAGGCTTTTCCCTTAACCGCTTTGCCCCCGTGCGGCAATCACACCGGGATCGGTTCAAATTTCCTTCCCGTTCCTTCCGCTTGGCCGGGAGCAAAAGAAAAAGGCCCTTGCTTTACCGGGATGGTCGTACGAAAAGCCTGCGGCCTTGTCCGGGTTTGCGGTAGTAGTAGTACCACTTAAAAGGAAAAAAACACTACTCTCTCTCTCTCTCTCTTT
>KE525333.1:575656-609814 GCA_000441895.2 Anopheles sinensis
AAAAGGCTGTTTTTCACCCTACTACCAGGATTGTTTTTTTGTCTCTATCACCGCAGTGGAAACATCAACGCAAGCATCATCATCATCATCACCATCATCATCAGAAGCAGACCAATGCCGGAGGCTATTCTTGTTTGTACTACCTACATTTCGGAGAAGGTAACCCCTCTCCCTCTCTCTCCCACTCTGCATCCCTACCTGGGAGATAGCCAAATTTCCTCCCTCATGGTCTATTTATTTCACTTTGGCCACTGGATTTCCAAACCATAAATAGGGTTGAACCGTACGAAACAAAACAAAAAATAGTAAAAGCCGACTCAAACAGTAGCGTCGTGTTAGCTGGACAACCTGCCCCTAGGCCACTTCTGTTTGATGCAGTGAACCTTTTCGCCATGCCCACTCTGGCAAGTAGCCTTTCGTATATGATCCACCCAAAAATTTTACCCGTTTTACGATGGAAAGCATGTTCCTTCCACGCTTCGAGTAGCTCCGGTTGGGATCTAAAATTAAAACTTTTCGAAAACACCAAACGAAGGGTCAACCCAATGAGATGGTTTAGTTTTGGTTTATTAATGCTTTGGAATAAAACTTTTTACTTTCATAATTTCCCGATACAAAAAAAATGGGACAGAACAACCCACTTCCGGAGAACTTCAACATAAGTGGATTGCGAAGACAAGCGTTTGCTTGTTTGTTGGGAAGTGGATGGAAACTGTAATTATAGCCGGTTTTCTTCGGGCGACCATTTCTGGTTCCGATTAATGTAGAAAAGAATAAAAAGTAAAAATTGATTCAACAAAGATATTCAAAGCGACACCCCTCTGCATAAATATACTATAATGCAATTGAGAATCAAATTGTGTTTCAAATACAGATTAATGTTTGATGTTTCATGATTCATACAATTATTTTTTTCATACATTTCAAGTTCAAACTCACGTGAAAAAATCATAAATAGATGTAAAATATTTCAAAATATACCGCAAGTGAATGATATCCAAGGTGTACGAAAACATTGATTTGAAAATGCAAAGCTAAAATAAAAACCACATGAAACGGTTTTGCTCCCCAGAAATGATCAGTATGGTCCAATGATTGCTTGGGTATTGAGATGATAAATATTTCTGATCCGTTTTATGCTTCCGTTTGATGTTCCGTTAGATGTTCTATAATTTCTTCCATAATCTTCGGATGGATTTTAACCGATTTTACTAAATAAGTTGAATTCTAAATTCTAAACTTGTAAAATCGTTAAAATAAAAAAATCCATTTCAAAGAAAATGTTAAACGTAATTCATCGGATATTTCCTCATTTCAATTTCATCCCGCACATAAAAACGGAACAATAATTGAAAAGAACTAACGCCCGGTTGGACGAAAGCGACCGTCTTATAGCAAGTCCGGCTCGAACCACTTTGCCATCTTCAATGGTATCGTTTTATGAAATAATACATTTCAGATTACTTACATTCCAGTGCTGCATCATCGCGATTTGGCCGCCTTCCGTATCGTTGCCACCGAACCGTCCTTGATTTCATCATTTCTTGCTTCAACAAGGAACCACCCCATTTGGGACGGGCGAGAAAAGCGCGCTGGAAAATACTGCCGAAAAGTTGTTCAATAAAATGTTTCAAGAATTTTGGTCCAACTGGCTGGCGAGGAAGCTGGAAAAGCTAAGCGTGGCGAGGATGGCGGGAAGAAATGACTGAGCAATTTCCAGCAATCACATTCCGCCCCCCATTTCGTGCTCCCCGCCTCACCGGGGTGTGTTTGCCCGCAGCTCCAGACCCGAGTCACCTCAGCTGCTGCGTTCCCTTTGCCCATTTTGACGTCAACTTACGCAACTCCGCAGATTCATCGCTGTCATCGTGGCAATATCCACGGGGCGTCCTTCCGTCGATAGATAAATATCCCGCGTTTAGTTTGAAGTGTCGTTTTCGGCCCGCCAGAACTCCAAGCCACGGGACGGCCTGTTTCATTCCTGCCCGCCAGGAGGGGGTGGGCTATTTAAAGCCCGTTTTGTTGGTGTGTTTTTCTTCCTTCTGCTTTCGTTTTGGACGAGATTTTTCCGCACGGCTTCGGCTTCGGGCTGGCCACGGTCGTGAAGGACAGTACTCCGCTGAAAAATGATCAGTATCATCGTTACCTTGCTCCGTGTGCTCAGTCTCCTCCCCCAAACCAGGCGGTGATGGTGGTGTTGGTGAAGATGGCCCGGTTCCATTTCTTTCCCCAGGTCACGGAGAAAATGAAGGAAGCCTCCTTACGATAGAAGTGAGAGATTCGTATCATCTTTCTTTTTGTTCTCTGTTTACCAAAATGTTCACTTTAGCGAAAGTCTCCCGTGCCTTTCCTTCCACTTCCCCCCTTCAGTTACGGTTCTATTCAGAGTGTCTGTTTTTTTTTTTTGCCAGCCGCTTTTCGTTCCTTCGATAAAAAGGCATCTTTTTGGCAAAACGAGCGGGCCTTTAAAAATCGTGTTTTCAAAAGTGCTACCGCTTGTTGCTGTGTTTGTGTGGCTGTGTTAGTGTGTGTGTCCTTCTTGCGCGGTTTCTTGCCGAAGTGGCAATTCTACGTTTTTCCTTCGCCTCCTTCACCTCCTCAACCTGTCCATGGAGAAGGTAAACCGGGCCGTAACGAGGTGCGGGTGGGGTCAAAATTAAGGAAACAACAACAGCGAAACAGTGAGTGCCTCGCGATGCTGCCGGCGAAGGGTAGAAATGGGAAGAATCTGGCATCAAATATCGTTTTCACAGTACTTATTACGCTATCAAACGAGCGCAGTGACCCACGTGATCCCCGTTTCTCGGTACACCAGCAGCAGGGGGTGGTAGGTGCGGGCCACTTTTCCATCATCCCCCCCTCCAAGGCGTGGTAAGACGGAATGCGACGGAAAACGCTGGTACACCGTGGGTATGGGAACCAAAATCGAACCGGAAAAACGAAACAAACGCGTTCATTGGGGACGTTTGGGGGTGAAATGGAAAAATACGAGCAAAAGAAAAACGGTGCAGCTCTTAGGATCTTGAGTGGAAAAACAAAAAAAGAAAAACTGCTGGTAAAATTCGAAAAAAGAACAACCGAAGGAAAATTCCGAGTGAAAGGTTTCGATTCGTACCTTTTTTTTCTCCTCAATTCGTCGAAGAAAAACTGAAACCGAAACCAACGAGGCTGGATCGACGGAAAGACCTCAAAAAAAAAAAAAACAAATGAAAAACTGAACGAGACAAACCGGGAATGGCTTTGGGAGCGAAAGCCTGAAAGCTTTCCTATTTTCCCCAAAGGATCGTTCTGGGCGGTACGGATCGGGACCTGAAATAGGTTTCGGGATTTCGGTTTTGCGTTTCACGTTCGCGTTCCGCATCAGCTGGTGCGGGCGAGACCGGGTGGGGTTGGGTAGGGCGGGCAGGAAGGAGGCTTATAGTTGCCTTCCCCCCCCCCCCCCCCCCCCCACCACAACCAGCGGAGAAGCATCGGCAGATCGGGAAATCGGATCGGATGGAAAGTGTTGAAGCGTACGCCCGGTGGTGAAGATGGTTTGCCTGGTGTGCTGCTAGGTCAACGCCAACGTGCCGTTTGGTGCCCCGAATGGAAACCGAATGTGGATAAACAGCGAGCGCAAACCCGACTGGAACGGTTGGCCACAAATGGGACGAGGGAAGAGACAAAGAGGCCCAGAGCCGGATGGGAAAATCAACACAGCATGCATCGCTCACGAATCGGCCATATTGGTGGCCACCAAGGGTTCTCAAAGGGGTCATGCTGAATGCGGGGGAAAACTTCCGCCGCCGGGTAAATGAAAACTCGGTAACGACGTCACGATGAAAACCTCCGACAGAAACACACGCCAACACACAGGCTCGCAAAGTATGAGGAAAATCATCTGCGCCGAGACGAGGGAAGGAATATTCCCAGGGCGTGATATCGGTTTCGGGACGGCTTAAAGTAGGTAGCTTGTACGTATGTATGTGTGCTTTTTCCCAGGACTTGCTTACGAGCCTCGCGTTCGTTCTGGCGCTGACAGAAGCTGCTTATTCTGTACGGGGTCCTTGCGCGCGCGGGGTCGTGGACGGGTGTGGAGGGCAATGTGCTAGAGAACATACAGAGAGGGTGAGAGAGAGAGATAGAGCGCGGGAAAGGGTGAGAATCATAAACACACAAACACACGGCCGGGCGGCGCACGTGCCCGTGTCAAGGCGAGCGTGTTGGTGTGAAGGCGAAATTCGGAATGTGTTTTAAACATGAAACATAAATTATTGATTTATTCTATTTCTTCGCCACGCTTTTCGACTTCTTATCCGACGCCCGCTTCCGTGGGGAGGGGGCCCTCCTGGGAGGAGGGGGAGAGGGTTCGGGGCGATCGATCGCCAACCATACGGGCTTTTTTGTGGTCGTCTCGGCAACGTAAAGCAAACCAAAACCCCGTAAACCCTGAAAAGCCAACCGAACCAAACCAGAAAGAACGAAAACGGTACGCGGGGCGAAACGTTTCGGCTGTTATTTTCTCGCATGAGTGCCATTCGAAGCCCGGGACGAATGCCCAACCATTGGGGCATTCTTGGATTTAACCTAACCCCCCTCCCTGGTTCGAGACTCCTTGCTTGCCCCAAACCTCGGGTTTCGGTTCGTTTTTCGATCGTCCTGATTTCGGTTTCGTCCGGCTTTCTTTCGTTTCTTTCCACCAAACCGTTCCAAAATCCCTGAACAGGAAACAGGTATTTCGAAAGGAAGGCTTGTTGTTGTTGGCTAGCTTCGATTTAGTTTTTCCTGCGAGAAATCGATGTCCAGCGTGGAGAAATGCGGGGAGGGCGCTGGAGAGACCCCGATTCAGGTGCAAATATACTCACTCATATACACCGGGCCAAGTTTGTTACACACCCGGGAGCTCCTCGTTTAGCTTTCTTTTTCTTCGTTCCGTCTGGTCCGTGTTTTGCGTAGCGAGTGGTATTAGTTTCCACACGCAAGCACCGCCCGGAGCCCCGATATTGAAGGCTTTCATATGGCACATGAAACGGAATGGCCTCTCGTGTATCTGAACGAAAAAAAAGCTGGCCAGTTCTCGGGTCGGACCTAAACCTAATGGAAGCAGCAAGCACCTAGACAAGGTTTTTCATATCGTACGATGGATTTTTTGCTTCTCCGTCTACCATCTCCGGCCTTTATTTTTCCCTCGCCGAGCTGCTGCTGCTTATGGAAATCCTTTTAAAATGAAAGCTGGTACACCGAACACTGACCCGGGCGCCAGACGAGGCGTCACATAAGTCGACGCCGGAGGGACCTAATACGCCTCCGGTCGCCCAGTAGACTGGAACTATTTGGCAGGGCCCTGGATCGAACGGAGGAAAAACTGCCATAAATGTTAAACAGGTATTATGGTTAATGAAGTTGATATGGTTTCGAAGCCCATCAGCCCCTTGTGCCGTTGCCCAGTTGCTTGCAGGTGTGTACACGGTCACGAGCACGATGATGCGTTGGGGAAAGTTTTTCGCACTACAGCGGGGGATACATATTTTTTGCCCCCGTGAAATGGGAGAGCGTCTGGTTTGTGTTTCCTTTTTTTTTGTATGTGTTTGTGGATTCTTTACCGCATCGATTTCCGAAAGCTGTTTCTCGAGAGTTTTAAATAAGTTTTGATTTGATGGCGAAAGGGCACGATATGGCCTTAAGAGCGGGTTGAAGGAGGCTGATATTGGACTTCTTGGAAAATTTTCTTTCTTTTCATGTGCTATCGTTCACATACAAAGGATAGTTGAATAAGAATGTATCATATGGATTTGAGTGCAGTTGAGGAAGTGTTTTAGTTTTTCATTTTGAAATGCCATTGTTGGGCCATCAAGAAATAAGAAGTGAATATTTATGTTTTAAATTTAAACAAAAGATTCATAGAAATTTATCAAAAATAAACAAATCACATAATGTTACCACATTTTTGCAAAGCAATACTACCACAAACAAAAATGTAATCTATGTAATAACTTAATTCAAAAGAAAATCATCGGCTTTAAAGCAAAATTCACCCAAAATAATGACCATTAAAAAGCTCTTTCGAAGACTGAAATTTGAATTAACCGGTTATTTTATGAGCAAAAGTATTTTTCTCTTAGTTTAACCAGTCGTACCTGCCGAACCTTAATCACTCGTTTAAATGTTAATTCGATCATTCAATCCTGTTCTTATGGTGGTACAAATAGAGGGAAACTTACACATGAAATGTTTTCTAGTAAAAATATAGCATTTTATTATGAACGTAGTTTATGTAAAGAGATTTAATGAACGCCTGTGGAAACCAGGGTTACCTTTATTAGCAATTAAAAATTGGTATCGTAGAATATAACCATTTTATAATAAACTCTGCTTATAAATAGCATAGAATACTATCCAGTGTTTCAGTACAGCATTAACTAAAAGGAAATTTTATTGGAAAAATCCTTCCATTTGTTCGCACAACAAACGCAAGAGGCAGCTAAAAGCAGCTAAAAATGGCTCTATGAAAGAAAAACTAAGCTCCGCTTGAATTCCCCATCGAGTGGACATAACTTTACTCCCATCGCATTCAAAGCCTTTATAAAACAAAGGCCTTCGGAAACAATGGAGCAAGGGGAAAACTCCGGCCGTGTGCGTGCCAGCATGGGCATGAAACTGTAGTGGTTACATCATTTGTCATTTAAGATAATTTTCCACCGGGCATTAGTAGAAAATTAAATAAAGCGCCCCAGCTTCACGAGCATTTGAAGTTCTGCAAGTGTCGGGGGAAAACAACTCGCAGGCAGGATAAATTACCGTCCTATTGTTTTCTCCCGCGGCGTGTGGATGCTTTCCGTTCCTTTTTTCATTTTTGGTGACAAATAAAAGCTCATAGCTTATGGCAGGGTAGACGCAATCGCGGCCGACAATAGAGCTTGCTAATTAAAAGTTTTCAGTCGCATTTGAGAACGCGTTCAAAGTTGGAAAGTTTCTGCTCTATTTTCGGGCGTTCTGTCTGATGTTGTTTGGGAACATTCGTCCATTTTTCGTCGGTGCCTCGTCTACTTGCTCGAAGATCCACAAGAACCACTTGCTTCGCTCTTTAATGTTCTCCTTTCCCGTCCGGCCCTATCCTCTACCGTACAACCCGGACGGAGTGAAGCCTTATAGGGTAAAATTAAACTTGACGAAACACAGAAACGCTGCAGGATGCTCCAGCATTGGACCCGCATCGGAGAAACGACGAAGACGGTGGTAAAACTTGCGAAACACAGCAAACACACAAACACGTAACATTTTCCCTCCTTATAGCGAAGGCCGGCAAAAGTATCGCCAAAGACAACAAAGTGAGTGAGGTGGACAGCGGGGTGGGGTTTGTTTTCCTTGAACTTTTCCCGGGACGGTTGTTTTCGCTTATGCCTCCCGGATGAACGCGTGCTTCGTTAGGAAGAGTTCGAAAGAGATCGCCACGGGACTCGCTGCTCGGCGATGGCAAAGAAAAGCTTTTGCGCCTTGAAGACTGATGTTTTATTCTTCTCTGTCTTCCCGTCCAGGCCAGAGTACATTTGATCAAAAGAAAACCCGCACCGAAGCAGAGCAGCATCCTTTCGCCTATATATTGTTATAATAATTCATTCAGCTTCAGTTCGGTTCTCATCGCCCTTCCCACCGCGATGAAACCGCGTCGAACATTTTCCTTTTTCTCCGAGAAAAACACATCAATTAAGGGTTCAACATCATTTAACCTACTCCTTGCGGCTAAATTGCTGGAAAAACTGGACAAAGCGAACCGAAAAGGAAACCTAGGGACCCGTTTCTTTGCACAGAATGTTTCCGTAAGGGAAAACTCAGTGGGAAACCCACCGAAAAAGAAAGTAAACGCCAGTCATTAATGTGTTTTTGTTTCGATTTTCACTTACTCATGTCTTTATTTCCTTTTCTTTCCTCCCGCACAACGGACGCACCCCCCGCGTGCCGTTTTCCCTAAACGATCGATTTATCTTTCGTCGATTCAGGTTCATAGTTTTTCTTCGCTTACATTTGCTTGGATCATTTTCGTTCGTCCAGTTTTCTTTTTAACATCCTTGTTTTTGTTTTAACTATACACAGAATTCAGCACCCGATGTTTTTCCGAGGCTTTCGGGTTGGTTTTTTTTTGTTTTTGTTTTCTAGCCTTTGTTTTTATCTTTTGCGTTTTACTAAAGGTATGTAAGAAGGTATGTACGGCTGCCCAATTGCCACTTTCACAAACACACACAAGGGGCAACGAACTGCTCTTCACTTCCAGCAGTGGACGGGGGAATTGGGGGTCCTGTTTTCCTTCCGCCACTTTTCCGAGCGAAAAAAAAAACAAAGGAAAAACACTGTACCGAAACGAGTGCAACGGAAACCGGTGCACGGAACCAGTAGAATACGAAATAACAAAACCTTGGCGCTTCCAAGTTCCAAGTCTTCCGATCCCATAGACCGATCCTCAAAACCCTTCTACCTCACAAACACATTGAGCTTTTACCTTTGCGCTCCTTTTTTCATTCTACTGGTACGTCCACCGGTCCGTTTGTTGCAGTTTGCTGTATTTCATTATCCGTTTTTTAAAGTCTTTGGTTTTCCTCGGTACAGTTTTCTTACCAGTTTCGGGTCGTTTCTTAATCGGTTGCGGGGATTAAATGGTTTTGTTTTTTTTCTTCCGGATGATGTACGTCTTGCGCTTTGCTAGAAAGTTGCTATTATCAGTTTCTGCTTTTAATGTTCCGTTCCATCGAACCATTCGTTTTTATACAGGATGCTGGACTTTTGCTTACACATGGATCGTTTGTATATGTTTGTGTTTTTGTGTATCATTTTTTTTTTGTTTGTTTCCTTTTCTTACGTGTTTTTGGTTGAAATATATAAAACTAGCCTAGGAGTTGTGATCCTTTACCCATCGTTTTCGATTATGCTAGGACTGTTCACGGTTCTGTTTGCTAATGGGTTTCCGTTTTCCGGGTTTATGTTGAAGATGCAACCTTTGTTATGCACTGTACGAAATGTTTTAGATGTGTTTATGTTTCTTTTTTGTTTTCGTTTTTTTATTCTCTGTTTCGGGTAATTTAAACTATTCCATTTGCATTGTTTTTCCACCGTGGATTACCAACACCCCACGGTATGTGGGTCTTTTTATTTTCATCTCTTCGATCCTTCAGATTGGATCGCGATTCCGGACTTTGCTTTTCGTTCCCTTTCTTGTGTCTGTGTATATAGATATAATTTACTTTTTCTTCGCTATAATTATATAAACAAAGTTTTCTGTACACCTAAGTATTTACCTTCATTAATTAAGTTTACAAGTCTTTTCTGTCTCAGAGAGTGTGTATGTGAGTGTTTCGTAACTTTCGTTCGTTACATTTTTTCCCCCATTTCGTCTGCAATCTCCGTCCGATTCGCTCACACTATTTAATATGTTCAAACTTTTTTCCCGGCAACTCTTCCACTACGCCTTACGCGTCCTCCACCAGCGGGACACACTTGTTTGGGTCGTGTAAAGTTTGAAGTGCGGCACGAAAACTTTCGGGGTTTTACCCCACACCAACCGTCCCGTGGGCGTACAAACGTAACATTTAGGATAAAGGAAAACAACACTCATCGAACTAGGCAACACCCACCCGGTGCGTGGGTGTTGACACCGTTTTCCAGTTCGGGTCGCCCTGCTCGAACCGTTCTCGAGCGAGTGATTCCAGCACGCACCCTTCTGCACGTGGTTATTATGTGTATAAAAATAAAATAAATCAGTGGAAAAAAAGGTGTACCTTTCACAGTACTTATCACATTCATTCGCTTCCCGCTTTGCGCCTTTCGCCCCCACCGTGTGTTCCATAAATCCTGTGTCTGTAGCGCACCCTTCGACTAGCCTCCTTGCACAACCGCTGGATCCTGCGAGAGACCCATGCGTGCCTCACACGAAGAGACGAATCGACCACATAGTACCAAAGTCGACCACCGAGAAAAAAATACGTTAACAACACTGTCTGCTAGGTTTTACACTCTCACCGTGGCGCATCTCCATTCCCCCGTGAAAAAAGGCTTTCGCAGGGTGTTGGATTTCGACGCTTTTGGACTAACACGCGACTCTCTCACTCGGGTGATATTTTTCGTTCAGTTTCGGTTCGCTTTTCTTCACCGCAAGTCGTTTCGTTCGCGAACCAGTGAGATAGTGTTTGCCTTGGGTACGGGTTTTTCTTAGCTACAGCGATCCGAGCGAACGGGATTTGTATCTAAACTACGATTGATCGAACTGATCGAGCGCGGTATACAGCCTTTTGGCAGGCACGTCGATTGCATACGTGCAGGCGCTGGGTTCGGTTCGGGCGCTGACGCTCGACGCGGCGTTACTGGCGGCTCTCAGGTCAGGTCGGATGGCGGTGGCTGGTCACTCGGGGCCGGGAGGGGGGCTGCTGCTCGTCTTCCGCGTCCTGGTCCTGCTCCAGGGTCGAAAGGCGCAAGCGGAAAGCCTAAAAGCTGGACTACACGTCCGTCCCGCAGCCCTCCTGGTAGCCTTCGTCGGGCGAGTTGCGGCTGTTGGATAATGCACGTTTTAAGGCCGTCACCGGCGGCAGGACCGGCACGCCGCCCTTCTGCCACACCCGCAGCGTCTTCGCGTTCATCGGCATGCTGCCGGTGCTGCCGTGATGGGCCGGCTGCCCGCTGGCCAGCTTGTTGTGCAGCTGCTCGGCGCCCGGCACGATCGGCAGGCCGTAGTCGGCCGGATAGCCGCCCGTGGTCGCCGCACTGCCGTAGCCCGCGGCGGAGGTGGTCGAGCCCGCCACCGAAAGGCCGGTGCCGCCCGCGTGCGCCCTAGGGAACGTCCGGCTCAGGTAGTCCACCGAGGACGACTCGTCGTCCATGTTGAGGGTGGAGGTGTTTCCGCCCGCCGTCGCCTGCTGCCCCAGGATCGGATGCTTGTCGGAGTAGGCGGGCGTGCGGGCCATCAGCAGGTCACCAGCACCAGCGCCACCAGCACCAGGGACCTCGCGCGAGTCGAGGGCGGCCGTCAGGTTGGAGCTGTGCGTTTCCCACAGTCCGGACGGATAGAGCGAGTCGCAGCCGGCTCGGCTGTACTCGCCGCTGCCCGGCCGCTCGACCGGGTCCAGCAGCGAGAGCGTGTTGAGGGCCGTGGTGGCCTGCAGCTGCAGCTGCGTGAGGTGGGCGAGCGGATCGAGCGGGGTGGCGCCGGTGGCCCCGGCCAGGTCGGTGCCGCTGCCCAGCCGCTTCGTGTCGGCGATCAGGTCCGGATTGTTGCCGGTGAGCGAGTGCGTCGGCGAGACGAAGCACTGGCCGGACGCGATCAGGCTGCCGCCGCCGTCGTAGTGCGTCGTCGAGTAGGGCAGGTCGGTCAGCCGGGGCGGCTTCTGCACCGGGTTGGCCGCCGACTGGCAGCACTTTAGATCGCCGGCGGCTTGCTTTCGATCTGGAGAATGACAATCGTTAATAGGCGTCGCCACCTTGCCATTTACATTGCTAGAGGGACTTACGGACGTGATCACCTCGACCTGGTTCGGGGTTTTCGTCTCCGTCATCGGTATGCGCCGTAATCGCACCAGCAGGAACAGTATGATCAACAGGATGAACAGTATCAGTATGACGAGGGCCGCGCTCAGCCCGATGATCTGCCGGTTCTCGATCGCGAACCCAATGTCGCGCATCGCCACGTGCAGCGTGAAGTTCGCCTCGGCCGTGCCGGCCCTGTTCTCGACGACGCAATAGAACTCGCTCGAGTCCGTCTCCTGCGCGTTGGTCAGCACCAGCTTGCTGCGCTTCTCGAAGTTGCCCTGCTCGTACACCAGCACGCGCTGGTACGCGCTGAAGTGCGAGTTGTTCACCAGCAGCTTCCCGTTCCAGAACCAGTTCACCGTCGCCGACGGTACCGCCGAGCTGCGGCACTCGATCGTCGCGTTCTCGCCGCTGTACGCCTGTATGAAGCGGCGCACCGGCAGCATCTCCGGCTTGCAGGCGAAGTCATCGACCTGCAGCTCGCCGAACGTCTTGTCCAGCACACGCTCCGGTCCGCCGGCGCACGTTGGTGCGATCGGGTACGGGATGTTGTTCTCGGTCAGCCAGAGCTTGGCCGCCCTCAGCCGGCAGTCGCACACCCACGGGTTCTCGTGCAGCTCGATGCCGTGCAGCCGGCTCAGCGTCTCGATCGTCTTCGGTCGCAGCTCGGACAGCTGATTCCCGTTCAGCTTCAGCGAGTGGAGCGACCCGAGGCCCTCGAACGCCTGCGGCGCAATCGTCTGGATGCTGCAGAACGACAGGTCCAGCTTGGTGAGCGCCGTCACGTTCCGAAACGCGTGACTCTCGATCTTCTGGATGTGGTTCCGGGCGAGTGTCAGGTCGCGCAGCGACACGATGTGCTGGAACGCGGCCGACGGCACCGCCGTCAGCAGGTTGATCGACAGGTCCAGCTCGACCAGGTTCGTGAGGCCCGCGAACGCCCCGTCGTCGATCTGGCCGATCCGGCAGTCGCGCATGTACAGCTTCTGCAGGTTCAGCAGGTTCGAGCGCACGAACGTCTCGTTCGAGATGATCTGCAGATTGTTGCCGGACACGTCCAGCACCTGCGTCGAGTGGTCGATGTTCTCCGGGATCGTAAACAGGTTGCCGCTCAGACACTCCACCGCCTGCTTGCCACCCTTCCACTTGCACTGGCAGGCCGAGGGGCAGTTCGGTTCACCGTTGACGGCGGCCAGCAGCAGTCCGAGGGCCAGCGCCACCAACACCACTGTCCGATGGCCCCGACTGCGTCCGGTCTGCTTCTTTCGTCGCTCGGCCGGTATCCGGAACTGAGGCGACTCCTCCTCCTCCTCCTCCTCCAGCGGCTCCCGGTGATGGTGGTGATGATACCAACGGTTCGTCATCGCAGCCGAATAATGATGTTGCCCACCGCACTCAAAAAAAAGCCTTCAACTAAACCCGGACTCCAATCGGACCTCGTTTCAGGCGCCCGCGCGCGTGAAAGAAACGAAGGCTTTCAAACTAATACAGGACGAAACTGAAGCGAACTACCAACAACCTCAGGTTGCGGGAGGATGTGGATTTCTTGAAAGTTTTGTTGTCGAGTCTTTGACGCCTCTGCGGATCAGTAGACGATCGTCCACCGGGTGCTACTGGTGCTCGTTCTGGACAGTTCTGGACGCATTCTCTGTTCGCTACGGGATTTCATTTGCGTTACTCACTGCGGAATCGCCTGTAGGCGATCAAAGCAATCCTCTCGATCCGATGACGGTGCGGCGCTGTTGTCTAGGCGACCCACATCGCATCGCTCGCTATTCGCTGATCGGGAAGTTCGGGTGACGCTCCACACCACACCACGAGCACTCTGAGCATTCACTCCGGTCGATGGACCAATTTTCCCTTTTCCTTCGAAAACGCTATCGAATTATCACTGCTCCAATTCGCACGCAGTAATTTTCTTTGGTTTGGCCACACAAAAAGGTTAAAAATTCTATCTCACTCACTCCCCTCGCACGGGCGGAGAATCAATTTATTATTTCACACCACCACAACGGTACGGTCCTTGCGCTAGCACCGAAGTTAATTTGCACCCTAACGCCGGCCACCGAAAGATCCACCTCCATCGATGACCATCCGCCGGACGTACCACCACCTTTCGCGCACCAGGTATGCCCGTGCTCATCGGGCACCCAACACACACACACACTCCCAGCGGTCACAACAACAACAACACTGCACGCCACCAGCCAACCGTCGGGCGGGGGGTGCGTGGTGGCGGGGGAAAATCAATTTGGTACATAAATCAATTTTTCATTCACTGGTAATAAATCCAATTTAATCCTTGTTATGGTGCGTTTTATATGAAAATTTATTACGTAACGCTTATGCTGGCGCGCGCTGGCTGTTGGCGGATTTTCCCTGCCGGTGTGTTTTTCCTTTTTGCCACCTTCTGTGGGCCGTCCGCTGCCTTTCGTCGGGGAAAAGCAGGACCGTGGACCAACCGATGATGATGGGATTGTGGAGCACACACACACGCACACAGACACACACTTTCACAGGAACTGACGGGAATTGGTTGGGTGGTGTTTATTTGCGCTCGCTCGGTTCTTTTTCCTTCTCCTATGTTTTTTTTTTTGCACCTCAATTTCACTCCACTTTCTACCGTTAACGTTCCCTTGCGTTACGAAGCGTTACAGTGGCGGGTTTTATTAAACTTGCGAATGCGAGGTACGATGAAGGAACGCACCGGAATTCTCGTTCCGGTACGAGCGAGTTTGAATTATTCACCGCAGAAAACCGCAGAACTCCGGGCTCGGTTCCCTCGGTCGGTCCTTCCGGGCTTTCCTTTCCGGAGAAAAGTGGGATGGGGAAAACCATAAATCCCAAATGAAACGAAAATCAAATATTCTCTTCACCCCCCGGAGGGGTTGGGGTTGCGACCGGGAAAGGAGTCCGACGGCAACGGTGGCACCCCGATAGGTAATTTCCGGTCGGAGAGAACCCGGCAGCGAGATGGAGACGTTGACCGTTTTTCGCCCGCAAACGTTTCACCGAGAAGGAAAAAATAAAAACAACACTGGGAACCTCCCGGGTATGGTCCGGTTTCGATTCGTTCGACCTCTTATATTCGGGGTTGGTTGGATTTCGAATGTGCTGACTTGCGGTTTTTCCCCTTCTTCAGGGGATCGAGCAGGGAAGTAAGACGTAAGACGGTTTACCACTGCACGCCGTCGTTACCACGTCGGCCGGTCGGTGTTGTCGTACGCACCATCGACACACATCCGCACGGAACAACAGCGATTCGATTTGAACAACCCCCGGAGAAAACCGGAGGCAACCAGAACCAACACACACAATCACACACGCTCTTCCCCCGTTCGATCGAAGGGAAAACTGCACGATTTTCTGCAAACCCTGCGTGGTTTTTCCTTTCTCCGGAACGCACAACAGCGAAAAAAGGGGGAAAATTTACAACTCCTTCCCGAGCCACATTTCACATTTCGGTACGGCTTTATTACGGTTTTCGATTGAATTTCCTTGCGCACTGGCACTGCACCGAGCGGGGCCCCTTTGGTTTTCTTGCCTTTCCCCTGCTGTTCCTTGCGGGAGGGTGGGGGTGGCGTTACAGGGGAAAACGAACCGGAACAGGGAGTCGCTTCGCGTTCACGTGATAAGTTTGCGTTTTTCAAGAATATGCTTTACCGGAAAATGCTCCGCTCAGAATCGTTTCGCAACTCGGCACAGTGAACCCGCTTCCAGTGATTTTCCTCGTGCGTAATTTTTCCACTCGCCACCATTCGAACCCGTTTGTAGGACGCTTTTCTGCGGCCCGCGCACCCTACTCTACACTCACTTTCTCGTACACACCACCGTCACCTTCCACAGCTTCCTTTGCACACGTTTCGGCGGCGAAGGTTTTCACGTCAGTTTTCCATCCACTCTCGGGGAACACTTTGGTGTGCTTTTTCCACACCACGCGCTTTGCTTTTCGATTGCAAATTTATCTCGTCTCAGTTGGCACGGTGGCCTGCGGTTGAAGAGGGTAAGCGCGCGCGCATCGGTCACGTGAGAAGGGACACATACACGCCACACGTCCGCTGCGTACGGTAAACAATCGTTGACTGAAGCCTCCGTCGGTGCGCATCGATCGGATGGACCCCGTTCGGCGTGTTCCGTTTTTTTCTTGATTTTCTTTCGCTTTTCACCACCGCATTGCCAGTCGATGATTTTTCCTTCCTCGGCTCGGTGTGCTGGGAGAGAGAGAGAAAGAGAGAAACAAGCAATCGTGAGAGTATGTTGCGAGCAAAAGAGACTGAGAGTAAGCAACCCTTAACCGTGAAGCATAAGCTCTTGCGTACATAAATCGCGCCTGCAGCATAGACAACCCTCAGCTGTGAGCATGGCGAGAAGGATCTACACTCGGAAGAGCACAAAGAAGAGAGCGGGAGAGCGAGAGAGTTTTAGGAGAGACACATCTCGTCGTCATCTCGTACAGGGTGGTTCGTAAATTTTACGGCGAATAATCAATTTCTCCGAAGTGGACACGACAAACGGCGCTCGGGAACGCGCTCGGGAAGGACTCATGCGCACCTGCCACCCTTCTGAAACTAGACCACTTTTGGTTTTAGATCGCTTTCGACGGGACGAAAATTTTTCCACCCTCAATATCCACCCTCCCCCCCGGCCCTCCGAACATATGAGCCAGCCGGTTTCGTTTTGGTTGAATGTACCTCGGACGCAACATTCTACGGCGTGTTTTGGATTATGCTGCCACCCCGGTTGGCCTGGGAGGTGGTGGGGGAGCGCCAGTGCTACAACAAAATTATAGGCACCTTTCTCGGTAGCATCCCTCTGCCCGACCTCCAACGATTCACTTCCACGCGGGGGTTTGTGTCGCGACCCTGAAGTGTTCCGAGAGAAAAGCGCTCGCAAATGCCCATCGGCTGTTTTTTGTTTTGTTTGCCTCGGTATGGCATCATAAAAAAGCCGAGCCGTACGTGTGGTGTATGTGTGTGTGTGTGTTTAGCAGGAAGCCAGCATGATTATGAGACCTCGCCCTTCCCTCAACCAATCCACCTGCCACCGTACGTCATTTCTCACTATCGCATCTCCTCGGCAAGCACCTGAGTTGGTGTAAATCGTAAAAGGGGCACACGGTATCCATCGAAAATATGCCCCTAAAGAGCCTAAAGAGATGTGAGCCACCGTGGGCCGGGAAAAACAACCCCCCACGGAAACACGTATATTTCACGAGTCGAATTTCACGTTACTGCCGGTTGGTGACGTTGACGTTTGGCTTCTCTTAAAGCACACAGCACAATGGCGCGTCACCAGCGGCGTCCCAGCGTCCACGAGGCTCGGTATGGTACGGTTATGGTGCCATAAAGGACACCACCGATGTGAGGCTCACTTTAAGCGCTGTGCGGCAATGTTGAGGCAACCAAAATAAAGGGGTTTCTGTCGGAGTAACTTTCGAGGCGTCTGCGGAAGACGGTGCGACAAAAAAGCAAAATACGAACGAACCAAACACCCAAAATAAAATAAAATAAAAACACCAAACCACGATACACTCTCGAAGGCGGAAGGCGAACCGTGAAGTGAGAAGAATCGAAATGATTCTAAAATAAATGGATTTCGCTTCCTGCCCTGGCCCAGTTCCCGGCCTTTTCGCGTGCGCCCTTTCCCGTTTTATTGGTTCCTCTCGGGGGGACGTTTGTCGTGTGTTTTGTACCTTGGTGCTGTTCCATCCCATGTTTGGTGTTCCATTTGGTTACATCTTTTCGCGTTGTTATTTGCTGTGCTGTTCCCTTCCATCATCTCCGGTTCGCTTTGCTTCATTTATGGCTGTTCGATTAGCTCACTTTTTCGGGATCGTTTTTTTTTCGCATCGCAGTCTGCGTTGCTTACTCAAGGGGTGGGGTTTTTCTTTTCCACATTTTGCGACAGTTCCATCTTTATTCCTTCACTTCGTTTCGTTTAACAATCTGGGGTTCTGTTTTTGCTTTGCTGTCCCACGTTCACCGGGGTGACCGGGGTCCGTGTCCAACTATCGCTGGACCGTAGTTTCTGTTCCCTGTCCCGTCCCCCGTCAAGCCATAAGCAAACAGCCATGAGCTCATGGTTGCGGAAAATGGCTTTCAAACAGACACAAAAAAATAAATAAAAGGAGCGAATACATGGAATTTGCCCGGAAACTGAGCGAAAGGAAGGTGGAGGGACTAAAACTTCGTTAAGGAAATGCACGCTGAAGCTTACACACACACACATACAAGGAGGGAATGGATCGGAGGGCACCCGGCACCCGGGATCTAATGCCCGCGGGGCGATTTTTTCGGCAACGGCGGCCTTAATTGAGTCAAATTGAGAGGAAGATTTACGAAACGAGAACAACGGGCGGAACCGGGCAAGCGAACTCGCGTCAACCCCTGGGTTCTCGTTCCCGGCGGAAAGCCACCACCGGGTCGGCAGGTTAGCTTCGGTTCGGTTTCCGCCCGTTCCCTCCGAGGTCCTTGTGTCCCGACACACCAACACACGCGTCTGTGCGACCGTACCTGATGTGAGTGCGCTCTGGCGTATAGCTGTGTGTGCCGAGGGGTTTTTTTATGCTTGTGCCTTCAGCCCGGCACCCGCGAGGTGGCCGGATTCGTTGGCGGACCCGTGGGGTGTGGCTATATTCCTATTTTTTATGAGTCAATTTCAGAACAGCGTGACGAACAGCGTACAGGCGGATTCTGCCGGCGAGCCGTCGCAAGTCGTCGCCACAGTACGTACCGACCAATCTGTTTTTTTTTTCGGGAGGGAGAGAAAACGACGGCGACCGGAAGCGGGGAAGTGGGAAGGAAAGGGGACGCATCGTAGGGAAACTCCTCGAGAAAAGCACCCCTTACGGAGTGCGCTCCGCCGAAAGTGCTGCGTCTAGCAATTCAGCAATTTATCTTTGAAGTCATTCCTGGCGTTCGCAGGAACGGAGGAGTGGGTGGGTGGAAGGAATGCCTTATGCTGCTGCTGATGCCTCTGAGCATACACCCCCGGCCCAATGGAGGAGGAGCAGCGGGTAGCGGAGGTGGAGGGAAAATTATGCCTCGGATATGTGCAATAAATGTACGGGACAATCGCTGTGTTTGTTCCCTTTATCATCCCTTCTGGCCCGTCCGCCCTGTCCCCGAGGGTAACCTGCTCCCTTACCTCCCACTTACCTCCCTTACCCCAACGGACCAACCATCGGGCGGAGTTTTAGTGCCGAAAACGTTTTTGATGATATCTTCGTCCATATCAATCAGTTTTCAAAATTGACGCTTTTCCTCCGCAGGACGAATAATGCTCCCGTCGGTATATATGTGCGCTTATGTGTGTGTTTTCCCCCTAGATTGTCTGTGGAAGAAACCACCATGTGCTCGAAAGGCGATGAGAAATGGGGGAAACATATTTCGACGCGTGCACGTCCCTTTGGTTGGCGAAAAATATTAGAGCAATTTGTCGGACATGCGTTTAAACACTCAAAGGAGGGGATTAATGCCCTCGGCCCTTGATTATAGGCATTCGAAATATGTTTTTCTCTTTTTTTCGCCAATGTGCGAAAACACTATCTTTCGTAAAAAAAACCCTCAAAAAATAAACCCATATAGGCATAAAGTAAACTTTCACCCATTGTGAACGTGGCTGTAAGGAAGCATTTTCCCTCTTTTATTGTCACAACAAAAGCCTGGCGGGAGCGCTAAAAATTAGCGATCTAATGGAATGGCAGGTGAACGACACCCGACAATTTAGGTTTGTTGTTACCGGACGTACACTTCATTTTCTTTGCGTCTTAGGCCTTTTTCTTATTTTATTATTTTGGTGTTACATGCACCTCAAAACTCCACCGGAGCGGTTTTCTTTTAACGATCCATCCATAAACTAGATGAGCTTCGATGATTTATGCTCCCCGGTTGCTTCATCCACCCTCTACCCGGGCTGGGGGGAAGGAACAATAACTTCCGAGCAGAAGAAAAGCGAGCCAGCCCGTGTCGTATACGGTAGTTGCTAACTGCTTCAAAGTTGGTGTCTTTTTCAGGTCAATTAGGCGCACCAAACCGTACCGCGGTTACTCGCCTGTACCCAAACAATCGTGGCGGAAATGGTACGGAGCCAAATAACGATCGGTTCAGTTATTAAGATCATCATCATCATCCTCCCCATCATCAGCGGCGTCATTACCATTAGGTCGCAAAGGTAGTTCGCAAGAAATCCCACCGACTGGGCCTGCCTTTGCATTTCGGAAGAAATTCAATTATATCACGTTGGATTGTAGCTGTGTGTGTGTGTGTATTTTTAAGGGGTGGTATTAGTCACGGGCGGGCAGGTTCGTTTCGCTGGTGAGCGAGGGGGTTTTAAAACAATTTTTGGCACCAATTTTTAGCCCTCATTTTTATCCATGTGGTGAAAAGATCCCCGAACACTAACGCCAGCCGAATGAGATTTTATGCCAAGCCTATACGATTCCTTCCGAAGCGGGTTTCTCTTTTATGGCGCAGGAGGACACGCTAGTTTTCGCCCCTCGACAATGCCATCGTCGTCAAACGTTGACGAACGAAAATCGGGTCGTCCCGGCGACGGGCGGCTTTCGGGATGCTCCCGTGCAGATCCATTAGTTCCGCCAGAACGAACCTGAATCCATCATTAAAATAATTGACCGCAGTCGGTGCCGCTACTGCGACGTTATCTCGCAAGATGGCGTTATACCCTAGCGAAAATCTATGCGTGTGTGTGGCGGAACTACAAACTAAAATGCGACCGAGATGTGGCTTGGTTTTGATCACTTTTATTTTGCCGCTTGAGTGAATCCATCTTTTTTGCGTGCTGTAAGATTTTGTAAGAAGCTGGAACCACTCGTCTCAAACGCTTTTCTAGCATTCGTTTTTCTTTTCCTCCCTCCGTCTACAGTGTGCGTTACGGGGTTTTGGGTACGTTTCGGCAACTTTTCCACCGAAGAACAATCGGCGGTGTCGTTCTTTTCCGTGTCGCTCGAGTGAACGCATGTCGTAGGACCGATGCAAGAAAGAAGTTGTTCCGTCAGCCCGTGGAAAGCTTTTGTTTGGCCCGGCGTCATTAATGCAGGACTGGCTGGCGTGTTAAGGCAGAGTCAAGTTTCTTGCTTTCCACGATCGCGTTGAAATGACGATAGTTTTCCGTAACCACATGGAAGGAAATTGTCATAATTAAAATTGTCGTAAGTATGCTCGAGGAATTTGTTTTGATAACATTTGTTGGAATTTGGGACAATCTTTCGGCAGAGATGCAGTGAAAAAGTACGTTTGCAACTCAAGATCTTCTGTTCGAATAAGTTTTATCTGTTGTCTTGTTTTACAGACGTCCTGTAAATGTAATAAAGTTTTTTGCAAATTCTGAAGACTGTGTGAATATAATTAATTAAATTAAGACATCTGAAATTATTCTTCATCTTCAGTTTTCGAATTACTATCGAGAAATATGATTTCTTATTTTAAAACGAAAGACATTGCTTAAGGTTCATGTGCTTTTTACAGGGAAAACTCGAAGAGAATTTCTCAAACCACCCTTAGTTAATCCCTTCCTGGAAAACAATTTTGAAGCAAAGAACTTTTGAATCTTGAAAACATTCAACTTTACGGTACAAATATTCTAAACATAGCCTTTCCTTGGGAAACATGGCAAATTTTCCATCAAAAGTGAACTTTCGATCTCAATCAATGTCGACCGCTGGGAAAGTACACGAACACAGGAAAAATGGCGAGCTGATTTTCTCCAGAAAAGAAAACTAAGAGAAAAAAACTCCACCCTGTCATGCCAAAGGTTCATCGCCATCGAAATGGAAAGTTTAGCAAATCGTCATCGGGCGCGCGATCGTACCGTACCGTTGGTTGGGAAATTAATTTCCACCCTGAAATTGCTCATTTCGAAACCCACGTGGGCCAAGACACTCCACCATTTCACTCTTCTCCCCGCGCAGGGCCGATAAATTATGCTACGCCCGCATAAGCGCACCAAGACTCCACCAAAGGCGAAGAAAGTTCGTCGCAGGGGAGAAGAAAAACAAAGAAAACCCGGGGTTGAAAATGCAGCCGGTGCAAATGGCTTTCATGTCTCCTCGGCTGGGCAAACAGAACGTCAATCAAAATCAGCGATAATCGTGCACATAAAATTAATTAAATGCTGAAATGGGTGGCCGATCGAAGGAGGGAGAAAGCAAAAAAAAGGGGCGAATCAAGCAAACACCAAACGCCTTTAGGTGGAATGTTCGCATGCCTCGGCCCGTGCGGCCCGTTTCGGGGGATGCATGTTTGTGCTGTGTTGGCGCCAAGAAAGTCCCCCCGCCCCCTGCACCCCTCCCATCCCAAGGCTTTGTGCCACCTGCATCTTCTCCGCAAATCTCGTCATGCCATTTGCCTGCCAAAACAATTCGTGTTCGCGTTGGCGCTGGGGATGAAGGGAAAGTTTAAATGACCGCCCGTTAGTGGATTTTATTTTCACCCGAGCCACCGTTTTCTCCCCGTGCATTCCGTTCTGGTCGCGCAGCGCGAACACGTGCACGATCCGTGTATGGATTGAAGGTTTTGCGCACCGAACGCAAAAATCACCTGAAACGCGCAACAGATGCGCACGGATTAGCATCGCCAGCATCGGGGAAACCAAAAGTTAGCAGAAACGATCACGTTTGCCAAACCCGCTATAAGGTTGTTCGACAAAGAAACAAAAAACCAATAAAGGGAAAAAAATAAATCATCGCATACTTAAAAGTAAAAGTGCATCCACTTCGCCAACGAAACCACGCAAAGCAAATCTCAATCGTGTTAATGTTTGCTGTGAATGCGAATGTTTGCTTTTCTCACTTCGCACGGGAAAATCGTCTGACCATAGCAGATTGGGTTGGCAGCTGATGCTGATTCGTTATGGCAATTAGTAACGATGCTTACATAAATTGATGTCGATTTTCACCCAGCCGGGTGCAGAGAGTTCCTGCTTCTCAGAAGAGGGCTCGTTTCGCATCAATCATTTTTTGGTTTAATTGGTAATTTGATGAAATGATTGGGTGCGTTAAAAAATAAACAAGGTTTAACAAACAAGATTACCCAACAGCTTAGACGGTCGGACGATCCCTGCTGAAATTATTTGCTCTATCAGTTTCAATTTAGAGTTTAATAATATTCACAATAGAATAAAGGTGCAACGCAAACAAATGTTTGATGGTAGCTCACATTTGAGTGGGGCATTTTTATGATGACATTGTTTACAACGCCCAAAAATCACCAAGCGCACGGTTGTTGATATATTCGCGCGTCAATCAACACCTTTCCCGGAAATGCGTGCCGTGAAAACTGTCCTCATAAACTACCGGACGCACAGCTGGTCCGAGGATCGAACACCGGGTGACCGAAATTGAATCGCCTGTCAACATCTCGTCATCCTCTAACCAACCCAACGGGAAACGTACTCGAACGTGGTGCAGTGGCGCATCTACCATAAAAAGGACACACGCACACAAGCACACACACACATATGCACTCCAGGGTGCAGCGTGTTGCACCGATTTTGTATTTCTCCCCCCATTGCCGTACATCTTTCCCGAGTCGTTGGCGTGTACATTGCCAAAAATTGGCAAACGCATGTCAGCAATTATGGTAGAGGATTTATTAAATTCTCAACCCCCGCGCGGGTACCATTTTTGCCACCCGACTGAAACGAGAGCAAATTGGCCAAGCGAACCGGGACCACGAGAACTTGCTGCTCGTCCTCGACCAGGTGGGTTTTGTTGAATGGGTGCATAAATAAATTACGTAAACATATGCAACCAGATCCAGCCAGCATGGTAGAGGATGAGGGTAAAAAAGCGGGATGGAGGGAGAAAGGTTGGGGGGAGGGGTCGTGCCAACATTCCCGAGTTCCCGTTGCAAGCGAGCCGGTGTCCTCTCGAGCAAGCGACAGCGACGAAAACAAAAGCAAAAGATTGCGGAACTCAAGGACGAGCACTCTTCGACCTGCGCGTCCCTGCATTATATGAGGGTGGTGGGCGCGCGTTTTTCCACGGAAACTCTTTTAATTGCGCCCTCCATTCGACTGGCACAACGGTAGGTGATATTTTTTTGTGATGGCACACTTTCGGGATCACGTTGAGGTCCTTTTTTGCTGCGACGTCCAAGTGCTCAACGGTCGTTGGAACACGCTTGGCGCAATCGAGCGCCCGGGAATCTTGCAACAAAAACCTAGGGACACACATCCACCTCACCTCTTGCACTTGGATGCACAGATCAGTGTCACTAGCTAGTTGATGTGAAGCACCCGCTAAGCTCGTTTATGAACCTACTGGATAGAGAGAGAGACCAATGGCTGTGTGTGGGTCGGGAAAGAACTCACTAACGAATCCCTTCAATAAACCAACTGATGACATCATAATATCTCGACACACATTTTGTCCGGCTAGATCTCGGTGAATGTGTGGGGTTGGATTGGGGAGACTAGGCAGGTGCTAGTCCGACGTTGATTTTCCATTTTCCGTTGCCACCGAAACCAAACCCCACTACTGGAGCTGAGCAGAACGTTCATTTAGCATAGAGCGGGGTTTGGGCTGCGATTCACTAGGCTCCGGGATTATATTTCCAGAACTGGCCAGAAAACCAGCGGCGCACCGGGACAGCGGGTGCTTTAAACCGTGGCTCGGCTCCTGCCGATCGTGCAGGTTCGTTTTGTGCTAGTTTGGTTAGAGTAATCTAATAAACAGTGATACGGGCACCCGCTGGCACACAGGCTGAAAACAAGCTCAACTCAATTGCCCAGGTGACGGTCGTCGGGGAGAAAACGAACACCACGAGTTAATAGTTTTCTTGACAGTCAGGACGTTTTCTGATATAGAGGGAAGAGGTTCATCTGAATGACGATATTGATGACAAAACTTGTCCAGCAGTTGCTTGGAGGTTGGATGTTAAAAATATTTTCTAAGATAAAAAAAAGTAATCTTAAATTTTCTTAACTTTTTTTGCATCTGCTTTTAGTTAATACAGTGTCGAGGGAACTTGAGAAAAATGATTTTTTAACTACGAAATATCAATCAGCTTTACATTTTGACTGTGATTTCCAGAAAAAAAACAAAAAATCGAAAATAAAACTGCTCGTAGTTCAAAATCTGTTCTAGCAACAAATTATTCAGCAATTTTTTCAATTTTTCATATTTTATATCAAATTTTCAAACCAAGGTTCAGCTTATAGAATTACAAAATGATTAAACTATGAATAAACGAAGGATTGAACCCTTCTTCTGAACAGGACAGAACCCTTTCCAAGGAACTAAAATTGAATTTGAAATTAAACATTGGGATTCTAAGTGCAATTCATTTCCAGTGCAGTTTTAATATACTTCTGCTGTATGTTAAATTATGTTTTATTGAAAGTAAAAATAATATTTCTGTAATAAAACTGTGTTGTGATGGAAATTTTACGAACATTGATCAAATACTGTTGACTTGAATACCGCTGACACCAAGCACACACAATTCCCAAACTTTTGATCTTTAGTTAAACCACCGGTCTTTGCTCAAGTGCAAAACACAAACAAACGGCTCATAATGGAGGGAAACGTTTACGCCCTTATCCGCGTTACACTGCCGGAGCTAACTTTGTGACAGATTCATCAACCCTTCATCAATCGCCGCCGAACGCAGCGATTTTTCCGAAACCCCGGCATAGACGCCTTCGCCGAGCCGAGAAAAATCATTTATCAAAAGGCATCCGCCCCATCGAGCGATGGGTGAGCTCGGAAAGAATTTTAATTATTCACTCCTAATCATTAAAACCCCTGTTCCACCACCCGCTCCCTCCGAAGCCCAATGGGAAATGGGTAAAACAAAAGCCTCCCGTTGCGAACCGTGGCCCACGATTCGTTAGAACCGAGCCGGATTAGAGGGATGCCATGATTGCAAGAATTTGGTGCGGAACGGTGCGGGAAAAGCACCGCACCAGAACGGAAGTGAAAACGGAACGAACGAAAGCAGTTTGTGTGATTTGCGTTCGATTTAGTGCGCTCGTAATTAGAGTGCCGTCTCAAGCAACGCAACGCCTGGTCCCCCCGGGACCACGATCGTGTCTAATCGGACGGATTGTGCACACAGGGAGCGAATTTTAATCGTCCTCGATGACAAAGAAAAGCCGCATCCTTCGGGGTGCGGTGCGATGGAAAAGTTGCGTAAGCGCCCACCGAGCAGCTCGGGCTCAGGTAACGAAGCGTTTTCCCTGGAAACTCGGTGATCTATTTTTCCACTCGAACAATCTGGTAGCGTAAGCTCCCGTTCGAGCATTTTTATCCTCGAGGATCTGGTTTTTGTTCCTCGCTAATGCTTTGGCTACCATGCGTTCGGAGTATGTCGTCCCATTCATCATTTCCACTGACGCCCTGTACCGTGGTGGGGTGGACCAGCTGGGAGTGAAAGTTTGATTGGATTTTGAAGGAAGAAACATAGTGCGACAAGCCGTCCGCCTGCCGTTTGGCGGAGGATTCGTTTTGGAAGCTGTCCAGAGAGAACAATCGCCGCTGATACGAGTCCCAACACGAGAACGTACGTTTCTCTTTTCCCTCCACTTTCCAGGGAGGTGCATCGTTTGAAAAAATGCACTCTTTTTTTTCTCGAAAGGATGGACATCGAGTGAGCGACGGGAATTGGATTTTAGTTCTTTTTCGTGCGTGTCCCTTTGCCGAACATGCGATTCGATCGCCCGATGGCGGCGGCTTTGATGGAACTGTAAACGCTCCGTACGTCATCAGGACCCGTGCGGGGAAAATCGTGGACCGTGCACCGAAAGATGTCGGCTTCTTTTACACGAGACTTGAGCCGTGCTTTCAGCGGCCCGGTTCGAGTTGAGTGCAGCGCTGATGGAACGCAATTAGTCATCGGGTGCGCCATACTCGGGCGATTGAAAAAAAAACGTCGCGAATCTCCTGTCGGCCCGGGAAACGGTTTGCACGACCTCACGTCTACAAGGTCCTTCCATTTCCCATCGACACGCTGGCAATCGTTGAACGTTGCGGCGCAAGTTGCTGACGGAAATGATCATTTCAGACGTCACGTATGGTTCACAAGCCGGCCGCACTCGGAAGGCTTTTGACTCCTACCGTGCACGTTGGATTGTACCAACAGGTACCGCACCATTACAATCCGTGCTAGGGAAAAATATCGGCCAAACTCTTAGGCCCGGCGGCCATAAATCTTTCTTCGGGGTGCATTTTCCCGTGTTGTTGTATGCAAATACCAATCCACCGTCAAGCTCTGCGTCAAGTTTTTGCCCGTTGGAAAATCGATCGAGCGTGGGAAAGTTTGACATCCGAACTGCATTCATCGTTTTGACGACGAGTGTTGGGTTTCAGTTGGTTTGTCCTTCAAAACGGTGCTTCTAACGGTTCGTCCTTCAAACGGTAGTTTCGAGACATCATGAGACATTGTGCTTTTGTAAAAACTATCTCGTAAAGCCGTAGTGTAAGGGGTTCTGTTTGTTAAGGTAATTCTATGTTTGCATTTCATAATTATTTTAAAACAATAACAGTAATAAAACAGTAGCGTACAGTTTCTTTCCCATTGATCCATCAATGAGGACATAACATCAATTGATTTTGAGTGGGAAAAAGTTTGTTAAAAACCCACCACAGGACAAAGAAAAAAATTGTGTGTATAATATGTGTTTAAACCTAACTAACCTATTCTTAGTTGAGATCAACTATGAGATTGATCGTTTCGAAAGGAAAGAATATAGAGGGTGGTAGATTGGTGTTTTGGGATGGGTGTTAGGATGTGAGGATGTTTAATTTATTTAAGAATGTTTCAATATTATCGGTGTTGCAGATTGAGTGTAAGGTAGATGTACGAAACCAGGGTGCCAGCAGCTTCAGGCAAGCTTCTAAGAATTTGTTCTGAATTGTTTGTAATTTTAGTTTATGTATTTTTGCACAGGAATTCCACACTTGGGTTAGGGTCTCAGTAAGGACTTATACAAGAGGATTTTATTTTGCAGATTGCGCTTAGATATCCTGTTTAAAAAACTGCATAGACATCTTTTTTTTGCATTTTATGGTTGTGTTTTCGATTTGTTCACTAGAAGACGTTTGTCGAAAGTAAAACCCAAATATTTTACTTTCGTATTTTATGGTATGTTTGTATCAGATAACAACAGTTCTCTGGAAAGGGTTAAATTTATTTGCAAAATTTCTATTTATTCCTGGGCAACGTTAGATAACTGAATGGGCAAACGAGATAGAAATTGTATTAGAATAAAATAAAATGAAAGTATGTGCTTGCTAATATCATTCATCCTTCCCTTTTCTGGGATTATCGATTCACCCTTTTGCGATTCTGTGACGGGTTTTTCAATTGTAATATTTCCTAAAGCAAACCAAGCAATATTTTCCAAACAAAACCAATATATTATCAAAACAGCTCCCTGCGTACACAATCATCAATCCCAAACAAGTGACGACCGCAAATCTTCTTGCACTTATACGGATTTGCATACGGATGAGCGGACGGAATGAGGGTAAAGCACGTTCGGAACGCCGCCCACCATGGATCCAATACTAATGCCCGCTTATCCTAATCCATCGATGAACTGTTTGCTGGTCACATCGTGCGGGTTTTCTTTTTCGGTGGGAAATCCCCTTACTGGACGTGTCCGAATTAACCCAACGGGAAGCGACAAACAAGTGCGATGTGACTGAAAAGCGGGATGGGAAATGGCCGACGGAACCCCATACCCACAAAGCCTTTAATTATCAATTTACCAATTCGAAGGAAAATTGTTTTATCCAGCCGATCCGGCCCGGGGCTGTGCATCGGCTCGGCCCGTGGTTTACTTTGTTCAGTGCTTCTAAGCGTATGAAAATGGCGATCGTAGTGTAAACAGAGCGGTAGGATAATGGAGCCCCGGAGGTCCCGGCAAGAAAGTGCCAGGATTTTAATGGTTTAGCGTGTGAAAAACAGGCCAAATGAAGACAAGCCCCAGGTTGGTATGTGTGTGTTTGTGTACGAGTGAGTCGCGAAAAGGAAAGCAAAGCAGCCGAAGGGGAAGCCCGCACGAAATGCTCAAGCCGGTCGCCTAATCCGGCTTCAAATATCCGTCCGGTGCCGAATCTAGAGTTCGCTGTGGCATAGGGGAAGGCACAAGTGAAAAGGAGGCTGCGGGGCGGGAAGGAGAGGACGAACCGAAATCGGGAATGGAAAGAAATCGGAAATCCCTATTTGATCGGATTAAAGTCTTGTTTATTGCTGCCACAGCTTCAAATCGAAGATAAGCCCAATTATGGTGCCCCGAGGGACCAAGGGAAAAGGTGATCAAAATGCAGGAGAGCAGGAAAAACAACGCTACGGTTCCATTAATATACCGGGGTGGACGGAATGGGCGATGGCATGGGAATGCTTCGGCGCGGTGGAAAAGCATCTTCATGAGTAATAATGGCGGTCAAATGGATGCCAGGAAGTGGGAGGGAATCGGGGGGAGGGAAAAGGAGACATCCTGCAGCGGGAAAGCCCGGCAAAGGCACTCGACATTCGGCGATGGATGGAAAACCCATTTGGCAAAACAAATATTATGTTTAAATATTCAAACACAAGAAATATCAGTCAAAAGCGGACCGAAAAAATACGGTTGAAAGAATTCCCGTTCCTTCTCGTGATCGCATCAAAAGGACAACGAGGGGAAAGGTGCAAAGCGCTGCGGGAGAAACGAAACCGGATGGAAACAGGGGGAAGCTTGACTGTTTCGCTTTTATGTCTGGCTTCCCGTCGGCGAGCGAGTGGAAGACGGAATCGAAACCGTGCATCCTGCTTACTTATTTTTATTTTCCTCCGCACCGGGCTTTCTCGCAAGCTCTCGCTCTCGGAATCACCGGGAGTTCTTTCTCCGGTCGTCCTGAGTCCTTTTCGTCCGTTCGTTTCCATCATCCCTTAAGCCCTCGAGCCCACGGTGGGTTGTGTATTTGCATTAATTTTGCTTAAATCTGCTTACAATCGTTAGAAGCACGTATGCGTTGACGTTCGTGATGGACGAAGTGCTCCGGGAGTGGAAGCGCAGGATCAGACAGACAGAGGAATCCCCTTTTGCACTGGAGCGAGTGAGACACAGGCGGGACGGGAATGAAAAGCGTGAAAAAGGGCGAGTGAAAAATGTTTTGTTTTGCACCCCGATTGTTGGGCCGCACGTTTCACCGCTTTTGCCATGTCTCACGTCGCACACATGTGCACCTGTGACATCTTGACGTGAGTGTTTCCGTGGAAAAACACGGCCAGCCCGTGCCGGACTGCCGTAATCGATTTTTCCACCCCGAAACGCTTGCTTCCTTTCTGCCCTCCGGCGACTGGCCGTTCCTTATTTCCGCCTTGCCGACCGCCCATTGTCATCGAGGCTCAGGTGGACATGACAGATGAAAGCACAGGTTAGCAACGTGGAGGGAAACACGAAGGGCGACCACGGGAGGGGTTTACTTTTTGTTGGCACAAAAAAAAGAAAACAGAAATGTATAACAAATCGTAACCTGCGTGAGGAAACGAACGAAATGGGAATTTCGACCGAACACAGCGCGCTGCAGATCCGGACGAAGATCATCGGCGACGGTTACTTTAAACATTTTTTCCCCCCGGAGTGAATGGTACCTTTTCTTCTCCTTAACGCTTGGTTCCTTCGGGGAGGGTAGGTACTTGGGTGAGGGAAGGGCAAAAAAAATCCTTTCCACGCCAGACACAATTCTGTTGCTCTTGTTTCTTGCCTTCGCTATCGCTTTTGTTCCGTCCGGCGACGAGCGACGTGTCCTTTGGTTCATTTATTCATCCATTCAGACACATTTCCCACCACCCAACCGTGCGTGCCACCAAACCGAAGCACCCCGAGGCCGAGCTTTGGCGCGGATAAGTGGGAGAAATTTATGCGCACTCCGTATGCAGCTTTTTATGAATTTTCTTTTCAGCCACAATCGGGCCTCTTCGGGACGCGGGCAATAAAAAAAGGTAAATGAAGGAGCGATTAAAATTATTGTACGGCATTCGGCGACGGTGCTTTCCGTCTGAAAAGTACCTTTGTGCATGTGTGTGGCAGCTTATATTTCTTCTCTGCCTCCGTTTTTTTTTTTTATGTGCCACCCTCTCCACGGTAGGATCTTTTACGATCTCGTTACGACCAGACAAGTGGTACGTCATCGCTCAATTACGCCGCGTCTTGGAATGAATGAAAACATGCAGAGATAGAAACAGTAATGGTTTCCCGGTTAATGTGCAGTAACACGGAGAATTCATTACACTAAATCATGCCTGATAAGAACGCTTGGAAAAAGGCGGCAGGAGACACCGTCCATTGTTGAGGACTTACTTAAAAAGAATACCATTAGATTGCCATGAGAAATGTCCTTAAGAAATCAATACTTTGAGTAAAGAATGTTGTTACTTGCAACACAAAGTTTCATCGAAATTGGCCTTAGCTCAGGTTTGGTAGTAAACATGACTTTCATCTAATGATTCGACTTTCATCTCTGGCAGTTCCAAGAATAAGAACCAACGGAATTCAACAAGCTGTGAGGTTTTCGGATGAAATGTTATTTGCAAAGCTGCTTGAAGCTGGGTATCCTTACAAGATTTCTTATCGAACTAGAAAAAAATGTGCAAATTCTAACAATATTTTGTAAGAACACGTCCTACTTAGGGTTTCTTTTTCCAGGGAATGATCCATGCCTCGGTTATGGTTGAGCTCTAATGTTCAAAAAAAACAAAACAAAAACTATTTTTCCAACTCTAAAAAGTGCTGTGAAACATCAGTAACGGGTCCGAAATCATGTTTGACTTTATTCTATTTGTTTCTTTACAAGTTATGTTCTCCACGAGAAAAAACATAAGCAAGTTTTGGAAATCTTAGTGTACATTCGTTTTTCTTCAAAATAATGTAACAACACTTACTTTCTAAAGTTTTTTGTGTTCTTTAATGTTTTAATATTTGCAGTTTTTCAAGAGCAAAAATTCAGTTAATACCAACCCGAGGAGCTTGTTGGTGTGGAAAAGTTTCACAGCTTTCGAACAAATGTCATTCCCGTTATCAAAATTTTTCGTACGCCATGAACGTCTCCTTTTCTTCACTTCCTTCCCCTTCTCAACGAGCGGCTTATCGTGCACCTGCCCCGGGGAACGACCGAGATTACGATCCGCAGTCTCCGAGGCCGAAACCGACGGAGTGATTGGTTTTTGAAAATAAGCTTCAAATAATTGGCAGCAGACGAAGGCTTTACCCGTTGATTAGTGCCACTGCACGTGACACAACGGTAGCCGAACGATTGAAATTCTTCCGATGTGATTCCGATGGATTGATGGAAGGATACCGAACTACGCGGAAGGCTTTCGCAGATTTTACGGTCTTGTGCGGGTGTTGTGCTTGAAAGGTAAGACCAAAAGAGAAAAAAACCAAACCCAATCGGTTGAAACTTACGTCTCGTCGGCGCGTTGGGGAAGTATTTCTTCTTCGGGTTGAGTTTAGTTCGCGGAAAATCCAACCCGATTTTAATTACTTTACAGCGAACCATTATACAATATTAATCATTCTTAAGGAATCTGATCTGAATTCCCTTGAATTTTCCCGAAAAAAAAACATCGCATGTACGACCGAACTTCTTAAATTGTGCCGTAGCCCATGGAAAACGTGACGTCGGTGCAGAAAATCATTCCGACATAACTTGTCTCCCCCCGATGCTGCATTCCAAGTTGAATAGAAGGATGAGTTTTCCACCTGGAAACCTTCACGCTGCAGTAATTTGCTTTCAAAAGCATATGCCAATAAACCATCAGATTACGCTCGCACCGGAAAAGTTGAATCGTAAAATCGTCTTCAGCTTGCTGCTTGCGGTTTCCTGCAGTCATGCCGATATTCCGTTTGCTTTTCCGAGCACAAACGGTGTGCTTATGTTTATTAAATATGCATTACACTGACACTACCAACCTAACTACCTGCTTACCCTTATCCTTCCACTGTTACTGTTGCTGTTGATTTAGCTACATTTTGTGGCGATGTTGAGATTTAATCAGTTCAGTCGTCTCTGGCGTGGCCTAAGATTGCGCACCGTCGTGGAATGGATTTTCCCCTCCGTGTTCCTTGCAGGAAAGGCAGCACTTTCCACTTTTGTATTTGCAGGTAAAAATCATCCCTTTTGCGTTGCATTCCCGGTGCAACAATCCATACGCTCCGTGGATGATGTGAGACGGCTCAACAAAAAGACCCATTGGATGAGGCACATGCACACATTTTATTGTGCACTTTGCTTTCAAAGTGCAACGAAGTGGAGATTCCTTTCCCGGCCCGTGCTCCTTTATTATCTATAGAGCCCACGGAGTTGAATTTGCACTTGTATTCCGTTGGTAGTTTACACTCGGAAAATTCAAAAAGCCGCGGACTCAGTGCCGAGCTTCGGTCCAGAAAATCTCAAGCACTTTCGACTGTTCGAATGTTTGACTCCCATAGAACACATGTGCGTGTGTGTTTCTCGAACCGGGTTACCACCCCAGTCTGGAACGAAATGACTACGCCTTCCCGGCGGAGATCTACTCCCTGGTGCTTCCTGATCCCAGCGTGTTCCGACGGCAAAGGCAACCATCCTAAGGACAGTAAAAGGCTTTTAATTTATGCCGAATGCTCGAATTTATATCTGCATTCCGCAAGCGTTCGCTCGGTCGTCCGTACATTAGACTGTTTGCCCAAAGAGGATGGCATTCCCTCTTTCTCTTTCTCCCTTCCACACAAACACACACACAGAAACTCCCTTTCGGGACGGAATGGTGGAGATTTCGGAAGGATAGCACTTCTGTTTGGTGCTGGATGGGGCTTTTTAACTTCCGGGGGAATTCTGCCGTCGATTGTAAACGAAACGCTGGGAAACGATACCAACGGGGGCATTGATGTGTAAGGCTTCTGCCTAAGCAGGTCGCAGGCCACGTGTGGAACCGGGTCGTGGTCCGCCCGGGAGTTGCCGTGGCGTTGTGGTTTTACTGTAACACAATATTGTGCACTGCGGTTATACTTTTGGCAAATATGCACTGAACTGTCGTTTTGTGCTGGTTGCGCTAGCCCGTCTTCATCCACCTGCCAACCCCTGTGTTTGTTTTTACCCTCCCCCACAACCCACAGGGCCGGAAAAGAGGGTTGACGATGGGATTGTTTGGAGTGTGAACATCTCCCGGGAATCTCCCAGGATTCCCGATCATGATTGTTTGTTTCGACGCGTTGATTTTTACTGAATGATTTGTGAATGATTTCTCTAGCAAAGAAGCACCCTACTGGATGATATTCACTATCGAAAATAGCGTAGACGAGGAAGTTCTTCGTTCCGCTGATTGACCAACGATAATAAACCTCTTTCCAAATGAATCTTCCTGAAGTTTTCTCTCTAAACCTTTCTAATCAGTTATCAGGATCTAATCCTTTCAAACCGATAACATTTCAGTTCTGAAAATACTTTTAAAAACATCAATTGCAGTTTAAAGGCAGCTTCTGGCACCTTAATTCATATTGTAAATTTGTATTATATTTCATTTTTATAAGTGGATTTGGCAAAGAGCTACAGTGACCGGCAGGGAAAAGTGCCCACATTTTCGCTCAATATTTTTTCTTAATCGAAGATAATACACTGAAATTATTTTTGTATCTTGTTTTACATATTTTTTATGAGATTCACTCATGAAATCGCAAAAAACACAT